>BCJH01000035.1:0-150017 GCA_001600275.1 Cutaneotrichosporon curvatum | reverse complement strand
TCTGTTATCTATATAAACCCAATAGTAACTAGCTATGGGAATGCACCGCTCTCATCTTTTACTACGCTATCACAGCCTTCTACACCTCCAATACACCGCTCTGACACTATCGCTTGTTATGGCTTAAATATCTTGCTCCCCGGTGACCACGAAAGGGATGTCGCTATAAAGTAATCAGAACATGCAGGGGACGTGCATCTAACAACTGATAAATTTATAGAAGTAGTAAGTCTCCTGTTGACGAGTCATGTGCTGACCAACGAACATGACTTGAAACCGGACATGAGTGGCTCATCATTGAAGACATGTCCTAGCTTCCAGTGCGATGGGGAATCTCAAGTGCGCAGGCAATATGCTTTTCTTATGGCTATTGCCTTGGAGGAGTCACCTTGCACATCCATAATCGAGCGCTGCGTTCCATTCGTCTGCGTGTCATACACTCTCTGGGTAAACGACAGTCATTATAGATTCTCCGGCGCTACATGACACGCCGAAGCTGTTCAAGCAAACCCAAGCGTCAAACGCGATCCATCCGCTTGTTCCGGAGTGTCTGCTATCACTATCACTGGGAATCGGGCCCACCGGTCCGGATGCTACCATCACAGGCAGCAAGTAGGTCCTGCAGGCACCCACACAGCCTGTGCTGACATTACTTTGCCTGTGGAAAAAATTCATAATCGCCTGACATGCTAGAGCTGCAGACTGGTGGGTGTATTCTGGTTACCAATCAGTCTAGCCTACCGGTGGTCGTGCTGATCAAGCTTGTCAAGGCCAACCACGCAAGAATTCCAGCCATTCATGCAACCGGCTGTGATGGATAAGTCAAGATTGACCGCTCCGTCCGTCCTCTTGACACGTACTCTCCCAGACACAATCTTTCAGAGCGTGTACGCTGCCTCATGCTCGTTCGTACTCACGAATTGCTCCAACATCTTGGAACCTCAGGAACATCTTGACCTGCAGATATAGCATGACCAGTTCTTGTTGAGAGGTCCACTGAATACTGGGGAGGCCGTTAGGTTGTGGGAAACTTCCCCCGTTCCTGAAGTTCACGCCCGGCGATCTTCTCAACAGCGAGGAAGTGAGAACTGCAAATTTAGACAAGGCTACATCGACATGCTAGCGACGGAGTCACTGCTATTCAGAGCTTTTCTCAGAACAGGAGCTGAGTCTTGAAGAATCAACAACCTAACGTCAAATCATGAGAAGGCATCAGATTCCTCCGGATAACTTGTATACCACCAGCAATCTCGACTTCAAACCTACTTCGACCAGTTCTGCTATCATGGTCTTTAATTCTGATAAATAGCTCTGACGCCCCAGTATGCTCCACCACTCCAATGTTATCCAATGATATCCTATGCATGCAAGTCCGCAAGTGGCAGCTGTGGGAGGTTACAATCTGAGCTGAACTGCCGAAATTGAATGCGTGAGGACTCCGATATCGTGGAGAAGGTTGCCAACTATTCAAAGCGACTCATGGAGTCAGGTGAGTCTTTGCACAAGAGTTCGACAGCTCTTATATCAACTGCGCGTTGCATGGACTCCTGAAGGCTAATCCTATCGTCGCGGGTAAGGTCACACCGTCAAGATCAGCTCTGTTACTCACAAAATCTCCGTTCGCCATTTCCTGCCCTGGTCGACTACTGGAGCTTGGAATGCGGACCTGGTTGATATCAAGGCGGCATTCTTAAATGTGAATTGCTGAAAGCATTATTCGTGGAACTTCTGAAAACAACGGATAATCCCAGTCTAACCAGTGTAATGAAAACGCCTCTATGACTTCAAACAGTGATCCTGCCTTTTGAGCAGGACCCGAACGTGATGCCCAGAAAAGGCTTCCAACGCCCTGATGGGACGAGTCTTTACGATTCCAACCAGAAAGTCTAAATTCTGGCTGCGAGTCCATGTGGAGGATTAGCTAGCTGATCTAGGGCGACTTCCCGGTTTGGTCCAACGCTGTATGCAGTCGTGTAAGGGAAGCCAATCTTTCCCTCTAGTTCAACGTACACGCAACCGGGCCACTTACAACTCCAATCCTGCAAAGCATCGCCTCAACTCACTACTTTCCCCAATATGGAAGACTGCAACGCAGTATGACTTCCGCCACTCTCAGCAACATATGAGGAGTTTGCGCTTGCTCTCAGCAACAGGGAGAAGCTTGCGCTTGCCAAGGATTCTTCCATTCCATAACTTGCTGGATCCCTGCTCTTTGCTGCAAATCATAGTCTCCCAAGCTTCAACATTCGAGTCTCCCAAGCTTCAACATTCGCCGCTTCTGAGCTCAGCATGGCAGCTACATTAGCAAGTGCGATTTCTCGTACTACAGGCAGCAAGGCATTTATTACGCTACGTCCAAGGCTCAATGGGGCAGATGATGGACGATGACTTCCAGGCGTGATAACAATGTCCGAGGCATGAAAATAAGCCTGCATCAGTACAGACAGAGTCACTATATCCATCCATTAGAATGTTGATTGGGACGCTTCCAAGATGGACTACATATTTCCGGACATAACATGAACGCCTCGGTCGCCTGTAAACAACACCCTCGATACTGCCCCCAGAACTATCTGAATGTTATACTGGTAGCATGTGCAGACCCATCGCACGCCCGAAGGCCAATCGGAGGACATACGGTGGCGGGCGTCTGTCGTACTGAAGTATCGATGTTGTAAGCGACAAGTTACAGGTAGCTGACTGTCGGAACGATTCAAACAAGCAAGAGGTAGTAGCAATCACGCAACGGTTGTCAGCTGCAAGAATCCCCGGTTGCAGTCTGGAACAAGTAGCTTTGGACGGTTTGGTAAACCCAGTGCGGGCCTTTGAAGCAGCACAATAAACAAAAGCCCGCACCACCATAAACAAGCAGTGGCGTATCTTCCTTAAACAGTCCTAATATTAATTGCTGTCCACAGCACTAGGAGGAAGCGCGATCTACTTCTTGGTCGGACCAAACTCCATAGATGCTTCGGTCGGTAGGGTATCGAGAGTCTACCCTTCTTCACCTGTCTCGAAGTAGATGTACCTGCAGAAGCATATATACTTGCAGCAGCTGCAACACTGAGCATCAGAACCAACCGGTATTGTTTTAGCGCGACCGAATGAGTCCGCAATCATGTATCAGCATGGGACATCCGTCTGGGCATTTGAGGAATGTCAAACTGCAGGTCAATGGCCTTATGTTGCACGACCGCTGCTATCACTGTGGGTGGGGACCATGTCATTGATACATCTTGGCACGGCATAACACATTGGTTCCAGGACTCTCTATCCCGGGCCGTCACCCTCCACTTTGCGCAACAAGGCAGCACGCTTGGGGCTGTCAGAGAAGAGAGCTCGCACGACTCTTCCCAGCTCTTCGGAACTGAAGTCCACCAGTGATCCCGCGTCGAAAAGGAACTCAATGTCCGCAAGGTTAGCACGCTGTTGGTCAGCAAGAAATAAACCATTTTCACGCACTAGTAGTTGATTGGTGTAACACAACTTCAGCCAATGAGGTACAAACGATGCAATAGTGCTCAAGCCGCCTGGTGACTGGAAGAGCTGATCAAGTCGTTCCACAGTCGACAGAAGCATGCCCAGCCGCTCCGACTCCACTTCTGTGATGTCTTCGAGACCAAGAATGCGATCCAAAGTCACGTCTGCCAGGCTTTCGATCATCCTACCCACGGCTTCGTTCCGTTTCTGCAGAGCCACGACAGGCTGGCATGTCAGCTTCTCACTGCCCGGTCACCTTACCAAGATTGTTGTTCCAAATTCGCTGATGCGAGAGACCAATGCTTCGATGACAGCAGACGCCGTAGCGAACGTTGCTTCGTTACTGCAGTCCGCGAAATCGACATTGAAGATCATAGCGCCATTTTCGGCTATGTGTTCCTCGATGCAGGTATTGTACACAACGTCGGATGCTGATGAGAAACGGTTCACAACATCCGATCGCTCTGCCCATTGTTCACTCGACTCGAGGGCTGCCAACCCGTTTGCAATGTACTGGAAGTCATTGCTGAGCTGCATTGCAACAGCCGGCCTGGATCGGAGATGCGAGGACGACACGATCGGGACAGTCGCTCGAACCATATCGAGAGCTTCGCATAGTTGCTGTGAGATCCCTCGAGGCACGGTGCGGAATGCCGAATCAGCGGACCTGCGTATCGTCAGCTTGAAATGCAGCAAAACTCAACAGTTTGTCTGCCACCTCCTTCATGTTGTCAACGGCAGTGGACGCCATTGTAATCACTTGATCACACGCAATGGACACCCGGAACGAAGAGTCGTCGTGATTCTGGGGCAAAGTTGATTGCGAAGGAACACTCTGCTGTGCAGGTGGTGGTGAGGGTGGTAAAATTGGCGATGCGTCCTCCTTCTGCTCTGGTAACGGCTCTTTCTGGGCCAGTCTCTTTCCGAGGCGTTTAGCTTCACGAACTGGCTTAACTGGGGCAATTGGTTGTGACGCCTTGACTTCAAAGTCATCGAAGTTCCATCCATCATCCTCATCTTTATTGTCTGATGGCTCGCTGAATCCCCACCCTTCCTCATCTTCATTTTGAGGGATGCGAGTTACCAGGTCGTCCTGTGAGTTGTCGGTCACTCGCCGTTGGGAAAAGATGTCGTTGACAGTTTTCGAGCTCCAAGATTGCCACTCTTCGTGTATCATGTGCCGGGTCTGTTGTACGGTGGACCTCCTTCGCTCATCTAGCCACGCCTCTCCAGCACCATCGTGTAAGAAACGGTGCAGGGGGCCGGGTTCACCAGAAGTTGCCAAGAGTTCTTGTTCCCAGTCAGCCGACTGTCGCACCAGCTGCAGCCACTCTGCAACGCCCTTTAATGAGTGTGGCATAGCCGGAAGGAGTACTCGTTCCAGGACCAGATGGAAGGCATCGTGAACAAGTGAGGTCATGAACGCATCCCTCCCGTCTAGGGTAGATGGTGGTAGGATCTGATCACCGACAAAGACCAACACGGATCGCACGTTGGCCACGACATCGATTTGCCTAACGTCCGACGCCAAGTCGATATTGAGGGTCACCTGTGTCGATCCATTTCCTTGCTGCACAGCAAGGTCGCGCTTCGTGACCAGAGGCTCAATGGTGCTTCGGATGATGCGACTTTGCAATTGCTGGAGAAGGTCGGACAAAGCTCCCAGCTGTGACAGAGCCTGTCCTATTTCCGTGCAGGTATACGCTCGTGGAGTCGTATCTAGCGTTGAGGGACTCGGTGTCAAGCGGGGCGCTGCGAGAGTCAGCGCCAATAGCAGTCCAACCCACCATTTGGGCTTTGTAGATGAACGGCGAGCTTGACAGTCACGGCTGACCTTTGCGTCCCATCTCCGATTACGATGCCATCCTTCCATGCCAACGCGAGTTGATCCGACACTAAATTGTGAAGGTGGTCAATGCGGTTCTATCGTCAGCAACGTTCCCAACACCGCCGTACTTGTAATGCAGTTTCAACACTCGAAAGTGAATCGTCCGACCTCGGCCTCGAGATGTCTTTCAATGCAGCGAGTGCGGAGTCATCTGCAGCCCTCCCGGACCACACAGCGTCCTCGATCTCGCATAGTTGCCTGTAACGACTGCGTGTGACTTCCAGTGCGGCGATCTTCGCCTTCGCCTCTAGGTGGGCCGATGCAGAGGCCTGCCGTTCTGAAACACGTGTCATGAAGTCCGATACCGTGACCAGTGACTGCTGTTAGTCTACCGTAAAGCCAACGGCCGTCTGAAGGTCTCTAACCTTGGGGTCATCGGTACGGAAAGCCTGATCGACAGCGCTCAGGGAGCCGTGCAGTTGGGACGCATCAGCAGCAAGCTGCTCTCCCCGGGTTACGTGTCCTTCGATTTGAGTCGCCTGCGAAGACACACCCTTCACCAGACTAGCCTGCAACGTCAACATAAGCTCGGCTGCAGTCTCACTCTTTCGTCGCGGATGAAGTTCGCCAACACTGTTCGAGCCGTGGAAACTGCAGACGTCGAATCTCCACGAGACAAGGCGTCGGTTAGGACGTCTACGACATAGCTATCACTCTGTGGAGTGCCGTAGTCCTTGAGTTCTGGCGTTGGGGCTGACATACCCCTCCGTCAAGCTGTATGAATGTGATGTTAAGAAGAATCACCAGCTTGTGTCGTCATCGTCAACATACCTCCACATCGGAGCCATTTCCTCCCGCACCGCGAACTTGTCGATATTGTGTCAACAAGTCGACAATTGTTCAAGAGTCTTCGTGTGGCTGGGTTGCAACTACAGTAGTCTTATTGCTATCTAGCTGTCGGAAAGCTGGCGCAGACTTGGGCGCCATGGAGATCGACAAACTCTTCAAAGTTCCTGCTGGGGTGACTGGCTTGAAACGCAAGAATCTACCAGACTTGCCGTCTGCTGGTATGTCGACTTGCTCCCACCGTTTCTGACGCCCACAGAGGTCTTGAAGCGTTTCCGACCAGATGAATCAGCCAGCGCGACTGACGGCGACGTTGTTTCTGATCGTCCAGAAGCTTCAGCCCAGAACGACGTCACAGACCGGCACCAGCGTACGTTGGCGTAGCAAGATGGAAACTGATCTGTGTAGCGGCCGAACTCGAGGGGGAAGAGGACGATGAAGATGGCCGGTTCTTCGGTGGCGGCTTGAATGAAGAGCAAAACGTGAGTGAAGAAGACTTGGCCGTGTCTAATGCAAAGCAAATCCTGGACATCTTTGACAAGGCCGGGGATGAGGAGGAAGACGGGCCTGCTATGTCCGTTCCTGCCCTCCGACGACTGCTGGGACGCTTTGATAGGGCGGTCACCAAGAATGCCGAGCAGCGAGGAAAGTTTCCAGACGATCCTACTAAGTGAGCTTGAGCCTCCGTGCAAGAGCGTTGGTATCTGACTGCCCAGATTTATCGACTCGGAATCTGATCTCGACGCACTTTTGAAGCAGTTTCTGCCGTTAACACAGAATCCCGCGGTCTACTATCCCGAGCTCGTCAGCAGCGGTGCTGTGAATCAGCTGGTCAACCTGCTCAGTCATGAGAATGCAGACATCGCTGTGGACGTCGTTGAGGTGTTGCAAGAGCTCACCGATGAAGACGTCGGAGGAGAAGAGGATGAAGACACTGCGGACGAGATGAATGAGGCAAAGTTGCCTGAATCTGGTTCTGCAACTCGACTGGCACTGGCGACGCTGATCGATGAGCTTGTGAGTACAACGCTGGACCACCTACTGAGCGTCGCAGCTACATCATTCGATTCTCGAGCTCCTCGTTGCGAACCTGAATCGCCTGGACGAGAAAGAGGAAACCGACCGTCAAGGGGTCTTTCAGATCCTCGGCATCATAGAGAATCTGCTCAACTTCATGCCCCCGCTGGCTGAGCGGATTGGTTCGTCGACTGAGCTTCTTCCTTGGCTTGTTCAGAGGATGGGATCGACCGCGTTCGACAGCAATAAGCAATATACATCAGAAATCCTCTCCATACTCCTTCAAAGCACCTCCAATGCCGCAGCTGTGGTCAAGTTGGATGGCATTGACGTCCTGCTGACTGCACTATCTGTAAGCATTCTGCAACGCTAGAACTGACGGCAGCGGTATCGGAAGGGAGATCCACAAGACAGCGAAGAACAAGAATACATGGAGAACACATTTGACTGTCTGTGTCAGCTGGTGGCAATGCCAGATTGCAAGCGCATCTTCCTGGAAGCTGAGGGCATTGAACTGATGGTGATAATAATGAAGTCAGTACTGTAACGTAAAGAGACCACTGCTTACCCTCAGACAGAAGTTAATCTCGCGGTATCGGGCCGTGAAAGTCCTCGATTTCGCACTTCAGACCGAAGCAGGATCAGCAAACTGCGAGCGGTTTGTGGAGGTTCTCGGGCTCAAGTCTCTCTTTCCGATCTTCATGGGCAAAGCATGTCGTTTTGAAGAATGCGCTGACATACTAGGGAGACAAGAAGACGAAGTCGATCGCTACCTTCGAGGACGACGAACATGTCCTGGGCATCTTGGCAAGTCTTCTCACCAACCTTGCCTCCGATACCGCACCACGTCTGCGCCTGGTGGCCAAATTCGTGGAGCTGGAGTACGAGAAAGTAGACCGCTTGCTGGAGATTCGGGAGGCGGCCGGATTGCGTGCCCGGACCGTGGAGCGGCAGATTCTTGAGGAGCGTCAGGTAGGTGTGCTTACTGTCTGATCGCTGATGGTCGCAGGCTCTTGTTGCCGAAGGTCAAGAGATCGACGAGGACCAGGAAGAGGAATGGTATCTCTTGAGACTAGGAGCTGGTCTAGCTGCGCTGCAAACAGCTGACTATGTTCTCGCATGGCTGTGCATGGAAGATGACGGAGTGGGTTGTTCAGCTGATTCGGTGCAGTCAAGACACTGACCCCAGATACTTGCTCACGCTAAGCAATTACTGGCTAGGAAAGGAAAGTCGATGAACGATGTCCGGGCCATTCTGCAAGGTGAAGTTCAGTCCGGAAGCGCTTCTTACACTGCAGAGCGCTTGTCACACATCTCTATCGATGAGGATGACCCAGAGTCTGATCCAGATCTCACTCGGCAGAGAGAGGTCCTCCAAGCTCTGGTTGACTTTGTCGGCGTCTAGGGGTACCCGTATAGTCATTACATGTGATGTACATACACCAATACAACCAGAGCAAATGCAATAAAATCAGAACCCGCCTTGCCGGCGTCTCACGCCCTTCTTTCTCGATACCTTTATCTCCGGGCGCGCCCCGAAAGGACCAGGTTCTTGTTGAGTCTGCAGAAAGGCTGGCAGGGTGTCGTCGTCCACGCCTTGTGGCATTATTCCCGTTCCCACTTCAAGTGATGAGGGTGCTCGTCCTGCTGGCCGCGCCGGGCTAGACCGCGCTGCCTGCGGAGGGGATGATGGCGCTCCCTGCGGGCGGAACACCGCCCTGTCCAAGGCCGGTAATGCATCCTGTAGTTGTCGCGATGTTGGGAGCGGTCGGATTGGTCGAGGAACAATAAGAGGAGGACGATTGGTCTCATTTTGCGGTCGAGACCATGTATGTATTGTTGGATCCTCCCCGAGTGACCATTCACCTAGAAGCGACCGCACAAAGGGCAATGCAGGTACAGCACTACGTTCACCCGCACTCCGGTGCTCCATCTTGGGTGCAAGGCATGAGAATTGTGAGCAGGGGACAGTTTCGTCGAGGCTAAGACTGCTCGCAGCAGCTGCAAACACATCATCGGCAGACGCATGATCAGCGTGCTGTTTGCTCCGCATGCCGGTTAGGTCCACAATGTCAGAGGCGACCACGGTCGCACTGCATCTCAGGTCTTGATTTAATGCCGCCTTCACTGTTGTGTCGGGCGCGGCGCCCTTTCGATGAACTTGATTCTCCTCATCGTTATACGTAGCCGGTGGGTGGCCGACCTGCCCATGAAACGTAAATCCTGCAACCGCAATAGCACTTGCAACTACGTCCGCTGTTGATTTGGTCGGATAGAGCATCGCGCGGAGGAGGTTGGATCGATGTTTCGGTGCAGACTGATATGCCGAATCCCGGGCGAGCTCAGAGCTGTCACATTAGCATATGGCAACTCTCGAACCAGGCTTACACTGTCACGAAGTGCTTGAGAGAGGCTTCGAACTCCCTCATCTCCTGAGCAAAGTCATGCAAGTCTAGGCAAGGGACTGAAGACGTCTCATTGATGGCTGTGGGATGGTCAACACCGGCCAGCATTGGCACCCACCTATCCATGCCCAACGCCCGTGGTATATCTCTTGTCGCCTAGTGTCTGACGCAGCCGTTCCACTAAGCCGGAGCCTGATGCTTGCCTGTGCCTCCCGGCTCCCTACTGCAAAGAGCGAGAGGCAGTTCGCGGATTCCCAATAGTCGGGCGGCAAGACTGCAAAGGAGTTCGATTCCCGACTCATCTCGCTCAGGTGAGTCTCTGACCAAGGCTGGGAGAGCAAGGTGAGAGGTCCAAGTTCGGACACTTGCACTGCCACCACGGATCGATCTCGTTCATCCTGGACCATCACCACATAAGACGATGTTGTGGTCGAGCTGGGTCGGACACTAGCGGAGATGACCTTGAAATCGCTCGAGATCCCTCCTCCGCAATGGTGCTTCCACCTAAATATCGGCTGGCGGAGTTCCACGTCATCGACCCAGAGCACCTCGCGATTTGTAGCAGCGCAAACCAGACCTCGTGTTCTTGTCGCATGGGACATCTCAAGAGAGGTGAAGAACGTGCCGTCACCAATCTCGCACAATGTATCAGGCTCGCCCGAGGTCGACAACTGAATATATGTCAGCCATCCCGTTCGTTGTATGCGGTGAACGTACCAGATCGATTACTTCAATACTGGAGCGCGACATGACCAGAATAGTTTCCTGGCGGTTCCCAAATGCGACGCGATAGAAGGCATCGTTGTGACTTTTGCCCGTCTTGCCAGACCGCAATTTCGACCTGCCGGTCAGCTTTGGCGCGGTCGTCTCACAATTTCAAAACCACTTTGGACTGTTGGTCAACGTATTCCGTCGCCTCCCACCACAGCCACACGCCACCACCCTCGTCTACAACCACAGCGCGTCCCCAGGTTGAAGGGTCCAGAGCGACATCGACATGTGCTCGATTCTCCGTATCAGCAGGAGTCAGGCAACCGATGCGATGGAAGGACGCAAGTGGAGTAGTCGATGGGGGCACAAATGACGGGTCCGGTACCGCATGAATAAAATGTGTTGACTGCTGTGTTCGGACGAGAACGGCTGTTGCGCGGCCTTGCAGTGTGAGCGATGTCTACGGCGGCAACGTACGAGACAGACGATGAGGTGACACAAAGGGTGACGAGACCACTTGTAGCACAGGAGCCTCGAATCTATCCCCAACTTGGACAGAAGGACTCAGCACGGTCTGCTTTCTCCCTAGCGATGGTGCGTTCGAGGCTGGTAGGAAAGATGCCATGTCTGTGGTCAGCTTGATTCTCTGCAAGATGCATACATAGGATGTCCTTGTCAGATCCGCCCGCCCAGCATACAGACAAACGCCCGAACCTAGCTTTGCGATTATGGATGATGGCCATACCCCTCGGTAGGGGAATCTCATCTGTACCGTAGTGCTCCTGGGCAGAACCACTCGTGGGGTCCGCACCCTCGACTGTCAGCCGGGAGTCCGGATTACTATGACTCACATTTCCTAGGTGACCAATGTCCACAGGGCTCGTAACCTTGTCATCGTGCTCTGACTTCGACGACGGCAGAATAACAGATGTGACAGCAACGTGCGGCGGGTCGTAGGGGGCTGGGTGATAAGTGATCATTCCTACATGACTCACTTGTGTCATTTCCAACAGCCCAAAGCCATGACCATCGTTGTCTTTTCCAACGGATGGATGCAGCACTCAGCCCACCAAGGGCGTGTGTGACGGCCCTTGTCCGCCTCGCTTCATTTGCGGCAACCTCAGCATTGGCGGATCGGGACCGGTTCCTCGGCAGGTGAATACGTTCGACTGAAGGAACGAACATTACGGATAGCCGTCAAGTGAACAAGCATTCACAGTCCTACCCGACGATCGTGTCAAGACTTCTCCTGACTGCTGATCTTGCGGCTGGACTGTATCAAGAATACAACACCGTTGTGTCAGTCTTGCTGGTCGTGCAATGGAGATAGGTGGGCGTGCAACGTCAAGAACCAAAAGTGTTGACAAAAGTCCAACCTCCCTCCACCTCCACCATCGCGCCGGAAGTATGGATATATACATCTCTACCGTGAACAGTCCTGCGTGTCTCCTATCACAACACCTACTGTCGGTTCTAAGGGTCATATGCATTCCGACTGACGCCGGAAGGCTGACCTTGATCCGGCTCGTCAGCATAGATGGGAGTGTAGCTTGCTCGAGACCCGATGAGATGGCGTTCTGCAACTGCTTCCTCATCGTCAAGGTCGAGATCCAAAGCCAAGGACGCTGATCTCGCTTGGCTGAGGTCCATGGGCTTCGGCGGATTGAGAAGAGAATGGCCAGACCTGTGCTAATCAGCGCTGCTTCGATCATGCTCACCGGCGTAGGATGTTACCGAGCCGCAGAAATTGGACACCGTTGCGAATCACGAGCAACATGGTGTCGAGGACTTCTTCCTCTGAGATGTCAGCGGCCCTCACCTTCCTGATGCTCACGACGTGTTCCCTCTCCGCACGGGTTGACAAACACGAGTATCAAAGTGATGACACAGAAAGCCACGAGGAGCAGATCCAACATATTCAACAGGGTCATGGGATATTTCTGAAGTCAGAGGTTGCGCGGACGACCAGACCCACCTTTCCATAAGCGATCCACCTGGTGGAGACCTCGAGGACCATAAGGAAGTTGACTATCACTTCCAATACGTTCCAGGCTAGGGGTGGACACTCATTGTGGCCTGCTGTCAGCCACATGATTCGGTCACAGAGATCATACTGGTAGCGATGAGGCTGAGGACCACGGTTGCAAGGCTCAAGGCCATCATAACCAAGTAGAATAGCAAGTAGTACCTGCTGAAGATGATTCGGTTGGCAACCCCTCGCAGCTGTTCACTTGCGGGCAGCTGATATTGCGACCTCGCAGGCCCTGCGAGTAACGGATTGAACGACGTAGCATTGTCGTTGTCCAGTTCGAAGTCAGATGCGCTCAACGCATTGTCAACCATCGCGACTAAGTGAACAGTTGAGGGAGCTTCTTAGCAAGGTCGTCGAGAGCGAGATTTGGAGAAGATGAGAAGCGCAACGTGCACGGCTCTACACGGTTATTGCTGCTGCTGGGCTCGGCATTGTCACCTAGGAGATCGGCCTACTGCGGTGTACAGGCCTCCCTCGCAAGCCTACCGTGTAATCTGTGGGGCCCACTCACAACATCGTCACAGTCGTGCCTGATAGTTACCTGATGTCCGATGCGTGTTTGGCTTGTTTCACCGACACTATTCGGCGGCCTTGCACTTCGCAATCAACCACGACCACCCTCGCACTCCCCGTCGTCGCATTGGCATTTGTGGGAACTTTGTCAAGTAGTGGGATACGATCCTTGAAGATCTTTACATTGGACAGATCGACAATCCCGCTCGTCATTGGTGAGTTGTCAAGATATGATCAAGCCCATCGCCAGCGCTGATAGCGAGCTCTCTGGCAACACGTCTGCAATGACCTCCGCGTTCATCCCTCTTCAGGATGAGACGACACATCAACATGAGAAAGCCTTGATGGAGAAAAGCTCCAAGGAAACAGCAAGCGCCTCAGATAAAGACGCCAAAGCTGAGGCGCTCCCAAATGCCTTCGTCACGATGTTGACTACCTCGGCTTATCTACCGGGTGCCCTTGTTCTTCTTCATGCTCTGAAGGATCTTCATCCAGAGCCGCGGGACTTTCGCATCGTCTGTTTAGTTACTCCTGAAACCGTTGATGCGAGGACGGTTGGGATACTTCGCGGCGCCGGGTATGACCTTGTCATCGGGGTAGAGCCTATCTCGTCGGGATCATCTGGACAATCCGGTCTTCGCTTGATGGGTACGTAGACGCATCCCCAAGGGATTACTGACAGAACAGGGCGGCCGGATCTGGACCTAGCGCTCACCAAGCTTCACATCTTTAGATTGGGAAGCCTGTTCGCATCTGTTATTTACCTCGACGCCGACACCCTACCTCTCCGGCCTCTGTCACATTTGTTCAAAGTCGCCCGGGAACATACGATCTCTGCTTGCCCCGACTCTGGGTGGCCCGACTGTTTCAATTCTGGAGTCATGGTAGTGCGCCCTCAGTCGTCGGACTTTGACAACCTCTGGGACCTCCTGCGCAAACACAGTGAGGGTGGGGGCGACGGCAGTGGAAATGGCAGCTTCGATGGAGCGGACCAAGGCCTGCTGAACCTGTATTTCTCAGAAGAAGGACAAGGAGAGCCATGGCATCGGTTGCCCTTCACGTGAGTGACCAGCGCAGATACAATCTTACCGTCGCAGTTATAATGTGACCCCAAGCGCTGCATACCAATATGCACCGGCATACAAGCACTACGCTCGCAACATCAACCTAATCCACTTTATAGGATCGCGCAAGCCTTGGACCAGACTTGCCAACAGACCGGCGGGATTGCAGGCAACGCAAGGATCCAGCGAAGAGTTTGAATGTGCGTGATGGTGTGTTGTTGCGCGCTGACAGCGCAGATGAGAGCCTCATTGACCGTTGGTATGCCATCTACGACCGTTACGTCCGACCCACGGCCGCTCATGAGCCCAACCTAGCCAAGCGGTTTGCTGTACCCGAGCATATCGCTGTTTGGAATCGCGATGGTGTTAATGAGCAGCCGGCCAGGCTTGATCTGGATGCTCTCAAGGAAGCGGCTGCCAAAGGTGTAACGTCTCTTCAGTCTGGTCAATATCTGTCCCTCCCTCTCGAGGGTCGCGTCGACCTCATGCGACCAAAAGCAACACAAGATACTGCCAAGCCGGTGCAGTCACCCGCACTGTCTGTCACAGAGTCTCCGCCGCCGGCCGCTGCACAGCCAGTCCACCAACCGGCACACACCTCTGGTGAGGCGTGGGACGCGGCGTGGCAGCCGCCACCGCAGCATAGCCGACCGGAGATGTCCACGCCCATGCCATCTTTCTATACTGCGGCATGGGATGAGCCCCCCAGATCGCAATCAACGTACTTCCAAACCCATACGGAAGACACGGCTTTCCCCACGTTACCAGCCAACGTGCGGACGAATGACTGGTACCAGGCATTCACTTCTTCTACTCCGGATCCTCTCAATGTGCAGCCAGTCTTTCCGTGGGAGGTGACCCGTGGCCCGCAGCCGCGGCGAACCTTCCCCAAGGCGCACAGCCCTGCTCCGGCACAGACCTCTGCGCGGGGCATGGCATCGAAACAACCACCCCCTCGTCAGGCTTCGGCTCTGCCTGCCAGCCAAGTTGTCCATCAAGCTGCTCCGACGAATCTGCCATTCTCCGAGGCTATCTCTGCCTATACCAACGCTTGGGACAATGTTGCAGCTATCGGGAGGTACGCCGAGCGCCTTACCAAGTTGGGTGTCGCTACAGGTCGGGAGCCTCAAGATGGGCTGCAGACTGTCCCGCCAAGTCCCAAATTGGCTGGGCAGGGCAAGGCGCTGCCCCGTCATGGCTCCGACTCGGGCTCTGGAGGTAGTGCAGACGGGGATGATGAGTGTGACCTAGAGGAGCGTCGAGCTCACGAACCCCGAAGCCACAGAAGGACGCAGTCGGGTTACCGTGACAAGACCATCCAGACAGATTGGCCACGGTCGAACGATGCGGTTGCGCAAACTACTACAGAAGCATCTCGCAGCGGTACTGGGGCCGGTGCATCCGCCTGGTCCTCAAGCACTATGCGCGGGCAGCGTGCAACGTCGAGTGACAGCCTCCAACATGCGCGGAGCCCCACCCAGCAGCCTACTGGCGGTCATACACCGACCGCCAGAGCAGGCGGGCGCGTTTGGGATCCGAGGACTGATATCGACGCTCGCAAGAAGGACACGCAGAACGTGCTCAGCCGATTCATGCAGGGTTAAAGGTCCCGGGATGTAGGTTGCAGTGAGCCCACGGGAAAAACAGAATCGTAGTGTGCATATGCGAAATCGGTTGTTCGTTCATGACGTCAGGAGATCGGGTTACTGCGGTGTGGGATTGTGCCCAGATCAGGGCTTGCTCGGTCGTTCAGCCCAGCGACCCAGGACTTTGTGCCATTGGCGGCCCACCGACGGGGAGAGCACATGGGCTATGATGCGATGATGCTTGATGCAACAATGCATTGGTGAAGAGGGGGTCTTCACGCGGGCGGGGGGTCCAGACTCACGGGCTCCAGATGCAAGTGTGTTCAACAAGACGCCGGCCGCCAGTGAGTGTCCCGTGTACGCCCTCAATGCGCGTCACGATGAGCACTCGCGCGGGTGCACGGTGGCTTGAGTCTGACGCCTTTGAATCTGCCCGCCGAGACAGCGGCTGACATTTGGGCGCGCGAGCGACGCGCCGAATGTCCGTCATTTGCCTTTTGGGCCCTCTAATCTCTGGGCTTCGGCACCTGGCGGGGAAATCTCTCGGCTGGCTGTGCAGCAGTGGGAGTTCTCCAGGCACAAGGGATATAGGAGAGAGTGTGTGCCTGTACGCTCGCACGTTGAGAGCAGATGGGTGGTTGGTTGCTAGTCGTGGTAGTAGTGAATCTAATAATGATATCAGCAACTTGCTTCCACTTTCCCCAACTCCCACACACCTCCCCTCCCCACCCACCTCTTCTTGGCTTGACCTCCACTTTGTTTCCCACCGAACAGAGTGACAGTCACTTTGCACAGACACGATCACTGGGCAACTCTTGTCCGTCAACATCAACAGCAACGCTCTCCCAGCTCTTGAGGGCCAACCGATAAGCATCTACAGGTGAGTACATGGTGCATGTTGTTCAGTCAGTGCCTTCTCCTGACGTCACCTTCTCCTTCCACCTGCAAATCTCGCATCACATTCGTGTATGTCCAGCCCTCGTCCGCATATAGCACACACACTGTATCTATAAACTTCTCCCACCCGTGGAAGAAGATCCATCATGAGCACTCTTGGTAACGACCCCGCGTGTTATCCGGCAAACCACCACTCTTCGCCAAAGGCACTCCAGTCACCGAGCATGGGTGCGGATGGACTTCCTAAAGTGGACAATGTCGACCACGAGCCTCGCCTCATCGTGGTGTCCAACCGTTTGCCCGTCACGATCAGCAAAGATGCCAACGGAGAGTACAACTTCAAGGTGAGTACTTATCTGTTGCTAGGTTGCCGGGGCCAAGCTGACTCTAAAGATGTCATCGGGTGGTCTAGTCTCTGCTTTGTCTGGTTGCAAGAAGACAATGTCCTTCACCTGGATCGGTTGGCCAGGAAAAGACGTGAGCAACGGACGCATGGCACAGAAGCGCTGACAATGTTAGATCCCCGTGCAGGATCGCGAACTGGTGAACCGCCGCCTGCTCGAAGAGCATCAGTGCTATCCGGTGTATTTGACTGATGAGGTCGCGGACCGTCATTACAATGGTTGGTACTTGATATCAACTCTTCACTAACCGAAAGGCTTCTCCAACTCCATTCTGTGGCCTCTGTTCCACTACCACCCCGGAGAGATGAACTTCGACGCCTCCCACTGGCTGGCTTATCGCGAGGCTAATATTCGCTTTGCCGACGTTGTGTCGAGTTTCGTCCGGGCTGGAGATGTTGTCTGGGTGCAAGACTACCACCTGATGTTGCTCCCTATGCTGTTGAGGACAATGATTTCTGGCGAGTCGGCACAAGGCGAAATGACCCGTCGCGAGATGAGCCGCGTCAAGGAGGGCGTCGACGAATGTGTCGTCAAAGACGCGGGAATGGAGAAGGGCATGGCCCCAGGACTGGACGAGGGCGTGGAAATGCTAGAGGATGTCGAGGAGGAAGGCGGTGAGGTCACTTCAACCGGCAGCAAGCGGGTGCCCGGCGCGCTGCCAGGCATGAACGCCTTTCAGGCGCAAGAGTACCAAGCCAAGCGTCGAGGAAAGGGCGGCATCCGTATCGGCTTCTTCCTCCATACACCCTTCCCTTCCAGTGAAATCTATCGGTACGTCAGCTCATCCTCCGCGAGAAGTGTAACAAAAACTCACCTTATCAGAATTCTGCCGGTGAGGCGCGAGATCCTGCTTGGCGTACTCCAATGTGATCTTATTGGGTGAGTCCCAGGCATCATCGGGGACTGACGGCAAGCTTCCACACATATGACTATGCCCGACACTTCCTCTCATCATGTACCCGTATCCTCGGTGTTGAGACACAACCGAACGGCATCGAGTTCGAAGGACGCTATGTTCAAGTCGGAACCTTTCCTATCGGTATCGACCCCTGGCAGTTCGTCGATGGTGTCAACAACCCGGTAGTGGCGGAGCGACTTTCGGCTTTGGAGAAGCGCTTCGAGGATTGCAAAGTCATCATCGGCGTTGACCGTCTTGACTACATCAAGGGCATCCCTCAGAAGCTTCATGCCCTTGAGGTCTTCCTAACGCAACATCCAGAGTGGATCGGCAAGGTGAGCCCCACACATGGGCAATAGCACCGACTAATCTTTCCAGGTTGTCCTGATTCAGCTGGCTATTCCGTCACGAGAGGACGTCGAGGAGTACATGAACCTTCGCTCATGTGTCAACGAACTTGTGGGACGTATCAATGGGCAGTTCAGCACCCCTTTGTGGCAGCCCATCATCTTCATGCACCGCTCAGTTCCTTTCGAGGAACTTACAGCGATGTATGCTCTGGCTGATGTCTGCTTGGTGACGTCAACGCGCGATGGCATGAACTTGTGAGTCGTCGAGTCTACTTTGCTCATGCTTCTCAGGGTCGCATATGAATACATCTCCACTCAGAAGGACAAACACGGGTCTATGGTCTTGTCGGAGTTCGCTGGGTGAGTACTCGCTATTGCCGCCTAGGCAGGTCGTCGGTGCTAACGTGAGAAGCGCATCGCAGTCTCTTGCAGGGTCTTTGATCATCAACCCATGTGAGTTTTATCACCTGTTGACTTGCTGAGGTGTGGCTGACTCTTCAGGGGATGTCGATTCTACCGCCAGCGCGATCCACACGGCTCTGACCCTCACCCCGGAAGTGAGGCATCAGAATTGGACCAAGCTCTTTGCTGTAAGTCGTGACACACCAGCATGAACTGACGATGCAGTATGTTTCGAAGTAAGCTATTGGAATGGATTCTCCTCTCACAACTTCTGCTAACCCTCAGCTTCACGGCGCAATCCTGGGGACTTGCGTTCCTCAACGAGCTCAACCGCTCGACAGGCCGTCCGCCCTCCGGCCCTTTGCTTGGAGGCAGGAGAAAGTCCAGTTCCAGTTTGAGCCGTACGAGCTCCAAAACCAGCATCAAGCGCCGGTTGACGGTGACCAACTCCGCGGCATCGGTCGCCACGCAGACCTAGTACTTCCCTCATCATATATGTAGCAAAAGCAACCTCATTGGATTAGAGTATCTCTTAGTTAAATATGCCATCTCTCTGTTAACGTCCAGGGTTGTGTCCCTTCCAGGACATCCCACGAGCGCAATGGAGCTGGCTGCGGTATCAACAGCCCGAATGCAATGCATTTGTTCACCCTATGAGCCCTCAGACACTTGACACCTTGGCGTACGCTGCAGGGTTGAAGCGGCGATGCAAGGATTTGATGATGTAGAGGGGCATACTTGAGATAGCTACAATAATCGCCACTTTGAAGATGAAAGACTTGGAGAGCACGAAGCGGAGGTCTGCGAGGTGTTAGACAGAAGTGTGGAGAGTATGGCTCACCAAAGTACTCCGGGAGGAAAATCATCGATCCGAAGTAGATCACTGCGGTGACCACTTCACTCATAATCATGTACGTATGCCAAGTGGTGATCTCCAATGCGACCATGATCAATTCGTTGAGGACCAGAGCAGTGAACGAGATGGCCACGATATGCAGGAATTCTGACTCGAAGAGTAGCAGTGACAGAATCATGATGATGCCACCTTGATACACGCTGATGGTGAGCCACATGAAGAACGTCTTGTAGCTAAGAGCTCGTCCCTGCCAGTTAGTTCAGATGCCACGCCTCGTCCAACCTTTGTGAGTTCCTTATATAGCTCAGGATAGAGCAGCGCGAGCTCTTCGCTGACATCACGATCCAGAACAAGAGAGAACACCGGAGCCATCGTGTAGAGTGTGGCATATCCCACTTGCAGCCACCCTTGGTAGAGCGCAATAGCTTTTGATCAGCACGTCGAATGCAGCGGAGCACTCACGGGCGAAGAAGAAGATGGAGCTGAAGACGGCTTGGATGACAGCGATAATCAGGCCACGGTGAACCACAAACTGCGAGAGCTTGGCTGAACCTTTGTACGAGTTCCGCCCATGCCACAGAAGGAGTTGCGTGAGATGGGAGAACTGGGTGATCGAGAAATCTGCTGCTAGGGACGCTTGCTTGCCTTCCTTGCCAACGATGCCGATTCCTGGGGTGGGTTGGCATTGCGACCATCAGAAGTTCACTCACCGACATTGGCAGCTTGAATCATGCTGACATCATTCCCTCCGTCACCAATGCAGCAGACGGTCTTCTTGCTGTACGTGCGGATGAGTGTAGCCACATCAGCCTTCTGGGTGGGAGAACAACGGCACGCGACGACGGCTGGCAGTTGCGTCGCCAACATGACAAACTCTTGCCTGAACGAATCCAAACAGAGCTGGTCTCAGCCAACTAACAATGACGACCTACCTGAAGCGAATCGCCGTCGATAACCAAGCAGCAGTCGACCTTGGCTTGTAGGAAGTCCAACATGTCTCGGGCCTCATCGGCTGTTTTCACTGATGATCAGCCAAAGCAGCAAGACAATAACCAACACTTCGACACTTGATGTATGTATTGGTTCCGGGATACCAACTTGCTAGAGATGGCAATGTTGGTGGCCGTCTCAATCTTATCACCGGTCAACATCCATATCTTCAGACCTGCGTTCCGCATGAGCTCCAATGTAGGCTTGACATCCTCTTGAAGTTTATCCTCCACTCCAGTCAGCGCAAGAAGCTCCAGGTCGACCTCCAAAAACTGTGATACGACTCCTTGGATGACCTCGTTGCGGTCCTCCGAGCTTAGAAGTTGCGCCTCCTTGTACCGCGCGTCAAACTTGGCGTACGTCTCGTCTGATAGCCTTTTCCGTCCCACGACCAGCGTGCGCAAACCCTCCCTGGCCATGTTGCCGCACTCCTCGTCCAGCCAGTCGTTCTTCTGGACGATCCGCGACATGACCACGTCCGCTCCCTTTTGCACGAACGTGGTGGATCCTGTATCCCGGTCGCGTACAATGATGCCCATCCGCTTAGATTCCGACGTGAAGGGGAAGATGCTAAGGATGTCGAAACTCAGTTTCCGTCCAGTTTTGAAGAGCAACGTCATGCTAGTCCTGTCCCGTGCGATCAACGTGAGTCCGACCGATTCCGTCCATTGAACGATGGCGAC
The DNA here is from genome assembly GCA_001600275.1 of Cutaneotrichosporon curvatum. NCBI lineage: Eukaryota > Fungi > Basidiomycota > Tremellomycetes > Trichosporonales > Trichosporonaceae > Cutaneotrichosporon > Cutaneotrichosporon curvatum. Next base: position 129,055 of record BCJH01000035.1, on the reverse strand, counting down.
CTCGTCTGGCGAGGATGCTTGATAGGTGACAGTACCATCGTCATTCTGCACAGGCGTAACCTGCTATCAGCATGGCTGCTATGTGCCTTCATACTCACGTTATGGCATGTCGCCAGCGCTAGCACGGCATCTTTCACTCGCGTCGAGATATCTCGACGACTTCTGGGCACAATGCCAGGACCGATTGAGCCTTGTCGCCGTTCTGTATAGTCAGCCTCCAGATAGTAACGGATTGCCTCACGAGGTTCGTCGCCCAACCCTTGCCCTAGCATATGAGTCACTTCATCCATCGATTCCCAGGTGAACACTACAGTGCCCATGTGTAGCTTTTTCAGTTCCATTTCTGCGCTGATCAGCTTATGATGGGCCATGTCTGCGTACCGTTTCGAGTCAAGGTCCCGGTCTTGTCAGTCAAGAGGTACTCAACTCGGCCGAGCTCTTCGGGAAGCGTGCTTGTGCGAACGATCGTCCCAGGAATCTCATGGTCATGCTGGATCTGTCTGGCATAGTACGTCTTGGCCATGTCCAGATTCACGCGTAGACTGAGATGTCAGGAATATTGCTGCCAACTCAGGCTCACCTGATCGGAATGATGCTCGAAAACAGAATCAAAAAGCGGAAGACGTAGATGTACCATTGGCCACGGAAGCCATTGAGGGCGACGAGAATCACAGAAAGAGCGAAAGTGACCGAGCAAAGAATCTACAGAATCAGCTCAGCCCTCCCCTGTTCGTACCTTGGCCATCCTATTGACCTCCCGTTCCAAGGACCCCGTCTTGGTTTCCGGCTCGCTGGTATTCAAGACAGCACGGGTCTGCTTCCCTGTGTAGACGATGAGGCCCACAGCTGAGCCAGCGGCCAGCACTGTGTTTGCCCAGAGCACGTTCTCCACAGTGAGCGGGGTAGAGCTGTCAGTGGGCTCCCCAGCCTCCGTCGAGTGCACAGTGAAGACGCCGTGAAATGTATGGATATCTTTTATCGGAGAATCGGCTTCCACTGTCAGCTGAGAACCGCGGGCATGAACGTGGCGCGTTACGTACCAGAAAGGGTGCCTTCGACGCCTCCGACGCCTTTCTCGCCAAGTCGTTGGGTCTCGGCCACAGCAACTTTGAGTTTCCAGTCGGTTTCACCATCCAGCTGGTCAGTACGTACGAAGCACGTACCCTCCTCCTCGCTCGTAGTCAACAGTACCATGTCCGCTGGGACCCTTTGGTTCTTCTCCAAAAGTACCATGTCGCCAACTTTGAGGGCGGAGGATGGCGTTGACCGTGTTTGAGGCCGTGGGAGGTTGTAATCTGGGTGGGCGTCGTGCTCGGCAGACTCATGCGGGAGAAGGAGGAGGTATCTGGTAGAATTCACCTCTGAGTCTCGCAAGTGTCGGTTGTAGTCGTCATACGCCTCCTTCCCCATTGTGATAGCCAGGACGAAGGCAAGGGGTGCCACATATGTCATTATATATCCTTGGCTTCAGCACGGTTTCAGCACATGGCCCCCTACCGATCTTGAGAGCCGGAATGAACTGGCTCAGCGCCACGACAAGAAAGTAAAAGTTGAAGAAGAACTTGAACTGCTCCCAGAAGACCACCGGCAAAAACGTCACGATGCTATACTTCTGATTTCGAATCACGTTGGGAGGGTATGGCGAGCTCGTACCTTCAGTCAGCCGCGCAAATGGTTAGACACGTACCGACCGATGGGACGGGAATCACTCGAGGACCGGTTGGAACCTTCTGAGTACGATTGCGAGGTATCTTGTTTGGAGACTGCTATGGTTATGACTGCTTTGCGCAAGACCAGCACTTACTCTGGACTGTCGGCCGTCATAGCCCTCGCCCAGTAGCGCCTGCTCCTCTTCAATCTCCTGTCCCGAGTCCGGGAAGCCGGTGTCATTGGCGGACAGAGCAGATCTTGACTGTCCAGGACTACTCCATGACGGCGTCCCGTCTTCTCCGTCTAGCGACATGGAAGGGCTGGAAGGGCGACCTCCTCGGTATGTTCGAAACGTTGAGAGAGCGTAGTCGCCGTTTGATGGAGAACGTGATGACTGAGCCATGGAGGTATCGACCAGACTTCCGCTGTGTAAGATGCCCTAGCAAACGGCGCTTGTGGCCTAAAACCTGACGACGAACCCCAGAGTTAAGTAGCTGAGTACAGAGTGCAGTGTCAATGTCGATGGCCCGTTATCGTTCGCGTGAAGCGCGTTGCGCGCACAGTCGTGCGGGGAAGCCGGGGGAAAGGGCGGGGTACAGGTCACGTGATGGATTCGTGTGCATCGCGCAGCGCGCCCCTGTACCTCCACTATGGCTGGTTGATCTGCACATCATGCCGCTCACCATCGCTCACTAAGAAAGGAAGTGAGTTGACTTCGAATATACCTCTCGGCGGTCACAAGACTGCCCATATCAGCTGTTTACGGAACGCTCCATCGAGGATTGAACGAGGCGAAGATAGGTCTACGTCCTCGGCACAGCCAGCCGGCACAGTCCGATTGCGCATACCTTTGATGTCTACTACTCTAACGTTGCCGACAGCATGAGAGGTCAGTACTGTCTGTGGCATTGTACAGGAACCACTGACACTGCGCAGCTACTCGCGAGAACCATTATCGACGTGAAAGCGAAACGCCAGAAGTAGCCTCATGGTGGCAGCGAGCTCGTCGGCGGAATGACGCCCTGGGATCGTTTCAGTGTGATGATACTGCGGTAAGTCCAAATCAACTCGTAGTAGCACGACTTACTCTTGATCAGCCTCCCGGTGGAAGTGTATCACCAACTACAGCTTCCAATAGTACTAGCGACGGCGAAGCTCACAGTACCACCGCACCAAGAACACGGCAGAGCGGCATGGGTACGTTACCGTCTTGGCCCGTCGGAACAAGGTCTTCGACGTCCACCAGCCTGGTCAACAAACTACCACCTGAGCTACTTATAAACGTGAAGCGAGCGCCACCGAGCTTTCACTGACCCATAGGTTCTGCAACACCTCCCTTCTAATCATGATCTCCTTTCGGCCATGCTGGTCTCCAAGACCTGGTGTCTTGCGGCTTTCCCTCTCATTTGGCAGCGCCCTCCTCTCCACAGCATAACGCAGTTCGCCAAGTTTGTACGCACATTGAACGACCCCGACGCATTACTGCCGTACGCCACAACAGTCCGCCGACTGGTTTGCAGCGGGTTTGCCCGAGATATGACCGACGAGCTGTTCAGAAAAGTGTCGTGTTGTCATAACCTCGAGCGCCTCTTCATACCTGGAGCCGACTTGTCCTCCGCGGCCCTCGCTACAGTCTTCCAACATCTACCGGACCTTATATCTGTCGATCTAGGTGGCATTGACGGGGTGAACGACATCGTGGCCCAACGGATAGCTACGGTCTGCACCCAGGTGCAAGGCCTGAATCTCACTAGGTGCAAACGCGTAGGCGATGAGGGCATCATCGCGATAGCCAATAATCTCAAGATGCTCCGCAGGGTGAGGACGTGGTTTCGGACGATCTCTGACGACGCAGATGAAGCTCCACGGGTGTCATCGCCTGACAGATCGAAGCATAATAGCGCTGGTGAGAAGTTGCCCGTTACTGTCCGAGCTGGATGTGATGGCAATTCCTCAGCTATCAGATGACACGACCATCGCCGTCTTTCTGAATGCGGCCCACCTTCGGGACTTCAAGATGAAGGAAGCAAAGGATCACGAAAAGCTGGACCAGGCCGCTATTCCCAACCTGTGGGAACTGTCGCGGATGGAAGAGGCCCATCTATTTGACGTCCTAGGGACATACCCGTGGTACTTGACGGGATCATCTGCCCCGAAAGCTCAAGCAATTACTCAGCAATCATCGCGTCCGCCAAACGTGACAGCCACGTTGCTTCGACCACTTCGCCTTACCCTGGACGCTCTGCGTGTTGTGGACTTTACCAGCTGCAGCGGGTTGGGCGACATTTCTGTGGACAACCTTGTCTGCAATGCCCCACAGCTCCGGAGCTTGACGCTTACCAAGTGCGACAACCTCACAGACGCATCCCTGGACAGCATTGCCAGGTTGGGAAAGTACATCCACTACCTGCATCTTGGACATGTTAATCAGTGAGCGTCAGGATAATGTGTCTTCTGACAGGCAGGATCACAGACGCTGGCATTCTGCAACTGTCGAGGAACTGCACCCGCCTCCGATACATCGATGTAGCAAGTGAGTGACTATGCCTTCGACCGAGTCACTGACAAACCAGATTGTTCCCAGCTCTCCGACCTAAGCGTGGTCGCTCTGGCTACCAATCTGCCTAAACTTCGACGTATTGGACTCGTAAAGGTACGAAGGCGATCTGCGTGGGCCTAGCTGACTCCCTCCCAGGTCAATAACGTGACGGATGATGGAATCATGCCCTTGGCTGATCGGTTTCTCACTCTTGAGAGGATCCATCTCTCGTGGTGTGACAAGATCTCCGTCCGAGCAGTGGCCTATCTGCTCAACCGCCTTCCCCTCCTAACACATCTCAGTCTATCCGGCATCCCTGCCTTCAAGACTGCCGAGCTGCAGAGATTCTGCCGAGCTCCACCGGAAGGACTCAATGATGGGCAACGTGGTTCCTTCTGCGTCTACTCAGGTCCGGGAGTGGCCGCTCTCCGCAACCACTTGAACGCCCAGGTATCGCAGGAACTATCGGATGCTTCTTCTGGCCGACAGAGCTCCACATCATCGACCTCCTCTGTAACTGTACCAGGCCCACCGATTCGCGGAACAGTATGGAATGGCAACTTTGAAAGATCTGCAACAAGTGCGATTCAATTCAACCATCACCATGCCCATGAAGACGGGTTTACTGGAGCTCCCCAGCACGACCCTCCGACGGCGCACGAATCGAACCCGATCAAGGTGCCAGATCACTCGGAGATGACTCCACTTCCACGCACGCGTCGAGAGAGTCCGGCGTTTGACGATGAGATTCGGCAGGCCATGAGCGCTCTACAAGTAGCCTCGGTCGCCAGTGGTTCTGGTTCCGGGGCTCCCGGACGCTTCAGAGAAGCCATACCATTCCCTGAGCTCCCACGACCGGTCTATCAGATAGACGACTCTTCGATGGCACCGTTGCTCTCTACTCCAGCGGCGGCAAGAATATTCAAAACTTCGAACACTCGCCCTGACCCTCAACTCGAACCTTCGGACGCATCAGCAACGCACTCGATATCCGCCTCATCAGCCCCGACAAGATACCCTAATGCCTCTCCCCCATGTACCACTCCGGAGACTCTCGAGACGAGCGTTTACACTGTCTCTCCAGCGGATACCCCCCAGTCCAGGCAAAGCAGGTCTTCGCCAACACAGACTGAAAGCGAACGTGACCGCGGATTGTTGTAATTGACTGGTGTGAATCTCCGTGTAGCAAAACTCCCGCTGTAACGATGTCACTTGACCCCATGTCAGAGAGCGGATAGCTCTCGTATAGCATATGTATAAATCCATAACACAGAGGGCTGTCGTTCCTGCAGCCGGTGCATGGAGAACACTCAAGGTGAACACGACTGCTGATGTACTAGGCAATACGGAATCGCGGTCCAATCCTTGACACTGGTTCAATTCTTGACACTGATGGAAGTCAGTCAACGACGTTCGAGGGCACGTACGCTTTTACAATGGGGACAACGATGATGACAATCAGAATACAGATACCAATAGCGATGATGATGCGCCACTTCATGTCCTTCCACCTGTGAGGTGTGAGCGACAGTCGTCGTCGCTTCCTGGACTTACCACATCTTCTTGCGCACAGAGCTCGCACCGCGCCTGAAGCCTTGTGCCGAGACCGCCAGATTATCTAGCAAGGTCAGCGTTGTTGTCCCCTGGCCACATGTCGACATACCAGTCTTGTCTTGGAGGGCGTCAAGCCTCTCGCCGCGCTCTGCGACCCTCGTGATGTTCTGGTGCATTACATCGACGGTGGAGTCAATCTGCGCCTGGATATCCGCAATCTGGTAGCGCATCAGCAACCCGTAAAACTCAGAACTTACCTTGGCGTTTTGAGCATTGTGAGAGCCGGAGGATGGCCCAGCACTCCCGGGAACGTAGGGGTCGTATGGTTCGGAAGACCTGCATGTTAGTTGTGATCTCACTTTGGTGACTGGGCCAACTTGACACCAGTTGTGAGTCTCACATGTTGTGTAGCCTGAGGTTTGTTGCACAGAAAGTGTCTGAGCAAGACGGAGTAGTTGGAGTTAGACGTCCGAGATCCTCAGCGAGCAATGATATGCACGGGGAGTTACACCTTGCAGAAGGGGGACTGATGAGAATGGAACTTGCTGTGCACTGACCAGAGGGTGGTGCGGTGTAGCGGTGGCATGAAGGCAGTGATGGACCGGGACCAAAATACAATGACGGCGCGGGTGCCTGATCATATGCCAAGGCTAATCACTCATCCTGCACGCGACGCGTCTTCAGCTGCTAGCTGCCATCTGTCTCGACCGCAACCCTGGTCAGAGTGGATGTCGTACGTGTTAGAACTTGTTCAGCGCCCTGCCAGAGTTCACCAATTTTGGGACTCGCAAGAGACAAGCCCTCTGTCAGTACCTCAGAGAGCAGTGTAGCGACTTGAGCGGTGCTTGCAACGCAGAGTCACCTGCTTCATAGTCGCCACCCACAGGACGCCGCTGCCACGCCTCTGCGGGGCTCCGACGACGAGTAAGGGGCATCCACTACTCTCTGCCGATGTTCACTGGCTTCTCTGAACATTCTTCGATTCTGCTTGTTCACTCGATACCCCAGTCTCAGCATGCGATTCCGGACGCGCGTCACTAATGTCGGCTTATTGCATAGTGAGCCCTCAGGGTGTGTTTGCTCTCCGCTAACGAGCTTTAGATATCGTGAGGTCGTTGGCTGCTCTGGCGAGAGTTTGTGTTGTTAAACTGGGTCCCGAAGCTGTACATTTCATCGTGCCAGGCAACGAAGGCAGAGATGGGGTGCAGGTCTGGTCGTGAGTCGCTCTTGTTTGTGTGGGTTTGCTAACCTCAGCCAAGTGAAAGTCGTGAGACTAGCAGACTGCGGTCCATTGCTCACAGCAGCCCACTCTCTTCGACCACTATCGCATTGAATCCAACACCAACAACGAGATCTGGCTCGAAGTGAACCTCGATGCCTTACTCAAGGTCCTCAAGAGTGCAGACACATCCAGTAAGCGCTCATGGCAGATCTGGCTGACCGACAAGGCGGTAATAGCGACGGCGTCAAGGTCAACGCCGCCGCCTTGACAGACTCCGAGGTCATGCTGAAGCTCAACAAGCGCGATAACCGGGCCTTGTGGGCGTTCGAAATCAAAGGCCACGTGAGTGTTGTGCGATATTGAATGCTGAGCGTGTACAAGAGCATTGGTGGGCATGTGATGAACATCACGCACGAGGTTACAGTGCAAATCCTTGGCTCAAGGCGGCAGAACGACCTGAACGAACCGCTGTGTCCGCCCCCAGATGTGAGTTGCAGTACTATCAACCACTAATGCGCTCAGATTCATCTTGTTCTTCCAAACCTTGCAGATTTGAAGATGATTGTGTCAAGACTGAGCCATGTCGCCGAGAATGTTACTATATCGGCTAACCATGTAAGCCACCTAGTTGCCTCTTGTTGCTAACAGTGTTTAGACTGGCATGATGGAGTTGCGCGTCAAGTCTAGCAATGTGCAGATGTCTACAACATGGAACAACCTGCGCATCCCAACGACGAGTACGTGCTGTGTGTGAGTCTGATGCAGCTAATCCGCAGCCGACAGCGAGGGGACCCAACCTCAGCAGCTCGATAAGTTGTATAGCACAACAGTTTCCATCCGCGGGTTCCAGAAGTTTCTGACCAGCTACCACGTTGGAGGGGTCGCTATTGCCTGTAGGTCCTCCGTCCGACTAGTGTCACTGATAATCCAAAGGTGTCTGCGAGAATCACTGCATCATCGCTTACGTCTATATCGGTGAGCAGGCGGTCTGCAGAACAGTGTTGACATGCAGGCGAGATCGATGAGGCAGGCGGTGTCCTGACTTTCTTCATACCTGCCAAGACTATCGACTAGGTAGGATCGCCTCATTTCTGCATAGATAAACAACATTGCCTGTATAGTATCAGTTGTATAAATGCATCACATCACCATCATCACGAGCAACGGATAATATCTTGGCTTTGGATCTCGAAACCGTGCAAGGCGCGTGATGTCATGGTCAGTCTGCACTGGTCCTAACGATGTTTGCGGACATTATTTATTAGGTGGTACCTGGCGTGGATGTCAATCATGTCGCACTGCGACCTCAAAGATCACCATCCGGTTACAGTTGCATTGACCTCTCCGCTACATTCGCTGTTGCTACCATGCATAGGCCATCCGACTACCCTTCTCTGCTGCTCTATATCCTCGACGAGGTGAGTCGATCACAGTTTCGCAAATGCTGATCACGAAGACGCACGTTACCGTCACAGCCGCGACAGCTCTCGCCATCCTCTTTACGCAGAATGCGCACGTCTGCTTCTTTGCGTCTGGTGCGCTTGCCTCGACTCTGCTAGGTGCGGCTGCGTTCCCCCCTTATGCTGACACCAGCCCGAGCCATCAAACACACGATCAAGCAACCACGACCCCCACCTCCCCCATCAGAGTCGAAGCCGGCCCCCGTCCGGCCGAAGCGCACGTTCGGGATGCCCAGCACTCACTCAACAGCCCTTGCGTTCTACCTGTTCTACCTCTTCCCTCTTCTTCCCCTGGCTAGCGACTACATCTGGGCGGAGCGGATAGCACTGATGGGTATCGCGGGGTTGACACTGTGGAGTCGAGTCGAGCTCGGCTATCACACCGAGGCGCAGGTGCTTGGAGGTGTCACGGTTGGCCTCGTCAGTGCGAAAGTGTGGGCGGCCTTGTGGACAACATACCCCCTCATCGGACTGCGTCTACAGGACGCGATAGACACGGTCAGAGCTGCGGTTTTGGGCTTTCTGTAGCGTATTCGACAGTTGAATATACAAAACATACATGCTGGAAACAATCTCATTGCGGATGCTCCGTGACTTTGACTACTGCACAAATGACTGCTGACCACCGCCCCTGCGCCCACGTCCGGCCCCGCGCCCGCCACGACCTCCGTAACCACGTCCTCCACCCTGCCCACCGCGAGAAGCTTGGTCTGCTCCACCTGCCTCTCCGAACGTGTCGTAATTGCGATGGCGCTCCTCAGCGCGGCTGACGCGCGAGTTGTCCGAGCTGATGTTGTCGAAGAAACTCGACTTGTTGTACGAAGCAGCCTTGCGCTGAGGCTGGTCGTCGGTGGGAGCTTTGGCAACAACACTTGGGTGAGGTTGGTTCTCTGGTTCCCCAACGTCCTCTGCCTCCTCCTCCTCGTCGTCGCCCGCAGCCTTGAAAGCCTGACGTTCCTTCTGGAAACGCTCCGTTCCCTTCGTGAAGTCGAACTCCGCATCAGGCACTGCGGGCGCTTGGGGCTTGCGTCGGCGCCCAGAGTCGGTCGAGAGCTCAGTGAGAGACTTCTGCACACGGTCCATCGCAGACGTTGCGGAGGACACCGGCTTTGGCGGCAGTGATGCCACCCCGGATGGGCTGGCTCCATTGGATCCCCTACGAGGTTGTTGGGTGGAGGGAGTGGGTTTGTTCTGGCTCTGCGTTCGTCAGCGATCTGTTCGCTTCGTCGACGAGACGTGATGCGATTTGAGGAAATGTTCAGAAGGAAGGCAACGGAGGTGTCCACATGGTTTTGCGCTCTCGGACACGCCCCGAGGGGCTTAACATCCGAAAAATGCTTCATCATAACGAGGGGTGGGAAAGGTAACGACACTCACGACTGAGGCAAGAATGGGATCAACTGGAGCTTCCGATGCTGGCGGGACGTAGTTCTCGATGAGAGCAAGCGATTCTATGGAGTTGGTGCTGGGAGCGTCAGAATGGACGTAACCGGTTACTCACTGGAAACGCACCCAACCCAGGGACGTTGAGGACCCGGGCAGTGCTCGAGGGGCGGGGCGTTCCTCCGTGCCATGGTTGAAGACTACAGGTCAGCCGGCTTCCACGTCTGTCAGCTCACCTTCCGAGAGGCAAAGAGTTTGGGTATTCTGGTCGATGTCCTGGAAATATCCTGTGTATCTACATTGGAGCTTGCTAATGACCTGAAAGGGCTTGCTTTGGATGAGCGCTGTCGCGACTGGCTAAGCTCACCCCTTGTACTGGCTGTAGTCCATGACGAGGGCGTGTAGTCGGGAGAGGAGAATGGATTGCCTTGACCGATGCCCGTCCGTAAGCTGCAGGTATGTCCAGGTCTGTCAGAGAACTGGATGGGGAGTAAGGAAATACAAAGGCGTCGGAATGGATGAGAAAGAGAAGGAGAATGGCAAAGGTCAAGAAGAAGGAAGATGGGATCCAGTCGACAGCAGAGTACTGGAGAGTACGGTTCCTCGCCCTTGCAGTCGTGGATTAAATGCAGGAAATGCGCGTGTATATATGCTACCTCCACCACACGCGCCTGCCTTCCGTCGTTGTTGTTGTTGACCCAGGAATCTTGGAACTGCCATGCTTTACACTGTATTACTCGTCCAGTGACCCAGCCAAGCATAGTTCAGAGCGCAGCCGACCATGCCATGGGGCCTACCGTGACGTTTGCCCTTGCAGTCTTGCTTCTCTATGGCGCACAAGGCAGTATCGGATACAACCTTTGGTGGGTTCACGAATCGACAAAGCTAATCGCATAGGGTGAGCCTCACCTTGCTCGACTCGCTGCGTGCTCTCAAGACGGTGAGGGTGAACGGACGGCGGATCGGGATTGTAACCAGAAGAAAGGCCATCCGCCAATGTGTTGTCTGCTGGGTCATTCTGGTTAGTAGCCTTGCATAGCACGCAAACAAGCTACAGCTGCTAACGAGCTCCAGGTTTCCGTACAACCGGCAGCATTTCTCGCCGACGTGTTCCTCAGTTGGATACCCTTCTACGCGTCCCTAAAGACGCTCGTGGTCTTGATATGCCTCACCTGGAGGCTGCAGGTAGGAGATGAGATCTGGCTGTGCTTACAGAAGACATCGGCCTTTATCCTGCAGACTTTTGTGATCCCCTTCATCCGTCGATATGAGGTAGACATCGACCTCTTCCTCTCCCTACTGGAGTCAGCTGTCCAGTTGATATGGCATTATGCCTTCCACTCGCCATGGCAGCTTGCTACTTCTGTGATTCGACGCCTCTGCTATTCATCTGGGGCGTTGGGAGATGCTCCATCTAGCCCAAGGACGTCGCCGCCGCAATCATTTATCATTCGTCGACCTTCAGCAGCTTCTAGCTCGAGCAGCGACGGTGAAGACCGACGTGCTGCCATGGATAGCGACGGCTACATTGACACGCCCAGTAAATCCGCAAGATCTACCGTACGGACCGCTCGGACCACGCAGGCGAGTGAGCGCCGATCCCCACGGCGCCCTTCCCCCAGCTCTCCCAGACCACGCCGACCCCGGTCGGGAACGACCAACGACGTCCCCTCCAAGGTAACGAGGGTCGCCAAGCCGGCGGCGACACGGGAACCTCGGCTACCTAAATCCCAACATGCACGGGCCACAACTAGCTCGGCGCTAGACAAACCACGACGCACAGCAAACGACAAAGCCAAACCCCGGGGAGACCCAGCCCCGGGGCGACAGGCAACAGCCGCAGCACCGTCGCGGGGCCATGCCACAGCCGCTGCACATGCCTCCGCTCTCGACAGGCGCCAGGCACAAGCAGAAGCTGTCCGCAGTGCCGCAGCTGCCGCAGCACTATCGGCTCTACCGCCTCCCCCAGCTAGCGACTTGATTGGTGACCACGCTCGAGAAGCCGCCGGTAGCGAGATCACAACATCGGTTCATGAGTTGCCTGCAGACCGAACTGAAAGTGGCTCGAGAAAGCGGGTGCGACGCGACGGAAACGACGGTAATGGTCCTGCGAAGCGCGCGACGACGAGGTCAACAAAGGAGACCACTCGCTCATCGCGCAGTAAAACTGTCGCCGACGCCCCAGCGAAGCGGGCAACGACGACCACAGGTGTGGCAGGTGCTGCATCTGGTTCGAAGCGGGGTATCACCACAACCGGTGTGGCAGCGTCAGCAACCAGTACGAAGCGGAAGAGAACCGCACCTGCGGCGCCTGCCAACGAACCCGTGCCTCGGACCAAGAGGCTACGATCTTCCAATCAATGAAGGCTACCCGCCATTGTATACATAGAAAGGGCATCGTTGCCCAGATGTAAGGTGTAAATAAAATGTATGAAATTATGACATATTGTGTGACAAATCGTCGCATCACCACGAGCCTTCACGAGCTGCCCAGGAGTCACCTTCGACTGCGGGCGCTGTCTGGAAACTGGCTCGGGGACGCGGAGGAGGTTGCAGGCCGACGGGTGTACTTGGAAAGGAGGCAGTGAAAGGGCTTCGTGGCAGAGGTGATGCTTGGTCCTGCACACACAAATGTGGCTGCTCCGTGAGCTGCTCGGAGCCCTTGGAGGCTCCTGATAATTCAGAGGAGAACGATCCTCGCCGGCTTGCGCCAATCCTACAAAGCTCCTCTGGGGGAATAATGTGAGCTGTGATGGTATGAGACCGCACCGATACCGGCAGACTAAGCCTTCTCTCCTCATTGATAGGATGCAGGCACTCAGAAGGGGATGCGAGGCTGCTCGGAGGCCGGGGGTCGGACCTAGGAGGATGGAGATGAATGGGAGACTCGAGCGCAGGTTCCAGAGTGTCTAAATATGATTGTCGACGAAGTGAGAGAGTATCTGGAGGCGGGACGGAAGGCAACGGCCGCTGGTGGATTGGCAAGCTTGAGTCAGTTTGAGTGCTTTGAGTGCGGGTGCAGCCACTACTCACAGTACGCCATCCTCATCCTTTGCCCGTTTGGGCCGTCTACTCCTGCTCGAGTTGCGACGAATGCGGGTTGTGATACTCGAGGGGAAGGACGAGAGGGCATTGGAAGAGGTCAACGCTGCTGTGAGTGAGAAAGCAGCTCGTCGCTTCCTGACAGACTCGGCGCATGTGTCGTCGGTTGGGGGTGGTGTGTTTGAATGGACGTCATGTTTCTGGTCTTGCCATTGCTGATCTTCATCAAAGAAACTCTCCAGGACGTCGAGCGCATTTAGGGGTTCCCCTTGATCTGAATCACGATCGCCGTAACGTTCCAGACTCGTTGCGGAGGACTTGTCAGCCCATACGAATGGCCTCTCCCCTCGCAGTGAGTTACGTTCAGTGGGATAGAGCGGCTGTTGTTCGGACTGCCTGCGAGATCCGTATCTGTCTCTGTATGTGTCGTCGCCCCGGAGTGCGAAATAGTTGTGCGAATGGGCGTCGGCAGGGGGGCAAGGAAGGCACTGGGTCGGTGCTTGATCGGCGCGAGCATAGCTTCTAGGAAAGTGGTTGCTCAGACCATCGTAAGGATGAGGATGCTGTGCTTGATCGAATGACGGTGGTTTGCTGGATATGTTCACCACCTCAGCTCCGAATGGCAGGAAGGACGTAGTGACCGGTGTGCGAGGTGTGCGGGGAGTGCGATGGCGAAGCGAGAGCGACGACAGTGATGATGCCAGCCCTTTCCCCCGTGGTTCAAAGCCTTGCGGAGTATGCAGTGGCAGCTGGGGGACCGAAACATCGTTGACTGAACCAGATGTCGTCTCGATAGTGAGATGTTTGGACCGTCGGGCCTTCTTGGAGAACAGGCGAGAGGGCGACGGTAGAAACGAGTGAGAAATCGACATGAGCGTCATACACTTCGGAGCTATCGTCCGCTATCAGCGAACTGAAGAGCCCAGTCAAGTGAAGAAAGAGTATAATGTGAGTGAGAGGTTGAAGAGAGACGATTCTGTGTTCCCCAGGCAGGGCGACAAGTGTGAGTTTGGATTCGTTTCATGTTGATCTCATTTCACCGGAGCAGACAGAGGTCAGTGCGCGGGTCACCGCAGTTGTGTAGAGACACCCATTGAGGACAGACAGGTACAAGGCAGAGGTGATCCGGTGATGGGTCAGCACGACGACACGACGGTCAGCATGGTCAGGCGCGTTGAGACATCTGGAGTGACGACTAACTCCTGCCGATCCTGCCACACAGTGATAAGCCGCCACGATCAGCGCAATATTATAGTCTCCGTCCACAAACTGAGGCACAGCGGCTCGTTATCCTCCAACCATTGTCATGCTTGATAGCTCATTGAAGCTCTTCTGCTTGGAAGGACGAGCTGTCAGACAGGAGAGGACCGCATGGACAGGAAAGCTGATCGGGTGGTCCCACTGAATTTTCTAACCTTTCTATGAACTTTCCACGCTGATTTCCAGACCACACAACGGCATCGGATGGCAACAACGTTATTCGCGACGCTCACCTAATCCGATCGGGTTCGGTTGGACGCCCCGGTTAGCAGTCACCACGCGCCCCCCGATCCGTCAACCTGACAACGGCTTTGGGCATTCTCTCCACTGCGTGATGAAGGGTGGGTATGCTGATCCTGCATGTCTTGCATGTGTTTCTCTCTTTGTCTCTTCGTAATTACCTGGCACGCATCCAGTGCGCAGCTGTTGTTTCTCGTGGCCCATTCCGAGGCTCGGCCGACTGCGACTACGGACCTGTACGGGCGAAACGAAGGCCATGTGTCCTCAGTTGGCTTGACTCAAACGATCACTAACCTGGGCAGTCGACTGTACTCGAATTGTACGAGAGCCCGATCCGGACTAACACACCCATTGCTAGACCCTTGCACTTGCTCTCATATCTCCTAGGGCCATCCTGCATCCTTGCAAGGTCTACGCCGCGGCCCTCTGTAGCCCTGTTCTGCTCCTCCTTATTGCGATGCTTGCCGATGATGCTGCTTCCGCCCCAGATCCCATGTCCCCGAATACCAAATAATTTGGCGACTGTTTCGTAAACCGACACCTCGTGTGGCTTGAGACGACGCGGGCTGAGAGCTGACTCCCAGTCAGCAGTCCTGACCAGCACAGGGAGATCACAACAGGGTCGCATGCTGTCAGCTGATGGTGGCGGTGACCACGTCCCACCCCAAGCCGGCGGCATCTACGTCACGCCGTCTCGAAACCTGGCTCCAAGCGATTCCCCATTCCGCCTTTCACTCAGCTCCCATTCATCGGTGTTGACAAATTGAGCTCCAACTTGACCGAAGCGCGGAATATCTTACACCATGCAAGACCTGTGATTCCTGCCTCGAGAATAGCGCGATAGAGGCGTAGGAGATCGCAGACGTGGTCATTTGGCCCCCCACCGGCTCCCCCTGGCCCCCCTCTCACCCCGAGGTTGGTCAAGTCGGTCAAACATGCGCATGGCTCTGCCGCAGGGCGGACAGGGCTCCCAGCCGATGATGACTATCCCTCGCTTGTGGTGGGTCCTGGCAATTTGGGCATCGGAGCGACGAGCGGATGCCTTGTCGCGCATCGAGAAGGTCAACTGAGGAGGCACCCCGGTGCTTGCTAAAACGGTAGCCGCCGAGTATAGCGTTGTCCCAGAAACAGCTCTGGCTATAAAACTTGTCTGCTCGCCACCTCTTGGCCTCGACGTAGTCTTCCCCACGGATCCCCCTATCCCATTTTACGTTCTTAAACTTACCACCCACAAGCACATTGTCAACAAAGCCGACATCATGGGCGGTGCTGCAGCCACGGGCGATGTTGATTTCCTCAGCGACAAAGGTCAAACAGGATGGCGCGGTCTCATCCATAACAAAAAGTCACTTGGTCTGGCACTCTTTGCGTCTCTAGGCGGTGTACTCTATGGATACGTGCGTTGATAGCGATCGGACGCTATATTTGTCCATGGTCTTGGCACTGACGGCAGAACCAAGGTGTTTTCGGACAAGTCCAAGTGATGGAGGAAGTCAAGTGTCGCTACAACAGCTCCCTCGGTGACAATGTGAACAGCACCAAGAAGGGTCTCGTGACGGCTATCCTCGGTGAGAGCATTATCATTACGCTCTGACAAGCAGAACTTGCTGCATTCGTTGGCTCACTCATGGCTGGTCCTCTGTCCGACATGTATTCGCGCAAGTTCTCCATCTCGGCGTGGTGTCTCGTGTTCCTCCTGGGAACGGCCATTCAGACAGGCGCGAACCGCAGCATCGCCTGCTTCTACGCTGGCCGCTGGTTTGCTGGTATGGCTGTCGGCGCTCTCTCCATGCTGGTCCCTATGTTCAACGCGGAGCTTGCCCCCCCGGGCATCCGAGGCTCTCTCGTCGCTCTCCAGCAGCTGGCAATCACCTTGGGAATCCTGGTTTCCTACTGGATTGGTTATGGAACTGTACGGCGGCGAGTAGGCCATCGCTGATTTCCAGAACTTCATCGGTGGGACAAAGTTCGTCTGCGTTGACCCCGTACGCGGAACGGGCTACGGTCAGAGCACTGCTGCCTGGTGAGCTGGAAAGGAAGTAGGTGTGGCTTACATCAAGGCGTATCCCTCTCGGTCTGCAAATGATCCCAGGCGTGGTTCTCTGCATCGGTGCTATCTTCATCCCCTTCTCCCCTCGTTGGCTCATGCTCAAGGGTCAGTAGCATGCGGCTTCGTCTCAGCTAACAATCAGGACGCGAGGAAGAATGTCTGAAGACGCTCGCTAAGCTTCGCGACCGCGCGCCCGAGGACCCCGTCGTCCAGTACGAGTTCCGTGCTCTGCAAGCCGAGCGTCTCGTAGAGCGCGAGGCTGCCAAGGAGCGCTATGGCGTGGACGAGGTCAACCTCCGTGTCTCTCTCCTCGAGTACAAGCGTCTCCTCACCACCAAGCCACTCCTCCGCCGCCTGCTTGTCGGTGCCTCTGCCCAAGCTCTCCAGCAGTGGACTGGAATCAACGGTAGGCAATAATCGCACTCTGCTTAGCTAATCCCCCAGCGATCATCTACTACGCCCCTACCATCTTTAAGCAGATCGGTCTCACGGGTAACACTATCGGTCTCTTGGCAACCGGCATTGTCGGTATCGTCAACTTTGTCCTCACCATCCCCGCTGTGCTCTTTGTCGACATGGTCGGACGTAAGCCCATGCTCATTTGGGGTGAGGCAATGATGGCTATCTCGCACGCCGTTGTCGCCGCCCTCATTGCGGTGTACTCCAACCCTGTGAACAACACCTTCTCCAACAAGAAGGCAGGCAACGCTGCAGTCTTTATGAGTGAGTTGACTGCACTTTGGGTTGTGCAAGCCGTTGTCGCTGACAACCAGTCTACTGGTACATTGCAAACTTCGCGGTCACTTGGGGCCCACTCGCGTGGGTCGTGTCAGCTGAGGTCTTCCCTCTTGACATGCGCGCCAAGGGAATGTCCATCTCTTCGGCTACCAACTGGATCAGTAAGCTCTCGCCTGTGGTGGGACAGGCGCTAACAACGCAGTGAACTTCACCGTCGCAATGGTCACTCCTGTGTAAGTCTCCCTCCTCATCATCGCGACAACATACTGACGTTAAGAATGATCCAGAACATCGGCTACAAGACCTACATCGTCTTCATGTGCTTCTGCGTCGTTGGTCTTCTGTACTCGATTTTCATCCTCCCCGAGCTCAAGGGTCTGTCACTGGAGCAGGTCGACAGGGTGAGTCCGACTGTAAAGGACAAATCTAACCCCAGATCTTCAAGGACACCTCAGGCCAGGAAGACCTGGAGCGCCGCGAGCGCATCGCCAAGCAGATCGGCTTGGACAAGATCGCCCAGGAGGTCGAGCATGCCGAGAACAAGACCGCTCCAGAGGAGAAGCGTCGCTTTGGCAACGAGGAGAAATAAATACAGGCAAGCAGCCTTCTCCCTACCCTATCTGCGCTACTAAAGTCGCTTTGCATGAACATATTACTACTTGTCGGTGTCTACACCCCCTCGGACACTCGTACCGACGTTTGAACAGCTTTCCTTTCTTGTTTGTTGTAGTTGCAACGAGGCTCGGACAGATCAAGGAGCCTCGCATTCAAAGAGATGCAAAGAATATCTCATCAAATGCTAAATATATGCTGTGTTATGCTCTCAGCGCAACAGGTGGGGGCAATAATGGGATTTTGCCCAGCTCGAACACATCCGCTGCGAAAGCCTCCTGCAACTCGTCTGACAGCTCTGGACCTCTGTCCGCTCCAGGCAGGTCAAAGGACCAAGGGTCGTCGTATGACCACCCAGGAGGAACATCTGCTCCTGGTGGCGGAGCAACCGACGATGCCTGGTTTCCGAAGCCACCTGATCCGAACGCTGAGCCCGTGGCTGCTGTGGTGGAACCAAACGCAGATCCGCTCGCTTGGGCAGCCTGCCCAAAGGCACTACCCGTGGCTGGCGAACTCGACTGGCCAAACGCAGACCCACTCGGCGGGACAGTCTGCCCAAAGGCACTGCCCGTGGCAGGGGAGCTCGAGCTGCCAAACGCGCTGGTCGGTGCGGCAGACGGTGACGACCCAAACGCGCTAATCGTAGCGGGGGCGCCGAATGCACTCTGCGCGGGGGCAGCCGTGCTACCAAATGCGCTTTGCGTCGGTGCTGCTGGCTTTCCGAAGGCGGATTGTCCGAATGCACTGCCTGTCTGGGGCGTCGTTGTGGACCCAAATGCGGATGTTGAGGGACTGGACCCAAACGCCGATCCCAGCGCAGGCTTGGCCTCTGATGTCGGGGCTGTAGCTGCTTGACCAAAGGCCGACGGAGCTGCAGCTGCGCCAAAACCCGTGGCAGGCGTCGGTTTGGCGCCAAACGCTGATGTAGAAGGGGTAGAAGTTTGTCCAAAGGCTGATGTTGTGGCCGCTGTGTTACCGAACGCTGATGTTGCTGGAGTGGACGTGTTGCCAAAGGCGGAAGTCGGTGCTGGACTACCAAAGGCTGAAGGAGCATTGTTAGTGCTTCCAAACGCACTCCCGCTTGCCGGCGCTCCGAATGCAGACGCGGCCGGCTTAGCGCCAAACGCGGACTGTCCAAATGCAGTTGTTGCCGGCTTGCTGAGGCTTGACTGTCCAAAGGTGGACTGACCGAATGCTGAACCGGTGGTGGGAGCAGACTGGCCAAATGCTGACCCTGCTCCGGTATTGGCTTGTCCAAAGGCCGATGCTGGAGTAGATGCCTGACCAAAAGCAGATGTTGCAGACGGTGTTGCTGTCTGTCCGAAGGCGCTTGTTGCTGGCGCTGCCGGTTGTCCGAACGCTGAGGTGGGTGCTGATCCAAAGCCACCCGATGGCTTGGACCCAAAAGTACTAGCCCCAAATGCGGATGCAGGCGCCGAGTTGGCAGGCGTTGCTCCGAACGCACTTCCAGCTGGTTTTGCACTTTGCCCAAATGATGATGATCCGAACGCAGATGGAGCACTCGAGGACGATCCAAATGCAGAGGGGGCACTTGACCCTCCAAAGGCACTGGTCGTGGGCGCCGCACCAAACGCACTTTGCCCGAACCCTCCAGACGACCCAGAGGACGCAGGCTTCTGCCCGAATGCGCTTTGACCAAACGCGCTTCCTGCGCCTGTACTTGTCGCGGGTTTCTGTCCGAACGCGCTTTGCCCAAAAGCGGAGGTCCCAGCAGTTGCGGGCTGCCCGAAAGCGCTCTTTCCAAATGCACTACCGCTCGCAGCCCCGGTCGAGTTCATGCCAGAACCCGAGGACTGACCGAAGGCAGATGTCCCGAAAGCTGCTGTCGCTGGAGGGGCTCCAAAAGCGCTTTGCCCAAACGATCCCGGGGCAGTCGTTAGAGGCGCCCCAAAACCTGCTCCTGTACCGAATAGCACCGCAGCCTCACTGAAATCGGGTGGCCGAGGATCTCCAGGTTTGGAGCCGTTCTTGAAACGGGCATCATGCACTTTCTCAGCGTTGTGCATCGTTGTTTTGATGTCCCGCACAGCGTTATCGAGTAGCTGCTTGGACGTCGAGAAGATGTTATTCTCCTCCTGGATATAGTCGTTAACCGCAGATCCTCCCGCCTTGAGCGCTTGTTTGCTCTTCCAGTGCAACTCCTCAAACGACATGTCCGGAACGAGCACAGCGTTGGGCTCGTACTTCGCGGCACCGAATGAGGACATAGGCCATTGGGGACGATCCGGACCGAGCTCGATGCGAAGCTCTTCTTCGCTAATGTCAGCAGGGCAAGGACGCCATAATACCTGAACGGATATTTGCTTCGCCCGCCCGACGTAGTGGAGTTGGGTGCATTGCCTACAGTCAGCATGGCTACGCGACCAGCGGCTCACGAGGGGGGTGGTAGTACCGACATTGCTTGCCGAAACGGCAATGCCTGCGACTGTCAGCTGTCGCCCATAGTATACACATACCCTTGCGTGTAGTCTCGACAGATCTGTCGACCTGCCATGGTGCTGCGGTGCTGAGCGAGCTCAGCTTATGGTCTCAACAACAACGGCTGTAAATGTTGTTGAGGCCTTGATCATGTCGATGGTGGCGGCGATGGACACTGTTATCTTCTTATGTGGTCCCCCGGTTTAGAATAGGTGGTGCCGAAAGCTGTCAGCTCACATTGCCTGAATGAATCAGGCAGCCATGGTACGCGATACATACAGAATCTAAACGTCTACGCTACGCTCATAGGGCTGCCAGCACGGCTAGTGCGGCCTACATTCCATGTCTCCGGAATGCCACCAAACAGCTTCGGTCGGATACCGTTGACGAGCCCATCGTCTGGACGGACACCACCGTTCAAAAGCAGAGTTGGGTCCCAGGCGCCGTCGCCAACACGGCTGGAAAAGAACGTACGCTTCCTCCTGCCTCCCTGGGGCTCATCGTCATCTGGAGAGCACGAGTTCCTACGCTTGGCTTCTGGGAAGCCGTTAACGCGAGGACGCGGGTTCGGTCGGAGCGACAGACCACCTTGCCTGCGCGCCCTGTTCGGGCGGGCTTGGGCTGCCGTGTCAGAGTCGGAGTCGGAGTCAGAGTCCGCGCCTCCTCCATTGCGCTGACGGAAGATCTCTGCAAGGGTTAGCACAACAAATTGACGTTGAAACATACTCTTGATCCTCTGATCCAAGTCAGCATCCGGGTCATCATCTTCGTCGTCCTTCAAGATGCCCATAACCTTTGACAAAGGCTTGCTCGAGACCTGGCGCATCTGGGCACTTGGAGCGTGTGGAAGCTCGCGCAGGTTCTCAAAGATCTTCCGCTTCAGGGCCTCGAGGTACTCTGGAGGGTTATGGTCATCAACGTTGGTGGGCAGGACCTCCAGCTTGTAGCGAGGGCCGAAGTACTCCATACTGCAAGGTCAGATGTGGTCCCACGCACACAACACTGAAACTCACTAGCGATTGTAGGGCAGATCCTCAGGAAGCTCCCTTCCACAAGCGATTGCGGTTTCCTTGGTCCACGCCTTGCTAACATTCTTGCTGTATTGTCAGGACAGCGCACAAAGAACACCTACATCGTGTAACCTCCTCCGCCGACCAGCATCATGGGGATGTTGAAACTTCTCACGTAGCGAGCACAGTTCGCATGTCCTGGATATCAGCAAGCAGAACTTCTCGATGTACAAACCATCAAGAGTGAGGTTGAAACCACCGAGCTTGTCTCCGGAAAGCGAATCGGCACCGAGTTGCAGGATAATCGCACCCGGCCTGAACGTCTCGATGATCTGCTTGATCACGGGCTTGAAAATAGAGTGGTACGTGGCATCGGTGATACCATCACGGAGCGGCACGTTGACGGCGTAGCCTTTTCCTCGCTTTATTCCTGTATCCTGCAGGTCAGCCGCAATCCTGCATCATTGAGTGACACGTGAAACTTACGCGAACATCACCGGTACCGGGGAAGAACTCTCCAAACCGATGGAAAGATGCTGTCATGACGCGGTCTGTGGTGTAGAAGGCTTCCTCGACACCGTCGCCGTGGTGGACATCGACGTCGATGTAAAGAACACGAGGGTGGATACGCAGAAGTTCCAGGGCAGCCAGAACGCTGCCATTAGCTGTATCTTCCTTCAAACCCACATGTCGTTCACGTAGCAGAAACCACTAGCCTCCGACTTCTTGGCATGGTGCAGGCCTCCAGCCCAGTTCACAGCGATATCGGCGTGGCCGGAATTCAGCTTCTCAGCGGCTCCTACTCGTGTCAGCATATTCCGTCTCTTCCATGCCTACCCAGTGATCCTCCGGCGGAGATCGTGCAGAACTCGTAGACACCTTCGAAAGCCGGGCAGTCCTCTCCGGTAAGACCTGTGATCCGTCAGCGCGGAAAGCTCAACCCACTCACATCTCACGCCACCGCCGGTCATAGCATCCGCTGTCTCGGGCGTGACAGCCTCCAGCAGATCGATGTACTCGTCTGTGTGGAACTTGGTCATGTCCGTCTTGTTGGCACGACGGGGACGCTGAATTGTCAGCATTGGCCACTGAGACTGCGAAAGACGTACGAAGACTTGCATATTCTTTCCTCGGGGACCATTCATGATACGGCGCTCCCACTGGGCTGCCTCCTGCATCTCGGGGTCGTACGTGGTCGTGATGTCGTTGAGAGCCCGTGATCCTTCGCCACCAGCCTCTGGGGCATCATATTCGTACTCGTCGCAGAGCCCATAGTTGCTGATGAGGTTGTGGGTCATGCGGATGCGGTGGGGCTTCATAGGGTGTCCAAGGAAGAAGTGATAGTTTCCGACATCATCTGTGAGAATTAGAATACATCCAGCCAGCTCAGAGTATCGACTTACGATCGTAGAAGCTGTGGTCGTCAGCCGCGTCACTTTCACGGGTGGTCAACTCACTATGCCACACGGCGGTTGGAACGGTCAGGATTCGACAAATCGGTGTCCATGGGCTCGACGTTGCGCTGATCGTTGATACCGGACATGTCGACTATGACCTGCTAGGTGGTTGATGCTCTGTGAGTTGCGATTGAAGTTGTGTCAAGCCGAACGCCTCGTTGCTGGTCGAGTTCGGGTCTTCGGATCGAGTGATTCGCGATTGCTGGCCCGTCGTGAGGTACCTGCGAGGGAAATCGATCCGTGGTGGAATATGCGGTAATAGTCCACCCAGTCACTTGAGCAGCGCTTCAGCAAACGACGAAGCTGCTTGTGACGATTGCAGAGGATGAGGAGAGTCGGGGGGTGGGTTTGATCTGCGTTTCTGGACGGCGCGACAGAGCCCTCGAGCCTTGATGATCTCAAGTCCATCAGTCACGTGACCCCTTCGTATGCTTTCCCACGGGCGCCTTTCCCCGCACTACCGTGCCTCCACTCTGGGCCGCGTTGCGTTGCGGGGGCTCGATTGAGTCGTGCGGTAACTACATTGACACACCAAGGGGGAGCAAGCACGTCCGCACTCTCATCTACTCAAGACCTCCAGACTAGAGCACTACTACGGCTTGTGCAGAGACTGTACTTCGTGCTTTGTGAACAATCCTTACGGAGGGAATGCCCGTCATGTTCGCCCGCGCCCGTGTCAAGCTACGCATCCTATCGCGCGCTGGCATCCGCCTCAGCTCGACTGCCTCTCCAACGCGTTCTCCCAAAGATGTAAGCTCACGTCCCGCATGCACCGCTGACACTGCACAGCTATACAATCATCTATCGCAGTATGTGATCGGACAGGAGGCGGCAAAGAAAGTGTTATCAGTGGCGTAAGTCGAACGTGCCGGTGGCGGGACCCTGCTTACGGAGTCCCAGCGTGTTCAACCACTACCGGCGAATCGAGCCGATCGTCAACCCTCCAACTGAGATTCCAGTACCGCCCCGACCAGCTGCAGAGGAGACGGACGTCTTCGTATGGGACCGGCCCAACTTTGCCCCCACCTTCGACGCCGACCCGACTCAACCGTCCGCCACTCGAGACGCGACGCGTGTGGTGGGCGCTGAGGACGGGTCGGACCCCACACTCACTCACGGAGGAGCCCTCACGCGTGAGACCAATATTCTATTTCCCTTGCTAACGGATAGCTCGAGGGGAGGGTTACTTCTTCTCGCGTCGGCCGCCCACGTTGCTCGGCAAGGCTTTGCGGGATGGCGAGACTGACCCTGACGAGTCTAAGCCCGAACGTCTGCGCAAGAGGAAGAACGACCAGGAAAGGCGTGCTGCTCAAAACCGCCACGACGAAGAGGAAGAGAGAGTGCGTCGCGCAGCGGAGCTGCGGGCAGCAGTCAACCCTCCTAGCCAAGATGACTCTGGAGTTGTCGTGGAGAAGAGCAATGTGCTCATGATGTAGGTAGTGCGTAAGGGCTTGCTGACAAAGAGCGGGCCTACCGGAACCGGGAAGACTCTGATGTCCAAGACATTGGCTCGCGCTCTAGACGTGCCGTTTGTGTAGGTGAAGCAACCGGTATGTCACTGACAACAGATCGTGCGACGCTACCACGTACACTCAGGCAGGATGTGAGTAGAAAACAAGCGACACGCTGACGTACAGATGTTGGAGAAGATGTTGAGAGCTGTATTCTGAGACTCTTGCAAGCAGCCGATTACGACGTTGCGCGTGCAGAGTGAGTAGCTTCAAAGTCACGCTGACGTGCAGGGTGGGCATTGTGCACATAGACGAAGTAGACAAGCTGGCCAGGCGTGGTGGCAATGAGTTCGGGACATGGGGCGGAGGTCGTGACGTTGGAGGTGAGGGTGTACAGCAGGCCCTTCTTCGTATTCTGGAGGGCACAACAGTCACATTGTCCGCCAAGGCGCCTCCAACTACCTCCTCTCCTTCCACCCCGCATTCTACTCAAGCGCCAGGTACCCCGCCCGGTAGCCCGGGCTCTGGAACCAAGGCCGAGTCCTCGTCCTTCGATCCCCCAGAGTTCAAGGAGTTCAACCCTAACAACCCCATGAACCGCACTTTCGGCAACGCCCCAGGCAAGAAAGGAGTCCGCGAGGGTCTGCCAGGCTTCAGCGGAGGAGGCGGGGCCAACAAAGGAGACCAGTTCGTCGTGGACACGAGTAATATCCTGTTCATCTTGTCTGGTGCCTTCGTCGGACTCGAACCAATCATTCAAAGGCGGCTGGGCAAGGGCGTAAGTCTCCCCAGGCTGCATGCTGCTGACTCTAGTCTATTGGCTTTGGCGCTCCACTCGCTGGGCCACCTACGCAGGGGATTCTGAAGCCCGTGACATCCGATCTCAAGGACTACGGCCTCATCCCCGAATTCTTGGGCCGACTGCCTATTGTGTCGTCACTCCATCCTCTCGCGATCGGCGACTTGATCCGCATTCTGACGGAGCCTCGCAATGCCTTGATCAAGCAGTACAAGGCGCTCTTCCAACGCTACGGCTCAGAGTTGGCCTTCACTCACCGAGCACTGGAGGCGATCGCACATGAGGGCTTGGAGCGCGGGGGTGGAGCACGTGGTCTTCGCGGTGTGCTTGAAGAGATCCTGGTTGATGCCATGTTTGAGGTCCCCGGGTCGGTGAGTGGGAGCGCAGGAATCGAGCTGACCGCAGGGAGTGCAGTTCTGCCTTGTCACGAAGGCCGCTGTCGAGCGCCGGGAGCCGGCCATGTACTTCTCCCGGGGGAACCGACACTCGATGCAGGAGGTGATCGATATTGAAGATGGAATCAGAAGGCGGCCAGTCATGCCGGAGGCAGAGGAGAAGATGCGCGCAGTCGGGTAGAAAGCATTAGTTGTACATGTATGAGTGTTGAACAGAGTGACAGGAATATTGCGATTGCTAACAGCGGTTGCATTACTGTTCGTATGGTACAACGTCGTGAGAGTGCTACCGATGATGCCATGCTATCTACACCTTCGCCAGCCACCGCCTATCCAACGACAACTTGGCACCAATGCCACACAGCCCTCCGATGAACGCGCAGACGCCAGAGAACACCCCCGCCATACGGAAGCCCTTCTCCAGGTCATCGGGATATTGAGCGATAATTGCACCAGCGATAGGCGAACCAGTGAGGGAGAACACAGCGCACAGGAGGCAGCCCAGGCCGAAGCGGAAGCCGATCTCTGATGGGTGACATGTGGCGGCGACACATGCCGGAATGATGCTGATGACCAGACCGGTGAATGCGCCATAGATCACAGTGAAGCCAATGAGCGACGCTTGAGTATGCAGCGGAATCCAGAACGCAAGGTGCAGGATGCAGCACCCGAATGCGCCAAGGATGATAACGTTCAGGCCGCCGACCTTGTCGCCCACACCTGCGATGAGACGGCCGATCGTCGATCCAGCATTGAGGAAGGCGACGCAGTAGAACGCCAGACTCGTGCTCCCTCCGAATCCAATCAACCGCTGAGACGAGTAGAAGAATGGCGGGAAGAGACTGTGGCGTCAGTTGGAGATTGACCACTACCCACCCCCAGAAGACGCCGGCGACGCAGAATTGCAGGAAGACAAACGAGCGTTCCCGCAATGGGCCCTTGACAGCCGTTAGTGGTGTTGGCTTCTTGCGCGGCAGGCGTGTGCGGATGAGAAGGTTGCCTATCGTCAGGAGGAAGAGCGCGATGAATGCCACAGTGCGGATCGCCCAAGGGAAGCCTGTGCGTCAGGATGGTGGGGGTGATGAGCTCTTACCGATGGACTTGATCAGCCTGTCTAGCGCAATCGGCCAGATCGTACCGCCTAGCCCGGACGAGCTGCCTGCGATGGCCATGGCTAGGGCACGCCGCCGTGCGAACCACTGTCCCGGGACGGTGATTGCTGGGTACCAGATGAGACCAGAGCCGATTCCGAACAGAAGACCCTGGGCAAGCATGAACTGGTAGTACTCGGTACACACTGGTATCAGCTGGGATTCTTTGCTATCTCCTCAGACGAAACTCACACGACACCATCATCATACTGAACACCAGCAGGATGGAGCCAGGAATGAGCAGGACATGGGCGCCATGGGCGTCGAACAACCGGCCGACAAACAGGCCCTACGATGTCAACTCGCCCCTTCTGGATTGCAGGCTTGGACTCACACTCCCAAACATGATGAACAGCTGAATGGTGCCGATCCACGAGATGCTACTTGATGAGTGACCTTTGAGGGCTTCGCGCGCATAGTACGCCTGGAAGACGCCAAACGAATTGACTGGTATCAGCGGCGGAAGTTCCACAACGCACCCAGCCCGAATTGCGTAAACACAGCGAAGAACGATCCCAGCACGGTGAGCCACGCCTTCAGCCCACCGTCGGGAGGAGGTCCCACTTGGCTAAGCGGCACCGTCGAGGGCTCCGATTTCCCCTCCTCTATGGCTGCCGTTGCCAGTGTCGCGAGGACCGGCGGTTTCTCCTCGTCGGGATATAGGCCGGGTGTGGTCGACTCGCTATGCGAGCCATGTGCTGCTCCGCGGCCATGCAGGTGGTGGTCAGACCCATTCTTGGCGTCAACCGAGTGGCTGTTCATATTGGTGTGCGCGGGTGGTCAAGACTTGCGTACCCGAAGATATTCTGTCTTGTGATTGCCGGGGCTGGAGTGAGTTTGATGTGCGCACATGCCACATAGATAAAGGTTAGCGAGGCGGCAGATGCCACATACGGTGGGTTTGTCAGCCCAATCGCAATCAACATGTACAGCAGTCATGTGAACAGCTGGAACGGCGTCTACTTACGGCCGAGTGCGGTTCCCCGCTCCAACAGCGCGTCAAGGTTTGGCTGCGAATCGCGGAGACTGGCTGTGACGTGCAGATCAGTCAGCAGAAGACGCCGGGAGGATGCGGGGTTATAGCCGATCTCGGCAATCAATCAAGCGCGGGATGGGTGATGTGAAACCACACCTCGGGTCAGTCACCTGGTAATGCTTGTTCACTCAGTCGGAAGAGATGCAGGAACCGCGCTCATGCGCCGCCTGCTGTACATAATCGGGGGCCACGTCTGGCACAAAATCAGACCCAGCGTGTACATCACCGGCGCCCATCTTGTCATGATGGGTTGTGTGTTGTCTGGTGTCAGATCGGCTTCTCAAGGTCAGTCAAGGAGACCCAATGGCGTGAGTCTACGACATGCTGTCTGCTGAGCTGGATGGTGCTATTTGCGGCTACTATTGAGAACAGTGGTTTCGGAAGCCTCTCATCATTCCTATAGTACATCATAGGATGACCAAGCACAAATCGGTACGAGAAAGTTGCGGTGTTAGGACTGTTCTAAGGCGTTGATGAGGTAGGTACTCTGCAGAGTTCAGCTGCGCGGTCGGGGATTGCCATCAGCCTGCCGTCAGTTCAGGTAGAGGAAACTGAACGAGATGGTTCGTAACAAGTCCTTCCCCTAAATAGTGCCACCGAGACCAACGATGAAGTCGCGAATGTGGGTTGAGAGAGAGTCAGTCCGCCAGGTGTCGTCAATGCCGATGTCCAGAGCGATTCTTCGACAAAGCTCGTCCTCCATCGCCCCTCAAGATCTCGACAGCTCTTGACACTGACCCCTCATGAATAGCAAGACCACATCTGCCTTGGAGATGTATGTTATACTCTATCTACTGATGCGGAAGCCTCACCTGAGGCTGAACGCGTCTGGAGAGACAGCACGCGTCGACAGAACAACTCCGAGATCATCATACCGATCACCGACTCCTCCTTTCGGTCTTCGCCGCGCCGTCCATCTCATCCTCACCTATCACATGACCGCCGATGCATGCCCACAAATGTCTTCCACCTACTAATAACAGCAGCGTCGCAACAGTAGCTTCAGCTTTGCACACTAACACCTACTCACCATGCCCCGCCCAACAACGTCACACGACAGCTACCCCCCCTTCCCAGAGGACATCGAGACCGCGCCGCTCGTCTCAGTCTCCCTACGCAAGCTGGAGGCGAACGACGCAGCCGAGTCGCAGAGCTTCTTCCAGGCATGCAAGGACCTCGGCTTCTTCTACCTGGACATGTACGACTCTCCACTCGGGGAGGAGATCATCGCCGGTGCAGAGGGCGTCAACGCCGTGCAGCAGCGGTGGCTGGCGCTCTCGAACGCCGAGAAGGACGAGTACGGCCGGGCAAAGATCCACGACTTCTTCGCATACCGCCACATCGAGGTACCTTCCGTCCTCGACGCGAACGGCGACCCCGTCCGCATTGAGAACTACAACGTGCGCACAGTCGCAGGCAGGACTGACCCCAGATTCGGAAAGACGACGTCCTTGGCATCGAGGAGCGCCTGCCCTGCCACCCAATGATATTAGAAGCCCAACCCGTCCTTGAGAAATACATGCGCAACTGCCACGCAGTAGTCGACCTCCTCCTCGACCACCTGAACACCAACCTCGGCCTGCCAGAGGGAACCCTGCGCGACCTGCACAAGCTCGAAGCCAAGTCAGGCGACCACATCCGCTTCAACCGCGCCCCGCCCCAGCCCTTCATCGAGGCGGTCGCCAAACGCGGCGAGCACACCGACTACGGCTCGCTCACTATCCGTACGTCAACCTCCTCACCCCACTGACAGCAGTGTTCAACTGGCTCGGCGGGCTGCAGATCCGCCGGCCCGACACAGACGAGTGGGTCTACGTCCGCCCAGTGCCCGGCTCGCCTATCGTCAACCTCGGGGACGCGATGGTAGCCTTCACAGCCGGTGTGGTGCGTTCCAACATCCACCGCGTGGTGCCCGCCCCGCCGCCGCAGGACAAGCTCGACCGCTCGTCGCTGGTGTACTTCGCCCGGCCGGAGGACGACATCATCCTCCGCCGGCTGAAGGGTGGGCTGGTGGACGAGCAGCCGCAGTCGGATGTAGCGGAGCCGGAGATGACCGCGGCAGAGTGGTGGCTCAAGAGGGGGAATGGGACTCTGCCTGGGATCTATACGAAGGGCGGGTTCGAGACCAAGGCGGTGGTGGATAACTACTCTGGCTGGTCGGGGCCGGCGAAGGGCCAGGCTGAGCATGCGGTGCCGGCGCCGACTGCCATTCCCGCTGTGTAGACTGGAGAGAAGTGTTGTAGTGATATAGTTTGCATCTGTATGAAAGAAGTATGCATCGAAGAAGAGCTTTGGTGTTTCTGTACAGGTGGGCTTTCAGAACAGGCGTAGCTTGCAAGGTGTTGCGCATCCGCTTGTGTGACTCCTTCCGACACCATACCTGCAAGGCGCGACTCTCGCTAGCCTCGCTCATAGCGCTGCCCAACAGTATAGCAAGAAACGAGCCTGGCGCGTCGGCCTTGCTCGCCTCAGCTCAACAGAAGACCTGCACAGAAGTGAATCGTCAGTTGTGTCTTAGCCTTATCCTCGATGTTCTCTTCTGCGAGATCTGTTCGCGTATAAGGCCAGTCTCTCCAAGCTGTTCCCCCGCAGCCATGCCCTTCGACTATGCGCATCGGCTTCGCTCACATACCTCCTTATCATAGCAAATATCGTCAGTCTTCATCGTCAGTCTTCATCGTCAGTCTTCATCGTCAGTCCTCCTCGTCAGTCCTCATCGTTAGTCATCAGCCAGCCCTCGCCACAATCGTACGCCTGCCCCCTTGCTACCTCCCCGACTACCACTCAACGCATAGACTTTGACATGAAACCGACCTCACCACCCGTCCTCACCACCACCTCTAATCTATGCCCCAAACCCGCCCGTCGAGCCAAATCCACCAGCCCCACGCGCCGTCGCCTCCAGGTCGTCGACCTGCCGAATCTCCGCCATGTGCACCTTCTCAAGGATGAGCTGGGCCACCCTGTCGCCGCGGGACACTGCTGTCAGCACTAATCTTCCTTCCCTTCCACCCCTTTCCCCCCTCCTTCCCCTCTCATCTCTCCAGGACAACTTACCAGCGAAATCACTCTCCCCATAGTTGAAGAGCAACACAAACACCGTCCCCCTGTAATCCGCATCGATAACCCCCGCCCCCGTGTCAATCGAGTGCTTCGCCGCCAACCCCGAGCGCGGCGCTATCCTTCCATACGTGCCCTCGGGCACTGCGATCGAGATCTGCGTATCAACCAAGGCCTTGCCCCGGGCTGGGATGGTGATATCCGCAGCAGCGTAGAGATCGTACCCCGCTGAAAGGCGGGATCCCCGCGTGGGGAGCGTCGCCTTGTCGGAGAGGAGCTTGATCAGCAGGTCGGAGGTGGTGTTGGGCGCGGGTGCGCCGTTCTCCTTCTCGTTCGCGGGCGTGCCCGTGCCGGAGGGGGGTTGGGTTGTGGGCTTGGAGGCGGGGGCGGAGGTGCTCGTTGCAGTAACTGAAGCTGCGCCAACTGCGGCGGCGGCTGCGCCACCGCCAACAGCAGCTGCGACGGCAGCCTCGTCGTCGCTGTCGTCGTTGTCGTTCTGCTCGATCTCGAGGTCCTTCGCCTGGGGCTCGGGCTCGGGCGCGAGCTTGGGCGACGCCGAGGCCGACGCCGCGGGGGTGGCTTTCTTCGACTGCACAGGGGTGGGCTCCTTCGACTCGGGCTTGGGCTCCTCCTTGGGCTCGGGCTTAGCCTCCTCCTTCACGACGGGGGACGCAGGCGCCGGCGTCGCAGCAGCAGACGAGGGCGCAGACTTGGCCGCAGCGGGGGTAGACGCCGAGATTGGCGCCTTGTTGGCCGAAACACTGCGCGTTTCGAGATCAACGACGTTCGGACGCACAGTCTTGCCGCCGAACCAGTCCGCCGCGGAGAGGGCGGGCTCGTCCGAGTTGGCGGGAGGGAACAGGTCGCTCTGGAAGCCCTCAGCCTTGCGGGGGACAACAAAGGAGAGCGCCTCGATGCTGTTCGTCGAGAGCTTGAACGCACGCGCAATCTCCTTCTGCGAGGTGTCGAGCGCGCGGCGGGGGAGGAAGTTGATGCCGCGTTCTGCTATTAGCCACATCTACAGGAGGTACTCACGAGGGGTGGAGGTCTTGTACTCGCTGAGGAGGTGGAACTCGTCATTGTCAAACTCGTAGTACCGGATGTTGCCGTCGCCCTTGCCAGCCAGGAAGAGGACATTGTTCCCCTCAGCAAAGTAGGGAACCACAACACCAGCACTAGTGTCCAGGCTCTCGGTGTTGATGTTGGTCAAGCTGGACGTGTCCCACAGCGACAGCTGCCTGTCCGACATCTTGCTAAACCCGGTCGTGGCGATGCGGTCCCGGTCGCCGAGCCAGACAACCCTCGACCCCTTGATACCCCCATGTCCGTCGGCAATGCGCACAGCCTCAGCACCCGCGCGGGGGTCAAACAGGCGGAGCTTGCGGTCGCGACAAGTCGTAGCGAGGAGGGTGCCGACCGAGTTCCAGCACAGGCTCTGGATGCTGTCCCCGTGGCCGGTGAGGGTGATGCTCGGTGCATCCGCGGACCCCTCGATATCCCACACGCGGAGGAGGTGGTCGCCCGACGCCGAGGCGAGGACGTTGGCAGCCGCGGGGTGGAACTCGACCTGCCCGACCTTGCGCCCGCCGGCGTTCAGCTTGCCTACAGGGGCGAGGTCCTGCGGCTCCCACCCGTCCTCCTTCCAGCCGTCGAAGAGCGAGTCCTCGATCTTCCAGATGAACACTGGTGTAAGCTGAGTGATAGTAGATTACATACCCTTGCCGTCCTCGCCTCCGGAGACGACGAGGTTGTCGTCAAATGGCGACCAGGCGGTGTCGAGGCTGGTGTGTCAGACGGGGTGGGTTCGGTTCGGCCGACGTACACTGGGGCGGTGTGCCCGCGCGCGAGGGGGAGCACATCCGGGAGCTTGGGGTTGAACCCCTCCGGCTTAGCGGGGCTGAACTCGGAGAACGTGGGGAGCACGCAAAAGGCCTGTAGTGTTAGCTGTGCTATCGGCCTCGACTCACACCACCGCCAGACACCTGCCAGTTCACGGCGAGGTATTTCTGCAACGTCAGCGCCTAGTGTCGCCAGTTGGCCGTCAACCCAGCCCGCAGCAGCTGCAATCCGCGCAAGATGCTACTGCAGGACTGCACTCACACCACCGGCAGTGACGAGGTTAGTGTCCCATGCGCTGCCGCTGATCTTGGCGTTGTCATATGGCGCCTTTGACCGCTCGGCATAGACATGGCGGTAATGGCTCTGTAGGTAGTCGTCAGCAGGGCGTTCGGGCTCGCACGACGCGCAATCCAACTTACTGGGCGCACGAAGCGGGACATGGCGGATCGTTACCAGGTGGATAGGTGACGTGCGTGGGGGTATTGGTGATCACAAGGACTCGAGACTGAACAGTGGGCTTGAGTTGTTCGGTAGAGACGGCAGTGCTCGTATGGTCAGTGTGCACACGCCGAGGCGCTGCTGCCACCGCGTCATGCCACACCGTGGGAGAGCAATGTCGCCTACTGCGATGCCAGCCTTTCCTGGCCTGTCACTATAGTGAATCAGCCCAGCGGCAACCACTGTGCTATCCTGCCTTGTGCTACGCGTATCTCATGCATAGCACTTAGATATTAATGCGGCCACACACTACAGCCTACTACTAACAGAGACCAAAAACGAACATTACGTGATGGTGATCACCTGGCCGTTCGCGTCGCGGAGGACGACGAGGTCGCAGGGGATGGTCTCCCCAGTGTCCATGTACGTGAGCAGAGTAGGATCCAAGGGGTCGACCCTGTAGTGTCAGCGGCTGATCCACAACTCGTAACTCACTTGATGTTCATCTTCTCGACCCACGAGCGGCCGAGGACGACGTCAAAGTGCTTCTCCTCGGACATCATGACGTCGTGGTTCGCGGTGCGCGAGCCGACGGTGATGGGCACGTTGCCAAGAGGCTTCAGGCCGGTGTATGCACCTGTGCCGGGGAGTTGCTTTGTCGTCAGCAGAGTCGCGGACGTGAAGCATACCTTCTTGGAGACGAGCCCGTGGCGCACAGCAAACGCGCGCGAGAGGTAGATCTTGCGGTGTCCGGGCTTGAGCAGCATGCGAACGTTGTCGACGTTGCCGACCTTGCCAACGACAGTGCGCACACCGTTGTTCGCGTGGAAAGCCTCGAATTCGCGCCTCTTGACATCCCCAAGGGGCTCAGCATCGTCGTCACCCCACTTGCTGCGACGCGAGTACGTCGATGCAGCAACAGAGCGCACGCTGCGCGCTCCAACGCTGCGGGCACCCTGCTTGACAGCGTTCGGGACGCAGAGGGAGGTTGTGGCAGTCAGGGAGTCGACCGGGGGACGGATAGTGGACGCACCCCTGCTGCTGCGTTGGGAGGGGGCCGGTCCGCCAAACGTCGAGTCGGCTGCTTGGGACCTGGCCGTTCGCGACTTGGTCTTGCGCGCGACAGCCTGGGAGGACGTGTGGTAGGCCGGTGGTGGGGGCTGGGCGTGGCCGTTGGCAGCGCCGCCTGGCTGCACGACGTGAAGGGTGATGCTGGGGACATGGGTGCCCTCGGCTTCGGATCTAAAACGCGCCGTGACGATGGCGAGATCGTCATCTGGAATGTCAGCCACTCATGGGCAAATACATCTATGCAGAGGGCAGCCGCATGTGGATGCATGTGGCTTGTGCTCTGCGCGATGCACGACGTACCATCTTCCAGCGACCAGCGGTCTCCCTCGAACTCGTACACGACACCTGCGCCGTCGTCGTGGGCAAGAACGGCCTTTGCATCGTCCTGGGAAAGGCGAGCCTTTTTGAGGATGCGCTCGATCAACGCGTCACATGTCTCCTTTTCTGTGGATGTTAACCGAGGGGGCGCGTAGAAGGTGACCTGAGTGTGGTCATGACTTACCTTTGGCTGCGAGAGCAAACGTCTTTGTCGGGGCGTGCACGTTGTATATGAACATGTTGCTGTTGCCTGGGACCGCTTCCGGGATGATGGATGACAGGATGGGAGGAGTGATGGGGTACTGCTTATCGACCAGGTGAGGTGGATGGGGGTGATGAGGAGAGGTGGATGGATGGGGAGAGAGATGTGAGATGTGCGATGAGAGGTCAAGAGATGAGAGATGAGCGAGAGGCTGAGCGGAAAGAGAGAGGACGATCATCAACAGACCGGCCGATATGATGCGCCCCGGGGGAAGGGAGACAGACAGAGAGAGATTACCCTGATTACTTGGTGTCCTTGTAATGTCTTAGCGCGAATCCTTATGACCTGAACCCCGATTGTCTTAATCTCTTCCCCCCTTTCTCTTGTCAACTTCCCATCACATCACATCCACTCTACATATCTACTACTACATACGGCCTTTCTCCCCAATCGGGCCGAGAGATCACAGTGTAACATGACTACCTGGGTTTCTGCTCTTGCTGTGGCTTGTCGCCAGATTGCAGCGGCAATGCCAACCCGCCACACTTCCCTTACTCTTCTTACTTTGACCTTGCTCCCCTTTCCTGGTACATTCCACTTTCAGCTATTATCAACACTGATGACGTATACCCACGTGCAGATGACGTAAAGGATATTCTTGGCTGTAGCATGTCAATGATCGTCTTCCAGCACAAGCTGGAAGCACGCCTATTGCAGCTCCGATTAGCAACGCCATACCGCTCGCATGCCTAAGTAGTGGCAGTAACTGGACGCGGAGACCCCGCTGATCCGTTCGTTGGCGAGAGAGAGTGGCGACCTCCGTCTGGATGATCTTGCCCACCGAACATGTGATCACGGCGCTGAGCGTCGCCGCCAGCGCCGCCAGAGCCGCCAGAGCCCACCTCCAAACCCCCTCTCACCCAGCCCGGAATCTGCGGCCGGCGACTCCTCGGTAAGGCGCTTACTTGCACCATGAGAGCGAACATGGCATACCGTTATGGATGAGCCTGGTACACGCAACCCGTCCCACGCCAGCAGTCAATCGCGCATCACCGAACCTCCAGACCACCACCCCCAACGCCAGCCTCACAAACCCGCGCGACCTCATTCGACACCTCGCCCCCGGCTACTGCCCACTCCCGGCGCGTCACGTCTGCACTCGACACTACTACCACTCTCCTTCCAACTAGTGCTCGCTCACATCGACTTGCTCTCATCCCAGTTAGCTCGATAGGACATCCTTAGTCTCTCGACTGTCCATTCGCCCATTCACACAGTCACTCACCACCATGGCCAACAAGAAGTCTGTCCCCCCTCCCAAGTCGTACGAGGCCGACCGCGACTCGAAGAGCAACGGTGCGACCTACACGGCCAGCAACGGCGCCCCCGTCCCCCACCCCTATGCGTCCCAGCGCGCAGGCAACAACGGCGGTCTCCTCCTCCAGGACTTCCACCTCATCGACCTCCTCGCCCACTTTGACCGCGAGCGCATCCCCGAGCGTGTAGTCCACGCCAAGGGATCAGGCGCACACGGCGTCTTCGAGTGCACTGACGGCCTCGAGGACCTGTGTCTCGCCGGCGTCTTCCAGAAGGGCGCGTCCTGCCCCGTCACTGTGCGCTTCTCGACTGTCGGAGGCGAGTCGGGCTCGAGCGACAACGCCCGTGACCCCCGCGGCTTTGCCGTCAAGCTCAAGACTGCCGAGGGCAACCTCGACCTCGTTGGCAACAGTGAGTCCGTCCACGACCCGACTTGAACTCTCCTCTAACAACCAGACACCCCCGTGTTCTTCCTGCGTGACCCTGCCAAGTTCCCGCACTTCATCCACACCCAGAAGCGCGACCCCGCCACCCACCTGGGCGGCGGCGACGACGCCACCGCGTTCTGGGACTACTTCTGCAACAGTGAGTCGAGGGCGGTCTGCGACGGCGACGGCAGGACTGACGACCAGACCCCGAGAGTATCCACCAGGTCATGGTGAGTACCTGCTGTGTGTTCATTGTGATGGTTTGCAAAGTGGTGGCGCAGGGGCACGGCGATGCGAATCCCTCTCTCGCTACCAAGTTGCCCGCAGCTGTTTGTCCGCTCGCCGATAGACGGACCTACCTGCCCATCAGCAGGTAGGCGCGGGATACACCTGCGCAAGCATGAGAGAGCCAATGACGGTCGGTAGTACACACCAGTCACCGCCGACCCTCTGCTCGCATCTCCGCCCACCCTGCAGCATTCATCCCTCAGGGATGCCAGAACGCCGATGTCTCAAATCGTTTATCTAAGCGCTATCACCCCGCAGATGCTAATGGCAGATCCTCATGTCCGACCGCGGTATCCCGGACGGCTTCCGCCACATGCACGGGTACGTGGGCCACACGCTCAAGATCATCAACAAGGACGGCAAGTGGGTGTACGCGCAGTTCCACTTTATCTCGAACCAGGGGATCAAGACCCTCACGAACGAAAAGGCCGCAACCCTCTCGCCCGACTACGCCCAGGCGGACCTGTACCACGCCATCGAGCGGGGCGAGCACCCGTCCTGGACGCTGCGTGTGCAGACGATGACGCCCGAGCAGGCCGTCGACGCCTGGGAGAACAAGGGCATCAACGTCCACGACCTGACCCACATCTGGCCGCACGGCGACTACCCCCTCCGCACGATCGGCAAGCTCACCCTCGACACCAACGCCAAGAACTACTTTGCCGAGGTGGAGCAGGCCGCCTTCTCCCCCTCCCACCTTGTTCCCGGCATCGAGCCCACCGCCGACCCGGTCCTCCAGTCCCGCCTCTTCTCCTACCCCGACACGCACCGCCACCGCCTGGGCACCAACTACCACCAGCTGCCCGTCAACCAGCCAGTCACGGGCTACGCCGCAGCCTCGTTCCAGCGCGACGGCCCGATGGCATTCTACAACCAGGGCGGGCGCGCAAACTACCTCTCCACGCAGGACACGATCCAGTTCCAGCCCCCCAAGGTGGACAACAACGCCGTGCACGGCCGCTTCGTCGCCCAGGCAGTCACGTTCCTCTCCGAGATCAGGCCGGAGGACTTCAACGCCCCGCGCAACCTGTGGAACAAGGTCTTCTCCTCGGGTGAGAAGGAGCGCTTCATCAAGACCGTGAGCGGGCACATGTCGACCGTCAAGGACAAGGAGATAATCAAGCGCCAGATCGCAATCTTCCGCGAGGTCGATGAGGATATCGCCAGCAGGCTGGAGAAGGCGACTGGCGTGCAGGGGTACAAGGGTATCAAGGGGATGAAGTTTAATGGCAGCTCGAACGCGTTCGACAAGGGCAGCAAGATCCCGGCCAACAATGTGCGCGGGATCGCCGACGGTGTGCAGGACAACGGCGCGCCCCAGCGCGCCAAGCTGTAGGAGGCCTGGCGCGTCGCGTCAAGCTGTAGTGGGCGTGGCCTGAAGAGTGTGTGGGATTGTATACCACCTGTGAAGTAGAAAATGAATGAAGTACAATGAAAGCAGTGGCTCAAGGCCGATCCTAGAATTCTCATCTCATCGACATCGATGAACGAAGAACCACACAAACAAGTCAGACAAAGTCCACATCACCGATCTGATAACTTCATAACATCTCATCTACGCTCTATCCCTATCCCTATCCCTACCTCTACCTATCCAATCTCCACCTCCCTCACAAACCGGTCCACAGCCCCGCGCATATCCGCAACGAGCGCGCTCCGGTCCCAGTCCTTCCTCGCCCGCCAGACGCGATCAAGCAACGACGCACGCAGCTGCTCCAGCTCGTCGACGCTCAGCGCCCCCGTGGCATGCTTCAGCGTCTTCGCGAGTGCACTGAGCGCCTCCTGCGGCACCACGAGGGGCGGGTACACCGGCGGCGGGGAGGGTGTGCGCCCTGGTTCCTCCTCCACTTGAGTCGGAGGTGCCGCTGCATCCGCATCCGTCTGGGTCGGCTCGACGCCCTCAGCCTGCCCCGCGGTCGAATGCTGCGTTGCGTCGATAGTCTCCGCAGTAGTCTGGGTGGGATTACTCGCCTGCCCGATGCTCTCCACCGCGTCAACGTCCATCGCGTCCTCGCGCGGGCGTTTCGCCCGATCGCCATTGTTGTTCTCCGCATCATCCTCCCTCGCCCGCTTGGAGCTCTCCGCGTCTCCAGGCGCAGTTGCTGCCTCATCGCCCCCATTCTCCACAGCTACAGCTGCCGACTCCGCCTCCGCCGCTTTGGCTGCTGCTTCCGCAGCCTCAGCCTTCGCCTTCGCCCTCTCGGCCTTGCGCGCGCGCATGCGCTGGGCGTAGCGCTCAAACTCCGGCGTCCACTTCGGGTCAAAGCTGTGCACGTGCATCCTGGCGTGCGCGGCCATCTCGGATATCTTGATCTGCCTATCGGGGTCGAGGGAGTGCTTGGCGTTCTCCTCGATCAGCGCAATGTCGGCGAGGAAATCCGCCGGCGTCCAGTACTTGTGGCGCACGAGCTTGCGCTGGATGATGTCAAAGTCGATGTTGTGCGCCTGCCATGTGGCGGGGGGTGCGGCGCTGCCGTTCTCGACTGCCGTCGGGGKGGTGACGCCTGTTGCTAGTGGATCGGCAACTGGCGCGGGCAAGACGGCTTGGGCCATGATCGTGCCCTCGTTGGTCGCGGCAGTCACTACCGGCTGTGCTGGGTCGGCTGGTGCTGCGTCCGCTGAGGGTTCAGGCGCAGCCACGACGGCCGCGTCGACTGGCACATTCTGCTCTCCTGGAACGACTGCAGGCGCAGCGGCCTCGGCCTCCGTACGTGCAGCCTGCTCGGCGAGGAAGTTGGCATACGCAAACGCGTCGTCCTGATTGTCAGCTGAGAAGTATAAGAATGTCTCACCTTTATGAGAGCCACTGGGCGGCGGTATTTGCGCATAAACTCGGCAACGAGGGACGAGAAGCTGACCAACAGCATGTTGCGCGCCGCGGCGTCGCGCTCGAGCTCGCGGGCGACCTCAGCCTCGGTCGGCTGGCGTGCCGGCAGAGGTGGTGCGGGCGGGAGAATCTCGAGCACACGCTTCTTGCGCGGCACGCCGTCAGGGAACGCCATCGGTGGCCGTTCGACCGACTCCAGGAGTTCCGAGAAGAACTGCTCGCGCTGGTCTGCTGTAGGCTTGCCGATCTCGATGCGGTTCTCATCGCTGACACCGAACCATCCCCGTACGTCACCTGGCAGGTCGGCGAGTGCGCCATCAACAATGCCAAGGAGGAGGACTGGGTCCGACGGCGCGATGCCATCGAGTAGTGCTCGGGTCGTCAACCTCGCCTGCTCGGACATGGTCTCAGACCACAGCGCAAGTGAGGGTATGAAGATGATGCTCGGCTGGTGGCGCTTGGCTTCGACGAACATCTGCACGATGCCGGCCTCTGGCGTCCTCGTCGAGTCGCTCATCAGCGTGGCGAGGTCCATCGTCTGCACATGGAATCCCTCCAGGTGATGCAGGATAGCTGGGCCGAGGTATGTCTGGCCAGCCCCGGCCTCGCCGTAGACCAAAAGCCTTGGTCGGTAAGTCCTCAGCTTGTCGAGCGCTGCTGAGTCAGCACGATCCCTTTCACGACTTCGATCACTCACATTGCAGCATCATCTCCTTCTCGAACGAGTCGCCGTCTTCGTCCTCAAACTCGGCCTCTTCGAGTGCCGTGCGCTTCTTACCCCGTGGCATAGCAAGATCGACCGCCTGCTTGAGGCGCTCCAGCTCATCGGAGAGCAGCGGCTCCAGCTGCTTGGGCAGTTGAACAGCAGCAGAAGTAGTCGAGCGAGCCGAGGAGGGCACGATTTCTGGTCGTCAGCTACACGCCAGCCCTGCGGCTCACTCTTGACCGCCAGCATAAAGTCCTTCGGCTGCACACGAATAGAGGAGGGCTGTACCAAGAGCCTATCGGGCGTTTTGTAGATCTGTGGGTATCTCCGCTGAATAGCATTGAGTGCGGCTTCAGTGCAAAGTGCCTGGATTATTAGAACCGTTGCTGTTGCTCGCGGCGTTGACTCACCCTCAGGTCGGCACCACCGTACCCCTTCGTCAGAGTCGCAAGCGTGTCCAGCATGTCGTCCGGCAGCTGGGGCTCCCATGCGCGCGTGTTGATCGATATGATCTGACGCCGCGCATCCTTGTTCGGCAAGGGGAAGTAGAACTCGCGATCGAACCGTCCCGGCCTGCGGAGAGCAGGGTCGACAGCATCCGGTCTGTTGGTCGCGCCGATGACGATGACCTGCCCGCGCCCGTCCATGCCATCCATGAGTGCTAGGAGCGTAGAGACGAGACTGGCGTGGATCTGGTCCTGCTTGCTGCTTCGCACTGGAGCGAGACCGTCAATCTCGTCGAAGAAAATGATACTTGGTTGGGATGCTCGCGCTTCCTCGAACAGCATGCGCAGTTGGCGCTCGGCTTCGCCGACCCATTTGGACAGCACGTCCGCACCCTTGCGCATGAAGAAGGAGATCTTCGTGTTGCCGTTGCTTGCCGAGGCTGCCAGGGCACGAGCCAGCAGAGTTTTACCAGTACCTGGTGGGCCGTGGAAAAGCACACCGCGAGGTGGAATGATGCCAAACTGTTGGAAGAGCTCGGGGTAGAGCAATGGAAGAGCGACCATCTCCTTCAGCTGGTTGATGTCTGGGCGTCAGCTGGAGACGAGAGAGTTTACTTACGATCGTCCAGTCCTCCAACGCGGTCGAAGGTGACGTTCACATCCACACCTAATGGGTCTGCGTCGGCCATGTTCGACTTTGGGTTCACGCGACCAAAGTTGGGCACGTCCGAGGGACCGGGGATGCCAGGTCCCCCAGGACCAGACCGGCTGAGGGCTGATGGGCCAGCAGCAGCATTTGGTATTGGGGGAAGGTCGGCATCGGAGTCGGACGAGTCGGGATCTCCCATAGCCTGGGCGAAGTCCTTGCCCTTCATCTGCCATGGCAGGTTGCCTCCAGCGAGTCCGCCAAACTGCACGCCTAGGCCCAGGTTGCCTCTGCGACCACCACGAGGGCCGGAGGAAGCTGCAATCGCCTTGTTCAGCTCCTCGGCCTGGGCGATCTCCGCTGATATATCCAGCGGCGGCAGCTGGTAGTTTGGCCGTGAGTCCCGCTTGCGCAGGTTTCGCCTCGCACCGTACTCCTCATCCGAGTCTGGCTCCGCTAACCGTTTGGACGACCGTGTTCCTGTGCGCTTTGGTGGAGGCGCGCGCCGTTGCCTGGTCTGTCGGGGCGAGTCGTCGTCGAAGAACTCATCCTCTTCGTAGTCGTCTATCGGTTCCTCTGCCTCGGATTCAGTAGCCGACGATTTTCCAGATTCACTGGGTTCAAAAGACTCGGCATCGTCCTCCGAGTTGTGGGGGACGTTCCCGATCCTCCTGGAGCTTCGTGTCGAACGGGTGGACCGTGTCGAGCGAGCGGCAGGTGCAGGAGCGGCAGCGGCCTCGCCATTCGTGTAAGGTTCGACGTGCTCCTCCTCCGCCTCATCGGGGTCTAAGATCACGCGGCGCCGAGTGGTCTTGGCTGGCCTGGCTCCGGCAGCCCGTGGAGGACTCGAATCCGCAATCATGCTGTCCTCAAAGTCATCCTCTCCATGGTACCTCTGAGGTGCCTTGCGCGCACGGGTTGAGTGCCGGGTCCCTGCTTCTGGAAGGTCATCGACATGGTCGCCCGCTTCATCAGCTGGAGGCTCATCCTCCGCCGGGACATCTCCGTCCTCCCCAAACCCGTTGTCATCCGCTTCGATCTTCACTCCCCGACCACGAGTCCGCGAGCGAGGGAGCACTTCCTCATCATCATCATCCTCGAAATCACCATCGTCCTCGTTGTAATTAACGCCGGAGACACGCCTACCACTTCGGGTGGCACGACCGGCGGCATCCGCTTTTGTCGAGTTGGTCGTCGATCGCCGCCTCCTCGCTACCATTTCGTCGGTCTGGTTCACAGCCCCAGGATTGAGGCGAAGCTTGATCTTTCGGGTCGGGGGCACACTGGGGGCTGCTGCTGGTGCAGGCTGTTCGGGAGGCTGGGTCGGAGGGATCGCAGGACCTGGGCTAAGGTCGACACCGCTGCCGGCCGGAGGAGGGATAACAAGCTGCTCCTGCTGTTGTTGTTGTTGTGGCCAGTAGGTCGGCGGGACGGGGGAGGTCGAGAGCTGCGGTTGGGCGAAGCTAGGGGACGAGTGCAGATGCTGCGGTTGAGGTGTGGAGTGTGTGGGATACTGGTGCAGTGCCGGACTAGTGCTCTGGGGCTGGGGCTGCTGATAGTTGACCTGCGGCGACGAGTACGGGTGTGATGGATACTGCCCGTAATAGGGTGCCTGGGGTGGAAGTGGCTGCTGCTGTGGGGCGCCGAGTTCGTGAGGATGGAAGGGTTGAGACTGATCGAAGCCGCTGGTAGCGTAAGGATGTTGCTGATAGGGCGCTGGGTAGGGCTGCTGCTGTCCGTAGACGTTGGGCTGCTGCTGGGCGCCTGGAGGGTATGGACTGTTTGCCCCGCCGCCGTTGTTGTTGTTCTGATACGGCGATGTCGGTTGGATGGTGTTGTAGAGGCTCGAGGGTTGTGGACCCAAGTTGTTTGGGGGGCGAGCCATTAGATTGCCATTCCAGTGGCACTAGGAGGTGCAGATGGGAGTCGGCACTCCGGGGCGCAAGAAGAAGGATGATGATGGGAAAGGGCGAGTGTAGACTCTGATGCCAGATGGGAGTGTGTTGTGGTCGCCGGGATCGGTGTTGTCGATGGCAAAGGGGGTCTACTTGAAAGTCGAACGCGTCGGGCGGCACTGGAATAGCAAGCGGCCACTGCGGTGACGATGACCACCCAGCCAGGCAGGACGGAGTCGGA
Organism: Cutaneotrichosporon curvatum; assembly: GCA_001600275.1. Lineage (NCBI taxonomy): Eukaryota > Fungi > Basidiomycota > Tremellomycetes > Trichosporonales > Trichosporonaceae > Cutaneotrichosporon > Cutaneotrichosporon curvatum. Next base: position 85,845 of record BCJH01000035.1, on the reverse strand, counting down.
AGAGTATATTCCCTCCCCCCACTTACCGTGTGGTGGGCGCGTCGAGTCTCACTGTAGTAGTCAGCAGTCCGTACTGCGCGTTGGGATCCTTTTAGTGACCGCAACGAATACAGCGTCACGATGTAGATGCATAGGGAGCTCTGTGCAGAGATGTCGAGTGTATGCTCATCAGCTGGCACTCCAAGAGAGACCCGCAGTGTTCAACGTGACAACAGAGCCGATGGCGATTGAACGGGCCGATGCCTCGTGGATATTGCCACCCACCACGGTCAGTGCCGCACTCAGCTCTCCTCGCTTTCCAAGAACTACGGTTCGTGTCAGATCATGCCTCCCATATTACCCTCTCCACCACAATCACAGCAGTACGACATCGACGGGCCATTCCCAGCACTCTCTGCAGGTCCACGACCCCCACGCCGTGCTACCTACGCATCAATAGCTGCATTGCCAGACACGTCTACCAACACCATCACCTCCACAACCCCCGGCAGATCCGCGACAGGAATGCCCGTCGACGGCGAGGACGAAGAGAACTACACTGCGGAGGACGTTGACGTCCCTGCAGGCCTGTCCGAGTTGTCAGGCGCTGTTCTCCCCATCCGCATTGGTGGCGACACAGCTGCATCCTCCAGCCTGGCGTCTGAGTTCTACGCTGCGGGATCGCCCATTCGCCAGACACCTAGCACTAGCGCGAGCGCCTCGCCTTCTCGACGAACTCGGGTGCCGAATCAAGAGATGTCTGGGTCTCCAGACCAGTCGCTCACGCTCGACCGCCTGCTGGGCTCCCCATCGACACTGCGCCGACCGGCTTCAGTGGGAGCCGAGTCAACTGTCCCAGACCACCTGCGGCGAACGTCTGCGTGGCGATTGTCCGCTCCAGGAAGGGCAACTGTCGACCCACTGGGCATGAGTCTACCAAACGAGAGGATCGACTACCGGGAGCGAGAACGGGAGCGAGAACGTGAACGCGAACGGGTGCGTGATCGTGATCGCGACAATGATCGTGAACTGCCATATCCATGGGTCAACGGTGTCGCCAGCGCCCACCGAGCTGGCTATTACGGACTAGAGGAGGCCGCCAATCGCGTTCTTGAGAGCACCAGAGCGAGGAATGAGGACACAATGTCGCAGCTGAGGGAGCGCAGTGCGACGATCCTCGACCTTGCTCAGCGACGCAACGACCCGTCGTCCATTGCCATTCCCGGCGGACGCGGGATGATCACGACAGGACCGCAGCAAATCGTCCCCACCAACAGCCACTTCTCCTGGGCATCGTACGGCGCTGGCACGAATGCACGCCCCACCAGTGCAAGCAGGACTCCCACTGCTGCGCGCAACGAACAGCCAGCACCGTCTACAAGTGCCGAAACACCAGCTGCATCATCATCATCTACCACCCAGACACGCAGTGAGCGCATGGCGTCGACTGTGCTCCGACGACGACGAGCCGACACAGACACGGCTGTCCGCAACCTCGCCGACCGCATAAGGGAGGGAGGCCCCATCGGTGCCAGCACCTCGCGGCAGGCATACGCCTTTGACCCTACAGACATTGCACCGCCCGGCGGGGCCGACGATCATATCTGGGATTTCCTTGGCATGCCCGATTCGGACGACGACGACGACATCTCCCGATGGGGAACGTACCGTGCCGCGGACATCTTGAGAGCAGGACGCACGTTACCCTCCAGCAACACCTTGAGCCATCTGCTTGAGATTGATGCGTGGGGCTCGCCACCAGAGGCAGGCGCGTCGCTTACTCGTGGCCGGTACAATCGCCGTCGGCGCAGCAGTGTCCGATCGCGGGAAGTCCACGACGATCCGCCTGCAGTGTCGACCTCGGACGACGCTATGATGGTCGAGGTACCGACGCCTATGCGCCGCTATACGCCAACCAATACTGGACGCGCACAGTCGCCGGTCTATGTCGGAGACGACAGTGCCCGCCGCCGTCGCGGCTCGGACCACGAAACTGGCAGCGACAGCCCCTGGCCGTCCAAACGCGTTCGCCGAGATGCCGCCATGGACGTCGACACCACCCGACCAAGCTACGCCTCGCTCTCCAGCCTACCCGACTCCATACCCCTCCCTACAGGCTTCACTCCACCCACGCGCGACTCGTGGCTCGAACTCACGACCCGCGAGGTGCGAGGTGTGACGCGCCCAGTTGTCACGGTCATGGTGAACCGCCCAGCGCCAATGACCATAGAAGACACAGATAGCGACGCACTGGCCCTACGCGCTGACGTGCCCATCCCTCCCGACGTTGGTGTCCACTACTACGAAGTAGAGGTGCTCGAGCGTGCAGAGGGGTACATCACAGTTGGGTGGATGCAGAGCCACGTCAGCCTCAACCGTTTAGTCGGGTGGGACACTGGCTCGTGGGGCTGACACGGAGACGACGGGCAGACCTTCGAGGGCAGTGGCACCGGCAACGACTTCGGCGATGCCTGGGGATGTAAGTTGCTCGATAATGAGAGTTCGTAGCTAATAGCAGCTGGAGACACAGTAGGCTGCGGCGTCGACTATACGACGGGTAGGGCGTTCTTCACCCTTAATGGCAAGCTGGTCGGGCACGTTTTCTCCAGACTCCCACAGGGTCTCTACCCTGCTATCGGCTTGCGATCCTCGGGCGAGAGCCTAGCCATCAACTTCACAGGCCCATTCCTCTACGACATCGATAAACACGTCAATACCATCCGCGAGCGCGTCCGCTCTGTCCTCCACCCAGCGAGGGAGACATTCTCCGACCTGCCCAAGGCGTCCCTGGTCCCCCGCCTGGCCGGGCTGCCAGGTCGTACCGCACCACAGCCCGTACAAAATAACGCACTACCAACAGGCTCACCATTACACACTGGCGCTGAGCGCGCCGCCGCCGCCTTCGTGCTCGATCACCTAGTCACCGCGGGGCACGGGCGCGCCGCCTCCCTCCTCTCGCGGGACATGCAGCGCCGCGGCTGGATTGCCCCCCGCGAATCTACGACAGAATCTCAAGCCGCCAAGGTCGCTGACGTTGCCCGCGCGCTAAAGGACGGCAAGGTGCAGTGGGACGAGCTGCGCGCGCTTGACGCAGGATCAGGTGGTGCATGGGCCCATCTCGAGCGCAGGCTGTGCGTGTACACCTTCTCAGAGGCAGCCTTGGCTGGCAAGGAGAACGCAGTAGCAATGGGGAGGGAGCTGCGCCGCCGGTCGAAGGAGGAGCGGTGGAGTGCCGGCGATGTGCAGCTGCTCGATGCGGCTGCGTCCTCCCTCGTTGGTTCGGAGGACGGGTCGCTCCTCGCGGCGCGGGAGACGGACGCAGACGAGGTGGAAAAGGTCCTCAGGGGTAGGTTTGGTGTTGATCAGAGCTCACAGTCAGACGCACAGGGGCTGAAGCAGCGCAGTTGTTTGCATATGGCTGTGGCGCAGACTGAGCTGGTGCACGAGGTGCTCGTTGGCCGAAATGATGGGGAGGCTGCGTTCCTCGGCCTCGATGCTGTTCTGTAGTAGTGCAGTGGTAGACATGTACGATACTTCTTTGTAAATCGTCATCAGCGACTGACTGCCTTACGTGAGAATCCTCTGAGGCTTGTGGTGAAAGTGGCACCGCCGCCGCCATCAGAGCATCTTCTCTATCACCCCGCCTTCAGAACCTCAACACGACTAGCGCCGGCCACAAACCATCACCACCACTGCCGCGCCATCAGCCATCGCTGCTAAGCCTGTTGCTGCTACCCTTCCCCGGACAGCGACCACCACCGGCATCAACAATGCATTTTTAAAGTATGCATTGATCTCTGGAAAAAAACGATGCACTACCTTGCGGTGTACGGCGATACTTTACAAGTGCACTACGATACTAGACAATCATCTAAACCTCTCAAAATTGATACTCAGCACAGCAAGGTGACATTCAACTATTGACATTGACAAGCGTCTCGCCAGGGAGCGATGTCCCAGTCGATGCTTAAATGGCCATGCCGCTGCTGGCCATGATCTCCATCCTTCCTACGTTAATTCCTACGGATCGCGCCAATATGGACCGCCTTTCCATTGTTGACGCCCACCCCCGCGACGAGGAGACTCGTTATCCTCATCTCGGGGAGGCAACCCCCTCCCCTCCCCCCTCCCATCTTTCTTTCGCTGATCGCCCCTCCACTCCCCCTCCCTGTTATCCCCCCAGTGTTACATGTGACCCCGCCACCCTCGCCAACCACGGGGTCCCAGACGACCTGCCTCTTATGCCCACCTTGGAGTTGATGACCGAAATAGAGAAGCTCGAGTTCGCCTACAAATTTCTGATTGGGGAAATGTTCGATGATCCCAATAACACCAACGGCCCAATCAAGATTGGACAGTACGAGAACCATGTTCGTAAGTAAGACTTCGGCAACTGCTCTTGAAATGCTGAGCTGACCCGCAGGGCTGTTCTGCAAGGACGCAGAACGGGTCCAGTGGACTCTCTGGGCGCACATGATGGCCGTCTACTCCGCCGCGTTTCACAGATGCGGCGAGTCCGCCCCTGACACCACTGCGTACGAATATTTCCACAACCAGATGCCTCAAGATCATGAGAGCCTTTACTACAGAATCCATACCCCCATGCCCAATGACAATAGGTGGGCTTGGGAAAACTTGTTGTCCATCGGTAGCCCGAACAAACGCCAGACCTACCTCAAAGGTGTCTGGTACAACATCAGCCTGCTGCATTACAGCGTCTGCCAGTGGAGCCTCGTCTTTCGCGGTGTTCTTCGATAACGAGAGCACCCCACGATCCTCGAGCAATTCACCGCTGACGAGGACACTGGCAGCACGGTCTGCCCTGATTAGTTGTACACGCTGCAAAGGTCTTGAGAATGAATCACTGTGATGGGAAAGAGACCATTGCATAGTTGCAATTCTGAGCCTTGAATCCTGTGCTTACAACTCCCGCATGCCGGACCGACAGGCATGTTTTTCTTCGGGGCTACAGTTTGGTGTCAGATGTCAGGCTTGCGTTGTGCACTGTTCTCTCGAGACTTACGGAGAGAGTGGCGGCCGTTGCTGCCATCAGACTATCATCCGCCACGGCCACCGCCACCGAAGAATCACTCCAGCGCCCAGCCATTTCCTCCGCTGACTGATTGCCGAACTACCACTGATAGGATCAATGAGCTGGCTAAAACTCTAGAAAAGCAAAAGGTGTACACGGTAGTACGCTGCCTTGCGTTGTTCAGACAGAAGCAAGTCTAATCGCGCCACGAATGTGATATTGTTCACCTTTGCCCGAGCAACTTCCGTTGCGCGGTCAATGCGATACTACTGTACAATAGGACGAAAGGAGCTGTGTACCTTCCATTCCAAACTAGCATTATTGTGACGAATGACCGCCAGTCAGTAGATATACGCCCATGCCACGACTACGCCATGGTATCCCTCTCCTGCCGCTCCCCCGACATGCACCAACATCACACCAACTACACCAACCTCCTCGGGCTCCGTAATGACCGTCCTCGTCCCGCGGAGAACCTGAATTCCCAGAACGACCCCATTTCCGAGAAGGTCGTCACTCCTGAGGAGGTCGTCACTTCTGAGGAGGTCGTCACTGCCGAGGAGGTACTCCCCATGTGGCCCTTGCCCCAGGCAGACGACACTCCCTCCATGCCTAGTATCGACCTTCTCCATCAGATAGACAAGCTCGAGCAGACCTATCGCTATCTCATGGAATCCGTTCCCGACCCGACTTCGTCCAGCGTTGCCGACAACGATCCAGTCTCGAAGGAGGTCACCGACAACGATCCAATCTCGATGGAGTACTACCGCAAGTTAGTCCGTAACTACTTTGACCACCGCTCTGCTACTTCCCGCTGACACCCAGATATGGTTATTATCGACACAGACCGAATCAGGAAGATTCTCACAGAGCAGATGCGTGGCATCTTTGCCTGCGCGATCAGGACAAGTGTAGACTTCACAATCTTTGATGGCGATGTCTTCAAGAACTTCGAAGAAGAGTGGAATGGGGGCCCAGTTTGGGTCCAAGACATCGTTAATATCCAACGCCGTAGATCGGATTGGAATGACACCATGCCCGATCCGATCAGGGCGGCCTGGGCCGAGTTGAGACTGTAGTCTGCCGAGAGTGCCGACAGTGTCTATCTCTCCTATCTACATGAGATCTTCCGCACCCTCATGGACCTGGAGGGAGGCATCTCTCTCTGGCGCACTGAGCTTCAGGCCGTCCTACTCAAGGTCGGTGCCGACAATGAAACCCCACTACTTAGTACAGCCGTACAGCCCTACCCGGCTGTTTGATTATGAAAGTATTGCGACGGACGAGCACAATCCAGCCTGTGGCACTCCCCTCCCCTTGACTCTTCGCTTCCACCTCCCGCATGCCGGAGCAGCGCCTTGTACAGTATCTTCTGTATACAGTATGATTGCTCGGTTTGCGATGTGTGCGTTACACTGGAGACTTGCGGAGAGAATGGTGGTGGTTACTGTCATCGCCCCATCACCCGCCACTGCCTCTGCCAATGCTTCTGCCACTGTATTGCCAGATTGGCACTGCCACCGCCACCAAACCGTCACCCTTGCACTCAGACGCTTCTTCCGCTGACTGGACTGCTCAGCGAGCCACTGGTAATAGCGGAACTCTGAGAAGCGTGAGCTGTTCATGGCATAGTACAGTGCCTCGTTGCAGACAGAAATCTGCCAAATAATACTACGATGCATTGGACGGTGACTCTCGTCAGTCTCGAAGCCTTAATCGAGTATTTTAAGGTGTGCAATGCATGTGATGTGATGTCTTTGACAGCCTTCTGAGCACGAGAGGATCTCTCAGACGGTAGTTATAAGCCCACGCCACGACTAGCCATGATACCCATCCTCACCGAATTCCCCCCGACATGGTCCAAGAAAACAGCGTTGGCGCCCACGCCCAGGATAGCTCCACTCGCTCCCAGGAGGTACCCGCTTTCCAAGAAGGACCCATGTATTCAGTGGCACGCGCTCTGTCCATGGCGAACGACGCTTCCTCCATGACCGGCCCCGAGATCTATCATCTAATCGACGAACTCGAGCTGACCTATCATTATCTCATCCTAAAATCCTTCGACATGGGCTCGTTCGAGGTCGGTACATTGTCAGTTCAGGAGTACGGCGCGGCAGTCGGTGAGTACAGTACTTTATATTGCCACCCCTGCTACTATCAGCTGACAGCCAGATCAGTTCCTCGACGACGTGGACCTGGTTAAGGAAGTCCTCAAAGAGCAATTGCGTGCCGTCTTCTCCTCTGCGCTCGAGACGGATGGGTCGCAACGCCTTCGCATCGTGACCGACTTCGAGGAACCCAATGGAGGAGCTGATTACTTTGTACGCGTCCAAGATCTTGTTGCACTTAGGAGCACCGAAGAGGAGGCCACCTTTCCACTCACGATCAGGCAAGCTCACAGGGTGCTTATGGCTCTCCCCTCGCGGGGTGGGAACGCCTCCTTCCTCAAACAGAGGTTCCAGACTCTCATGAGGCTAAGCCATATCATCTCCCTCTGGCGTCCTGAGCTCGAGGAGATTCATCGTCTGGCAGCCAGCGACGATTTTCAGTAGTTGTTACGGCCCTGCTAGGCTCTTGAAATATGAAATTCATTGCGACGGAGAGAAAGAAACCTGCTTGTTGCGTTCACGACCCATTTGACTCCTTGCTTCCAGCCCCCGCATGCCGCTAACGCTGACCTAATCACTACTCTACGTCGTGCCTCAGTGCGAGTGCGCGAGACCTATCGCAGTGGGCTCCACGAGGTGGGCACCATGATGGACGTCTTCATCTCCTGTGTGAGACTGACCGTCTTCTGCACCGTGTCGCTCCAGCTGCCGACAGTCCACGCCTGCTGGCGGGTGGCCTTGCGCGCCGCCATGTCGGGGAACTGCCACAGGTGGTGGACCTCGTGCAGCCTGCCTACTTGGGCGAAGAAAGCGCCAACGGGTTTCTACATGTCAGCAAAAGCGTGGCTTATAAGACTCACGATGAAGCGCTGGCGCGCGTCAATGCCCTTCTTCCATGCGTGCTCCCACTCGAGCAGCTTCCCGGGCTGAAGCTGGTACGTGCGCATCTCGAAGATGCCTCCGTCCGGGAACCCGCTGTCGCGCGGCGGAGACGATGGCATGAAGGAGAACTCCTGGATGATCTGGTGCTGGTGCGAGTCGAGGTGCTGCCTCATCGCGCCTTGCAGCTTCTGCAGCTCCTGAGAGTGTCAGTTTACAAGTGAACTCCCCATCTGCGTGACCGACTTACTTCGTTCCTCAGCGACTTGCGACGGGTCTCGTCCCACCCAGCATAGCCTTCGTACTCTAGAATGTGGGTAAAGTTGCCCACAGCGCCAATGATGGTCTCCCACGAGCCACACAGCTTGACATTGCCAAGGTTGGCGCTCTCCCGCTGCAAGGCGGTGAAGTACGCCTCCGCCGCCTGGAGGTACTCGGCGCGCTTGGCGGGTGGGACGGCGTGCGTGATCTTCTCGTGCACATACTTGCCGCGGCCGACGAGCTGCGAGTGCTGGCCCTTCTCGAGGCGCACATCCTGGTCCTTCTGAAGCGCCTTGGACCCGTAGATGATGGACTGGGATGTCAGTGTCGTTGGGAGCGTGCGAGCTTACGCCTAGGATGCCGCGATTTGCTCCATTCTCGTCGGTCTGGGCAGCTCCAGGGGCAGACTCGGTGGTGGTCGAGGTAGCTGCTGGCGGCTTGTCTGCCAGCAGCGATGCAGAGGAGTGGATGGCACGGGCAGGAGCGAGCCGCAGAGCGCGGATGGCGTTAGAGGGCGCGCCGGTAACAGCCCTGCGCATCATATCTAGTATCCAAGCGAAATTGGAGAAATGAGTTGATAGAGAGTGAGAGAGAGAGTTGGATAGATATGAGAGAGATGAGGAGATGGAGAGATCAGAGATAGGAGAGTATGACAGGACGGGGGAAGAGAGAGTGAGTGTCCTTGGCTGCTCGATGGATGGATGGATGGATGGATTGCATGTTCCCCAGGCACACACGCAGCCGCCAGCACCCGAGTGACGACAGGACCAGCAACGCGCACCTTCCTTCCTTTCCCCGCATCCGAGGAGCCGATTCGGCTTTCCCCTACCCGCATGCCAATCCGGGGCACCAGGAAAAACGCCCCTCGAATGCCTTCCTCACATTCTCACTGGCAGACGGCAGAGAGAGCAAGCATCCGGGAATTCGAAAACAGTCAACGACTCGAATGCAAGTAGTAGTCTGCTGAGCATGCATCAATCAGTCTGCGTATCTCATTCCCAAGCCAGCCGAACCTGTCGGCACAGCTGATTATCGTATGCCAGTACTATCATTGGCTCTGACTGTCAAGCTGATCAAGACTGCGGGGTAGTGGCACACAGGAACACACTCTGCCCATCAGTGGCGCGCGGTGTAATCGGTGCCGACCAGTGATGCGATGCGGCCATGTACTCGTCGTCGAGAGCATTGTCAGCTCTGCCCACATAATGCTATACCCCCCTGCAAGGCTACTTCTTCGACTTCTGGCACTTCCTACATTGGAATCATCTAGCACTTGCAGGGGAGCGATGCGAGCGCGTTCGAAATCACGATCGCTCGGATCAAGCTTATCTCGGGCTCTTACCTCATCAACCCATGGTCAGCATGATGACTAAGCCAACACACCGATCCATAAAATGTTGACAGACGTCTCAACCACATCTACGGTCTTCCATCTGTACCAAAATATACTACTTATACAGCAGCATCGGTCACGTATCCCACTTATCGCTCATTTCTGATGCTCCGTGCACCCGCTCGCCACCTCAAAACAGCTCTCTTCACACCAAAGAAACAGCTCCATCACAGACTCGCAATGAGCACCTCGACTCTCAACCCCAGCGACGCGCCCAACCCGTCCTCCTCCTCCTCCTCCTCCTCCTCCTCCTCCTCCTCCTCCTCCTCCTCCTCATCCCCCTCTCTCCCGGCCAAGCTCCCACCCATCTCCGCAGCCGAATTTCAAGCCTACAGCCGCCCCGCGCGCGGCATGGAGCGCTTCCACAACTCCCACAAGAACACCTTCAACACCTCCTACTTCCGCGCCGAGGACTACGCCACGCGCAGGAAGCAAACCCTCCGCGAGTTCCTGCGCGACAGCTACGACCTCGTCATCCACCTGGGTAACCACCACGCCATCGAGGAGTCGCGCATCTTCCCCATATTGGCGGAGAAGCACCCCGCGTTCCGGGAGGGCGCGGAGCACAAGGCCGACCATGCTCTGATCCACGACGGGCTGGAGCGGTACGCTGCGTTCCTGGAGGCCGCGTTCAACGACGAGAGCAAGTACTCTGCTGAGGAGTTGAGGGAGATCCTCGACAGCTTTAGAGAGCCGCTGTTCCGGCACTTGGATCAGGAGGTGAAGGATCTCGAGCCGGACGAGCTCAGGCGGCATGGGTTTACGCTCGCGGATGTGGCGAGGCTCCCGTTCTAAGCGCTAAGCTTGCAAGAACCAACCTAGAGACAAGAAACACGCACAGCAGCAGCTCGTATCACATAGAGAGGAAGAATCACAGCAACGGCACGTCCAGAGGAGAAACCAACACAGCAACGGCACATATAAAATAGAAAAACATACGGCAACAACCCATTTTGGAGTGTACCCTACATAGCGTCATAATCTGTATCACTTATTGCATGCACGGTACGATACTGCGAGATGCTATACTGCGACTTCACCCTCTGTTTCCATGCTCACCCTTAACCCCAACCCCCCATGCTATTCCAATCAAACCCAGCGCAGACTAGTACGGCAGCCCACCATCACCACCACCCCCCGGCTCGTCCAAGTCGCGGTAGCTGACCGGGCCCTTGCGCGCGCGCGGGTCCTCCCCACCAGGTGGGGCAGGCGGCAGCTCGGCCGATGAATCAAAGTCACGACTTTGACCCTGTCCCATACCCATTCCAACAGGAGGGGGGATGCCGGGGGCGCCACCACCGGGCATGTTGCCGGTGCCGCCCCCCTGCATCATCATCTGCATGCGCATCATCATCATCATCTGCTGCTGCATGGCCATGTTGAAGCCTGGCTGGTTTGCAGCCGCGGGGTTGAACATGGCCTGCCCGGCCAGCGACGGGTTGAAGGCGGGCAGAGCCCCAGGCTTCATGGGGAGCTGGTCGTCGACGGCAGCCGGCGTCTGGCTAGTAGGCTGGATGTGCTGTGGGTCGAGCACGAATGCGTTGAACAGGACAAACTCGTCCAGCTTCTCCTTCAGGATCTCGGGGTGCTTGCTGGCGAGGTGCTTGATCACAAACTCGGGCGCACGGAACAGCTTCGAGCACTGCTTGCAGCGGTACTTGTCTGCCTCCTCCTGCTTGATGTACGGAGCACTCAGGCGCTTGCTCTCGTCTTCAATGTCCCGTCCTCCGTAGTCAACGACGTCGACATCCTCGAGCAGACCGCGGATCTTCAGGTCGAGGCTGTCGACCCAGCGCTCATCGCTGCTCTTGGTGGGGAAGGTGAAACGCTTCGATGCCTGTCCGCCCTCGCGGCGGTCGCGGCCCTCCGAATCGCGGTTCTCGCCGTCGCGGTTCTCGCCGTCACGATTCTCGCCGCCCTCCACGCCCTCCATGTTCTCCCCCTCGGCAGCCTCTTCCTTGCCCTCGGGCTTCTCCTCAGCCCTGTCGTCCTCCCCCTCCCTCCCATTCTCGGCAGGAGAGGCCTCCTCGGGCGGAGCACGGAGGTGCCCAACACACTTGCGCTGCAACTCCTCAGGGAACGCAGTCGGGACAACGCAGTAGTAGCAGGTGGTCAGGCCATGCCGCAAGTACGACAGGTACTGGTCCAACGTGATCTTGGCCTATACGTTAGCGACAGTCAACGCGCGGTACTCACTTTCCTCAACCTCTGATCCTCGTCCAGCTCTTCGCCATCCAGGCTCTCCTGGGCAAGCAGCCGCGCCACCACATCGTCCACAGCATCGCTGCCACGCTCACGAAGTCCCGGGGCAGTGTCCTGGTCGGCCTTGGGCTCCTCCGTAGCCTCCGGCTGGTCGTTGCCCTCGGGAGGAGGGGTGGCGTCGTCGAGGAGCTCGTCTTCCAGAGCCCGTGCTAACTCTGCAGCACGAGTCGCATCGTACTCCAGCCTCTCGAGGGTGCTGGCGATAGGGGGCGCGATGCGGATCCGGCCAACGATCGCAGATGCGTTCACGCCCATGTGGAACGTGAAGTTGTCAACCTGCTGTCAGGATAGCAATAAAATGCCGACTCACCTTCGACGAGTCAACGGTCGAAACAACTTCCTCGACATTGACTCCATCCTCGTACTGCGCCCATCCCACGCGGTGGAAGCTGCGCTTTGCGGATGGCTCAGACAATGCGAGCCACTGGAATCCAGGGTGTTTGGCGAACACCTCCTCCAGATCCTTGCGCTTCGTTGACGGTGGCACAGTCTTGACAAAGACCTGCCCAGGGCGCGGCGGCACCTCTATCCGCAACGGGTCGAACGGCTCATCACCCAGTGCCCGGTCCAAGGCATCATGCTCCTCGCGAGTGGGCAACTTGTCGTCCGTTTGGTCAAAGTTGGCACTGTCGTGTTTGCCATCGCGCAGCCCGGCGACGTAGCTGGTGACCGTTGGGACGCGACCCTGCCGGTTGATGCGTTTACGCAGAGCGACAAATTCGGGGTCAGCCGAGTAGCGCTCCTTGAACCATGCTTCGTCACGGTGGCTGAGGTAGATAGTGAACAACTGCGATGTTAGTTCAGAGTACAGCCCGTGCGCGGTCGCAGACCTACCTGGCGAGATGTGTACTCTTTCTTGTACCGTTCATAGCGTTTTGCCATGCCATGCTTCTCGATCAGAACCGACTTGGGCAGCAGACCAGAGTCAACGTCATTCCTGATGCGGCGGAGATCTTCGTCGTCCTCTCTAGCAGTCTGAGGGTGCGAAGCGCGGAACCACTCAGCAAACTGCTTGAACGTCAACAGGTGCTCCAAGCTTGCAGGGTCTGGCGTCGCGTTGTGATAGCGTCCGGGAGATGGGGAACGCCGACGAGGTCGCTGGTGGGGGTAGTTGGGCGAGCGAGACCGCCGGCGCTTGCGTTCTGCAGACGAGGTCAGTCACATCACTTTCCACTGGACGCACCATAGTCTTCGCCGGCCCAGCGGTCGTCATAGTCGCGATGCCCCTCCCAGTGACGGTCGCTACCGCCCTCGTACTGCTTTGGTGGTCCGTCAAAGTGTGGGGGCGCCTCGTGGCGACGTCCATACTCACGCTCGGGCGAACGTACTGGCGACCCCGTACCAACCGGGCGCGAGGGAAGTGACGAATGGCCAGACATAACAAAGCACGCGGTTCTCGACTTCCACTAGAGCTTGCAGCGGCCTTACGAGGGAAAAGGCAAGCGGATGCTACGCGCAGTTTAGAAAAGACAAGGAGGGCACACTGGCTGTCAACAACAGCGCCAACAGAACGATGAAAACCCAAACTCACCTATCAAGAGCCCGATCCCACGTAGTCCTCTGCGATCAGACAGCCAGTATTGGGCTTTTGGATTCGCGAATACTCAGTCGGTCTGTAGAGCTTCAGTAGAGATTGTGACCAATGTATGGCGACCGTCAGTCCAGGCAACATCCGAGAGACATCTGCATCAGTGACACTCGGATTTATTTGGTACTACCCCTTACAGGTCGCGTGCAAGCAACGTGTCATTTTGGTCCCGCTGGCTCGCGGAAAGGGGCTACGCACATAAGATTTCCAGCGCCTTGCAAGGATTCCTCTGCTGGGCTTCGGATTCACCCTACAGACGGACAGGCGGACATCTCCGTTATTCGTTATCTGCTGCCTTGCATCGTAAACGTCCACAACGAGTTCCAGATTGCACTGATTTCCACTTTGAAAGCCGATTGAACCCATGCGCACAGCTAATAGACCGCGGCTCGGAGCCCAGGATCGTTATCGACCTCGCTCACGACGTCATGAGACTGCCTTGGGCGCTTGTTAGCGCTTAGAGCTTGGTCGTCCGACAAGGGAGGTTAATACCTGACCCTGACTGAGCCGCGGAGCCCTTGCAATCTCTGGAATACTCACTATTGACCGCGGTGCGGCGTATGTAGCAGCTACGAAGACAGGTATCGCCCACCTCCGAAGATCTTCAGCTACGCATGAGGTGGCAAAGCTGTCGGGAGGCATGTGCAGAATGGCCCTCCTCTACTTGACATAACATTCTTGCTTGTTGAGAGAATATCTCTTCCTTCAACAGAACACGAGCTGAGAGCCATGGACGACTCGGAGGTGTGCTCTCATGTGTTGGCAGAACGACGAAGCTCGGTGTCTTCTTCACACGTGCAGAGCTTTGCTGTACTACCTCCGATCGCAAGGCGGAGCAGCGTGAACGACAGCCCACGCCCACGCGCGTGTCGGCGCCACTCAACCGGCTGCCAGCAACGACCGTATGGCTTTCCCGGTCCACTACCCTCTCGGGCGTCAATAGCGGGGACCGATGAACCAGAACGGCCGCCACCACCACGGACACGTCCCAAAGCATCGGCATTGCGAACCTCGCCCGTGCCAGAAGATGTTGCGGAGTCGGACAGCGTGGGCAGCGGTTGGGGCACAGTCACCAAGGAGAGCTTGGAGGCCGAACATGGCACCCGAGATCACAGAGGTCGAGACAGACCAGTTGCGAAAGATTTCGGTGCCGAGAAGATCGAGGCATATCCACAAGGCGGACCACATCCATGGGAAGTGGATCTTGAGGGCAAAGGTGGTGAACGACAACGGACTTGGTCATTATGGGCATCTGAAAGCGTTGCAACGAACGCCCTAGTCCCTGCGCTTGTTACCCAAGCCCTTTCTACTGGGTAGGTTGTTGCGGAGACCGTAACTGACGGCAGACTCTTAGACGCAACGACCTATGCCGACTTCCATACCTTTGCATCGAACCAAACGGGAAACGCCATCCTGTTAACCGTTGCGGCCGTGGGCGCCGCCAAGGCGCTCGTCGTGCATACCGCTGCATCTTTTGGGGGCTTCCTCATTGGTGCTTTTGTTTTCGGCCAAACAGGTCACTTTGTCGGTGAGTGTTACTGAGGCCGCCCGCCAAGCCCTTGCTGACAGTTGACAGGCGTTCGCAAACGCTCATGGCTGCTATTGTCGACATTTATCCAAACCCTATTCCTCGTGGTCGCCGGCATTCTCCTGTCCCCAGTGGGCCCGAGAGTGACAGCCCTCGGAGGAACACACGAGTGGGTGGTCATCTTCCTCTTCGCAACAATGTCAGGCGGACAGGTAGCCATGGCGCGGCAGTCCAGTTGTCAAGAGCTCCCCACGGCACCGATGACATCCACGTTCGTGGACTTTGTCGCCGACCACTATCTGTTCGCAGGATGGTCCGATCCTCGGGCTGTTAGCCGGAATCGGAGGCTCTACTATGTCATCGTAATGCTCGGCGGGTCGTTCATTGGGGCTGTCATGCACCGCTGGTGTAACAGCTGGAGTGTGGTGATCATGGCGGTAGGCGTCAAGATCGGGGCACTGAGTTTGTTGGCCATCGCGAAGCCTGATCCCAGTAAGTAGTCGCCATGTTGTACAGTAGCAATGCATCTTGAACAAAGCTAAAAAGATCGAGGGTTGGGCGGATGATCGTCCCCGAAGTGTCATGGGCCATGTCGCGAGCCGAAGCCCGAGCCCGACGCATGATCAAGGTCTATGGACTACCAATTGACTGTCTTTCGTCGGCCCAAAGCCCGTACCTGTCCGCGACTATTCTCCTCTACCTGGTGGCCATCTTTGTCGCCTTGTGCAGCCACGCGATTGGGAGTGAGTTTTATGTCATTAGACAGATCTAGCTCTGCAGGCTCGTCGACAGTGACAGCACCGGAGCTGGAGCCCTTTGGACTGGAAGTATTGCCGCTGGCGTGCTCCGACTTGCGGTCGTCCGGATGAACCCAGCCAGCAGGTGGGTCGACCTCATTGTTGTTCTCGTCGAGCCAGAGATATGTCACCTTGGGTTGCTCGTCCGCAGGCCCGACCCACTCCAAATCCACCATGGTGGCAAGGACAGGGTACGAGATCTTCCATTCTGGACTGTAGCGACCGACCCAATAGGTGATCTCGTCCATAGGAAAGGGGTCGGTGGGGGGGTCGTCGGGCGGCCTGTTACTGTCCATCTGGCACCATGTGCATCTCAGAGCTTCACGGAGAAACCTTTTGTATCGCTCGCTGTCTGCGAACTGGGGAAGCTTGGTAGAGTTTGGAAACTTTCTGCTCACTTTCCGGTAGCACTGGAACGTCAGTGAACGGTTCTTTATAACGTTCATCATACGCACGAGATCAAGAGCGTGATCGATGCATCTCTCGCTTTCCCTCTGCCATTCCTGGGAAGTGCTGATGAAGTGGCATGCTTCGGCCCGTCGATCGCGGATCCACTCGTTTCTGCGGCGAGGTCAATTGAGGTTGTTAGTGGGTTCCACTCACTGCTCTACGACCTTGTCGAAGACCGCCAGACCGAAGTCCACTTCGTCCAAATCACCAATATTGCCCGTCTTGATCGCCTCAAGCCACTTCTGGCTCGCAACCTTGGCTGCACATTGACCCCTTCCCCCCAAATCAGCGTTATGGGCGTAACCAGCTGCAAGCTCTGCCTCGATCCACGACCGTCGGGGGAAGAGCCGGAGACTGCGAGGGAAGAAGCGTGGGTTGTAGAAATCGCCCGTGTTACCTGGTCCTACTGTACTATCCGCGTTCTCACGCCTTGGGGATGATTGTTGTTGTGTGTCCAACGGTCGACTGAGGGCACCACATGCACCACATTTAGATCGGGAAAGTGGTGCGTCGGGTTGACGATTATCAGTGGAAGCCATTGTAATCGAATGTACAGTCATATACTGTGCAACTGGTACCACTACGCAGCTACTACCGTACTGTAGGTCGCCTGTTTGAGGGGCATGGAAGTGGCATTGTGAGACATCAAACAACGATCGAATAATCCCGCTGACTCTGGACGATAGATACTGACGCTCGCGCGTGTGGCACAAGTGGTGTGTGGTGCGACGCACTGGTCAGCAAGCTCTGCAGTACCGTGTGAGACCTGGTAGCCGTGTGGGGTTGGGGTTGTACTCTGTACACCCGACACCGAGATCATACAATATTTTTACGGGCGAACTGAAGATCTTGTTGAGGGCAGATGACGGCTATCTCTTGGCGTCTTTGTCGTGGCATGTTCCACACGGTTCAGATTCATTGCAGAAGCGTCACAGGTTCCATCATATTGTACAGATAATCTTACTTGAGGGGAGGGACCATTGATGACAGGGCAGGACAAGGTCTCGCTCCCGCTGGTCCTCCTACTATTCAACTGGTCGCGGTCGCAACTCGGATGCAGTCGCTGGGTAGCTGATGTCTTTGGCTGCTGGCGAGGTATGCCGAGAAAGGGCATGGGCCATGTCTTCCAAGGGGCCCAACTCTGCGGGCTCGTCTGATGATGCCGAGCTGGAGCTGGAGGATCCGACTTCAGCCTCCTCCGACTTGCGTTCGTCTGGATGAACCCAACCGGCGGGTGGATCGACTTCGTCATAATTCTCGTCAAGCCACACAAGCGTCGTCTTGCGTTCACCGTTCGAATCGACCGGACTTTCCAAGTCCACGGCTGTAGCTAGAACCGGGAATAGAGACTTCCACTCTGGACTGTAACGGCCGACCCAACGACGAATGTCCTCCTGGGTGAGATGGGGTCCACGAAACTCGGGAACACCCCAACTGTCCGCATTGGTCCATGTCACTTCCAGAGCCTGATAGAGGAAGACGTAGTATCTCTCATAGTCGGCAAAGTCTTGTAGCTTATCAGAGTTTGGGAAGTGTCGGCTCACGGCCTGGTAGCACTGGAATATCAACTAACCGCCATGAACGCAAGAGTGTGCTTGACTTACGACTTGATGAGCGTGCTCGATGAACTTGTCACTTTCTTCCATCCATTGTTGGCCTGTGCGAAACACGCGACCGCTCTCACAGCGCCGCTTGCGAAGCCAGATGTTTCTGTGGTGAGCTCAGCAGGTCCGAGACGCTGACTCACTGGTTTACGACCATGTCGAAGACGGCCAGGCCGAAGTCGATGTAGTCCAGGTCTCCAATCTCATTATTCTTGATAGCTGCGAGCCATCTCAGACTGGCAGCCCTTGCTGCCCACTGCGCTCTGCCTCCCAAATCATCCGACTGGTGGCAACCACCTCCGAGGTAACTGTAATCCCATGTGCAGCGGGGAAAGCGTCGGACACTCTCTGGGAAGAAGTCGGGTCTGATACTGTTACCCATTTTGCGAATGCCTACTACTCAGTGAAGTATATGGGGAGATGATGAACCTTCTCAGATCTCACGAGGTTGCTTAGGCAACTGGTTGCAGTGGACCGTGGCAAAGCGGTGTTAGAGTGTTTGCCTGGTGGATGTGCTGCATGTGCAGTTTGGTGGATGTGGCAGATCAGAATGGAAGCAAAGTCAAACCATCAGAATCGCATTACTGATCCGCGGAACAGACACAGACACGCACAGGCCGTGTGCTGACCAACACTCACCGGTACTGACTAGTACCGGCGAGAAGTAAATACCACTCTCGCCTAGCTGAGGGAAAAGAGTCATCGACAAGTGGATACTGATCCTCAGTGCGATACTTGCGATCATTGCCTAGACGGCTGATGAGGATTGACCACCCAAGTGCGGCGGGGTAGGTGTCGTGTTGCTCGTCGCCCTTAAACGCACGGCTAGCCCTGTGCATGTTGATCTGATGATCTGATGAGACGTTGAAGGCAGAAATAACAATTGGCTTGGCATCTCTATCGCCGTAAGGCCTGCGCAGAACATCAACATCCCATGTAGCCCCCTGTCAAAACACGCTGCATGCTTGGGCCCATCTCCTTACAGTAACGCATGGGGCATCTAAGGCATGCGATGTGCCCGCCTGAGTCTGAACTGGATGGGGCTATAAAGTATGGCGTGTGGATGGCAACGTCTCATGCTGCGCTCGTATCAAGCTACTGTGAAGTGACCCGCCATTGCGTACAGATCAATGACTACCGCAACGCAGACGCAGAGCGACCGACCTCCAAAAGCCCAGCAACCACCCTCTGCTCACTTTCTCGATGTGAGTCTCGTGGCATGATGGTTCAATCAAGCTGCATCCTGACATCACCAGCCTCTGTGGAACACTCTGGTCGAGTTTCACAAAGATGTCCTCCCCTTTTCCTGGACTGACCGCAAAGGAGGAAGCGAGCAAGTAAAACCGGTTCTAACTACAATGACCAGAGCCATCGGGAAGCTCCCAGGAGGGAGTACTCAACCTGTGCGGCTAGTTCCTCACCTTCAGTCCCACGAGTGGAATTTGGGCTTCGCCCTTCTGAAACGGGAGCTCCAGGGAATTCCGATGCACTCGTCCGCCGTCTCCTTGGTGAAAGACCAAGACTCGTACCATCCTCCAACTCTGTCGTCAGAGGCGCATCTCGAGAGCTGGTTTGCTCAAATTTACGGCCTTCTATTTCGCAAGTTGTCGGCGGCCGCGCCCAACCTATCCAACATGGAGTTATCGTTTCAAGTGGATCTCCCGTACGTCGGCCCCACAGACAGCACCAGCCACGCCACGGCCGACATTGCCATCAAAGAACAGGGAAGAATCCTCAGCCTCGCAGAAGTAAAGCATGGGAAAAGACTGACCCATGAACATTTCCAGCTCTTGGACGCTTGCGACAAGGGAAAGGACAAAAACCTCTTCATGAAAGTCAAGAAAGAAACCTGCAAAGTCGTATTCTTCTACGCTCATTCGGAAAGGGAAGAAGGATATGAGGAGGTACCTCGAAACCTGGCCAACGCCCTGACAATGGTCATGGAGCCATCCGCATATGCCTGGGTGTCCGATTGCCAGTGGAGCGTCGTTTGGAATGGTGATCGAAGTCTAGTGACGCGCAATGGTCTACATCATACTCGGCAAGGCACATATCCGTGCATCTTCTTCTCTGACAGTTTTGGTTTGGATGCAGAAGGGGAACCACTCCCCATCACCACTCGCGCACCCAGCTCCGACGAGATTACCGCAACCGTAGCAAGTCAGCCCGTGGGATATGACCTGGTCGCCACACCACTCGAGGATGTCTCGCGCATGTCACGTACGTTGGATTCAGGCGAAGCGATCTACAAGCCCCTTCCGGCAAAGCCTGGAAGTGTCCCTGGCTCGCTTTTTATGCTATTGGTGAGCCTCGCTTGCTTGAAGAAGCTGGAGCCCGATGCCGGGTGCCTTCAAGGGCGGTGGCCAAAACCAGACGTGGCGGCAGAACACACTCCGCAGCTGAACAGGCAGCAGGGGGCCACGGGTCCGCCACAAAGTTATCGACCTGCAGTACCTGACCCTGCCACTCCTACGCCGAGGAGGAGAGATTGACTTGCCGTTCTCCCAACGGAGTCATCGACTTTGCCTCTAAAGCAGCACAGTAGGATGTTGGCTCGCAGCGTTGTCGGTTGATTGGACCGTAGTCTCGCACGTACTGCATACATGGAAAACGTAGAGAACTGCAGTCCGCCAGTCCGCCAGTATGTAGCCTGGGTGCTTACACCCTACCACTCGAGTGCATAATCATATATTACTGTACATCATGACTTCCACTTGCCTCTCCAGATCTCCACATCTGACCAGTCTTCCGCGCTCCAGTCCCACCCCGCTCTGTCAATCGCCTTCCCAACCCGACCAAGAGCGACTTTGCGCAGGACGCACCCTCTGTCCTTGCCCATCTGGATCGCACTGTCCACAAGCCTTGGGTCTCTCCTCTCCATAGCCATGTACACCGTAGCGCCCTTCCCGGTCCTTGCAGCGGCCTCGATCGCCGCCCAGAGTCCCGGTAGCAGATGCTGGGCGTAGACAGTGTCCGCTGTAACGATGATGTCCCATTCCTCTTCGAGCAAGGGGTTTTCCGGCCTGAACCAGTCCAGTTCCGCCACTGCCACACTCTTCCCAGCGTTAGGCTGGAGGACCAGGCTCAAGACCGGCTCCACGTCGGTGGCCGTGACTTCATAGCCTGCAGCCTGCAGCGAGAGAGCGAGATAGCCGATTCCAGCTCCCAGTTCGAGGACCTTCGAGTTGGAGTTTGGCTTGTTGTCGCTCAAATACGCTGCTAGCACTTGTCCACCAGGCCACAGGGTCGTTCCCGTCGTGTCATCGCTGTTGTTCAACTGACGGAGGTTGACGGTCCTTCCGCGTGGCAAGGCAGCAGTGAGGACCGGAAGATGCTTCGTCTCTCCGGCGGGACGCATCCTTGCACAGTGTGGAACACGCCGTGCTCTGCAAGCCGTCCAGAGGGTAGGTAGTAGTGCTGAGGTGAGCGCTGTCAGAAGTGTGCTCATTGCGCCAGAAATTTATACTACTTGTCGACAGCGCCGTACATCCGGCCCGGGCGTGCCTGGGTCGCGTTGCCGACGAGGTGATCATGAAGTCGAAAGACCATGACTGATCATGCTGCCTATGCCTCACACTCCATGCTCCATGCAGCCGACGATGCAGCGGATGCAGCGTTCTGCGTTCGTCTGCCAAAAGTAGAAGTGAGTCTATGCTCCGAGAGCTCCACTATAACATCAGCTCCATGCACACTTAACTGGCAGCATCACCCTTGCGGTGCTTGAACAGATCTGGTCCGATAACCCAGCCGACCTCCCACCGCCATCGGAGGCTCTCGTCGGCGCGCAAAGCATTAACACGTAAAGCACACCCTCGGCTGATCTCCTAATGATCTAGGTTCTTTGCACACTTCAACAAGTACATCTACCGCTTGATATCTACACCGTCTACACTAGCTTCCGCAACGCGGGCAGTGCTGCAAGAGTTCGCGGACGATGGCGTCGTCTACTTCGAGTTGCGGACCACACCGCGCGCTTTACCAGGATATGACGTCTTCCAGTCCCTGCAGGCTGTAGTGGATGTCATCCGGGAATGGAACCAGACGCAACCAATGCAAACTCGCCTCATTCTCTCTGTCGACAGAGCAAAGCACGCCCTGCTGGAGGCCGAGCGTATCGTGGACTTGGCACTAAGCTTGCAGCCCACGGTAGTCGGCATAGACCTCTGTGGTGACCCCAACGCTCCGTGCGACGTTCGCTCCCTACGGCCGGCATTCGAAAGAGCGAGGAAGGCCGGGCTGGGCATCGTGCTCCATTACGCTGAAGTACCTGCGTCGTCGTGCAGGACAGAGCTGGAGGAGCTTCTCAGCTGGCAGCCGAAGCGTCTCGGACATGTGATTCACGTTCCTGCGGACATACAGGCTCGAATCGTGCAGGACGGCATTGCTCCAGAACTCTGTTTATCTTGCAATATCCTCGCTGGCATGGTCAATGGCGATATGCCGGATCATCACTTTGGCTGGTGGTGGGGTCAAGGTGGCAGTCTCAGTCTTGGGACTGACGATGTGGGCGTCTTTCACTCGCTCAGCTCGGCTGAGCACAAGCATGCTGCCGATCACTTCCAACTGGGGAGGAAGGATCTGGTCCAGCTGTCTAGGAGAGCTATAGCGGGCGCTTTGGACCCAGCACAGGCGAAGAAGGTGGAGCAGGTTCTACGCGAGTTTGAGGAGTCCGAGGGGTTGTAGCATAGCTTTAGGGATGCCTGGTGTATGCAATGCATGTGAAGCGGCAAGTCGCATCACTGTCTACAGGCGTCTAAGGTAATCATGCTCGGTGCTCACACATGCAAGTGATGTAGTAAGACTGTCTCTATACCACCTCCCCCCCCCCTCCGCAAAGAAGATCAGACCTCGACGAATAGGTTGATCACTCATCATCCTCCTCATCCTCGTCGCTGCTGCCACTGTCCAGATCCGGAATCGGCTCGTCATCCGATTCCTCTCCAGCTGCGGGTGCGGCGGGAAGCTCGATATCTTCGACCTTCGCAGCTTCTGCTGTCTCCTTGGGCTGCGACGGGGTGGACATGAAGGGCATTGTCGAGGCGAACGTAGCTGCTCCGGCGGCGGCCGAGACAGGCGTGTCAACAACAGGTGCGACAGCGGCCGCTGCGGGTGCAGCAACGGAAGGAGCGTCCACCACGGCAGGTGATGGCACTGCAGGAGCCACAGGAGCCAGGACAGGGAAGTGCTGAACCTGAGAGATAGGCTGTGCAGCCGGAGCAGGCTGGACAGCTGGCTCGGCACGCACCCACTCATCGACCACCATTTCCTCGTCCTCCTCGCTTTCCTCGCCTTGGTCGTCGTCCCCATAGCCCATTTCCATCTTCAGCTGCTTGTCTTCCTCGGTATTTTTAGGGGCAAGCAATTGCAGCTGCGAAAGGGTAGGCAGTGGCCTCGACAGTGGCGGAAGCACGGGGTGAAGCAAGAGATTAAAGTGGCTGTTGCGCTCGACAGTGGATGGGAGGAGGGCAATCGAGAAAGCGCGAATGTCGCGGGAGGTGCCGCCTACTTCCAAGGTCGTGGCTGCTTCAAGTACGCGAGCAACTCCGTCTTGCAGCTCACGGAGGGATGAGCGGTCCACGAAAGCGCTTTGTCGCGCGGGGAGAACCTGGTGTAGAGATAGGTGAATGCGGAGCGAGAGCGACAGAAGCGCCTGAGGGACGGTGGTGTGCAGTGGGAGAGGGAGGGCGAGTGCCGCAACGAGGATATCCGCGTCAGCCTTGGATATGGATCGCGGTGCACGGCCTTCCAGCCCTGATACCAGCGCGTCCTCTTGGCCGCGGGCGCGCTTCTTGCTCTTCCGGCCTGCAGGTACTGATGTCGGGGCTGGCCGCGAGTCGAGGAGCGAGCCCAGTACACCAAGGGAGAATCGAAGGAGTCGGGCAGTGTACTCCGCAGGCAGTGTTGCAGCGGGGTAGACGTCCATGAAGATCGAGTGGAATTGGAGCAGCTTCAGGCGCGCGTCGGTCATCGAAGGCGGTACCCGCTCCAGGAGGTATACGCTGTGCTCCAGGACAGCAGACAGGTGAGGAACAAGATGGTCTCCGCAGACGGCGACCGTGGCGGCCAGCAGCAGGAGGCCGCTTGTCCAGAGACGAGGGAGCGAGGACACAAGTGAAGCGTGGTGTTGAGGCGAGATGTGCGCTGCGACTGGAGTGTCGAGAGTGAGGTTGAGGCATCGCAGTGCGCAGGAAACAATCTGCGCAACTGGGACAGGCACTGGACGAGCACTGGGCATCCGAAGCAAGGCAAGGGCGATTTCTGTGTAACCCTGCAGTGCCGATAGAGCTGCAGGGATACGCTCGTTCGGGTCCACGGAGAACGACGGCAACGACGAGCTTGGTGGCAGAGGTGTGGCGCGAGGCGGTTCCTCTTCCCAGGCGTCGGCGGTAATAGCAAATATGCAGGCAGAGATTCCTCCAAGCGCATCGCGCATCTCGGCACCCCACGCAGCTGGAGCCGCAGCCTTTCCGCCCGTCAAGTGCAACACGGCAATAACCTGCGTCGCAGCGATGCGCAGGGGCTCGGCGGCTTCATGACCCGGAGTGCCCAACACAATTGCGGCCAACGCTGAACGAAGAGAAGGAACGGCAGGGCGGAACGGCGCTGGTGAAGAAAGGATAAGAGCACGGAGCGTTGCGAAAACATCAATCTTACAGTCAGCCGCGAGCTTGCGATATCAACATACCAGCACATTGTCCGTCTCCAGGCGCTCGACAAGCCGTGCCATGGCAACGGCAAGCTTTCCCATCGCCGGGTGGACGACGTCGCGTTCGAACGATGGCGCGTGAGGAGCCGCAGCCACAAGTGCGCGGGTGAGGTCCAAGAAAGGCGGGAGTGCACTAGCCGGCGTGGCAGGAGCATTGAGCACACCAAGACATGCTCCCATCCATGCCTTGCCACACGTAGCAGGCGTATGGCCTTCCTCGTCTTGCCTGATAATGGTAGCTGCCAGCTCGGCGGCTGCTGGGTCGCGCGAGGAGACAGCCGCGTTGAGACGGGTGAGCCATTTGGTCAGCTGAGAGGAGGGAAGTGTGGACGGGTGGGCGAGGGGAGCGTGCAGGGCCACCAGTTCGGTTGCCGCCGAGGATGGGAGAGACAGAGCCGACAGCAATCCCATGAGCGTCGCTCCTGGGAGCGCAGAGGTCGGCATCGTGGTGGTAGTAGAGCCGGTGATGAGTAGTCTGGACAGCTGGACAGCTGGACATTTCCTATGGCTTCAAGAAATCTCTCAGATGTAAATATCAGGGACCACCGTGGGAGACTCGGCAATCTCTCCCACCCCTTGAACCACGGCATACTGATGCTCTCCCTAGTTGACCTCGAGCTTCGATATCGAGGTAGCATTATGATGAATGATGCATGCACTACAGCGTCTACAGCTCCTTACAGCTCCCCCTTCCACTCACTCAGCTTTACCCCGTCAACATCATCCCGCGCCCAATGGAACATGTCCTTCAACATAAGCTCCTCCAGTTCACCCTTGGGTACTAAGGAGATGATGCGTTGAGGTTGTCCTTCGAATGAGGCAGAGGCAAACCGCCCAAGCCGGCCAGCAATAACAGAGTACATGATCTGTCGTCCTCTCCTGCCTCCTTGCTTCCTCTGTGCGGCTGAAAGGCTGCCGACGTCCAAACCGTTCAGCAGATACAGCGTGTGCAGGTTCGGCAAGTGCAGGCCAGGGACTGCGCTGCGGTTCGAGAGGAGGATAGGCGGGACGGAGTCTGGAGGTGGAGCTGGGATACCGTCTGCGAGCAGTTCCGGGACCATTCGTGCGACAACCATGTCCAGCGCTTCTAGTTCCTCCTGCACTGATGTGATAGAGGCACTATCGGGCACTACCACGAGCGAGTATGTGCCTGGGGGTGGTGGTGATGTCGCTTCGATGAAGGCAACAGCTTCGACCAGTGTGGGAGCCACTCCAGGAGTTTTGGGTAGCGAGTTCGCATTGAGGGTCTCGCCTTTCTCGTGCGCAAATCTTGGACGCTGGGACTCGAGCGGTTCGAGTTTGCCTGACTTGTCGACACTGAATGCGAAGTGCTGGGCCTTGGCCTGGCATGGCTCGACTGCTACTGCTCCCAGTCGGTCGGCAATCTCCAATACACTGTCCCGCACGGTGACCTGACGGTCGTTCGCAGTGGCAGTGTGATCGAGATCGACAATGTTCTGCCTGGACCCATCGCCGCGCGTCCAACCCCTTCCGTAGGCATATCGTCGCAGATATAAATCCAGAGTAGCACTGCTCCACACGGTATGCGTGTTCGTTCGATGGGTAGCCTCAAACTGGCCCCTCTTCAGACGCTCCATGCCCAGGAGACTGTCGAGAGCTCTCGCCAGTGGTGGTGGATGGCGGTTGATGGGTAGTTGTTTCGTGCGAGCAAGATCACCACGGCCAGACGGCAGGGGCCCGAGTTGCATATCTGGCTCGTCCACGAAGACGTGTGTCAAGTTCGGGAGATGCTTGTACAGCAGAACTTCTCCAGCCGCAGCGAGCAGGTTGGACGAAGTGGAGACGATGATCGACGCGTTCCAGTCGGTTTTCCTCTTCGGGTCGACGACACACACCGACACTGGTCCAGCCAAGGCGGCAAAGTACTCCTCGACCTGTTCAACAAGATGAGGTGTAGGTAGCAGGATTACGATCTGGTGGTTGCCCTGCAGCGCCATCGACAGGGCGGCTAGGACTAGTGAAAAGGTCCTGCGCTGTCAGCGGCATGTCTGGACGGAGGGTACGTACTTTCCTCGTCCCATGTAGTCCTTCATGAATACGTCAACATCGCCACGCATGACAGTCAGGAGGAACGACAGCTGTGCTGGCGTTGGTCCCTTGACATCGGGGAAGTGCTTCACGAGACGTTCGACAACGGCGGGGTGGACACGGGCTCGGGTCCAGGCTTCAACTGACGACAGTGAGCCAGACGCCTCTGAAGAGGCTGTGTCCTCTGCTACTGGAGTGGCTGGGACCGCAGCGTTGGCAAGCGATCCCGCACCATCCGCCGCTGGGGTAGCCGGGGTCGCAGGAGCTTCATGCTCGACGGCCGTCGAGCTCCCCGCAACGGAGGTACTGCTGAACTGAGACCTCAGGAAGACAGAAGGCGACCCCCGACCGACATTGCTGATGGGCGCCCTTGCGAATGTTACTGCTCTGCCGGCACGAGCAGCGGCTATGCAAGACCTGAGCATGGTGGTTGAAGTCGTTCAACCTCCACTTCGAACTTCTGGTGGCAACTCGTAGAAATTGCGATTGCGGCTAGTCACGGATATACAGCCAGCGTTCCAAGACCTCCACTTCTGACCTCCAGCAGTACACAATACGGCGTCACACTCTGTTGCACGACGTTTGCTCTCCTCACCATTTGCCATGTTGGACGTTCGCCTATCTCCGTCGTCTTTGCACCCGCACCTACTGGTCACTTCTGCGGCTGGGTGTGCGATTGATCTACACATCAGCCTCTCAGATGCGCTCTTCCCCGACCCGTCCGAGCTCCAGGACAAGTGGCCGCAACCCGGCCCTGTATCGTGGACCGCAACACCGCTGAGCATCGACATTGAACGGCCACTCGACCCAGCTGCGAACATAACGACCCTCACGATTGCATACGATGCGCTATCAGAGGAGACTGTCGAGATCCCATTACACGCCAGATATCTACCACCTCGGGACGAGGGCTGGGTCGTCTCGGTCCCAATCACAGGGAAATACGACTGTGGCGGCGAGCACGTTGGGACGGTGAACGAGAGGCTTAGCATCGCGTTGCCATCTGCAAAAGGGGGGCGACAAATCACCATTGAGGTCGTGACGGCTTTCGTCGTTTGGTTGGGATGGGCTTGGATCTCTTGGATGATCTGGAGGGCCGTCAAGAAAGCAGGGACAAAGTCCAAGGTGGAGTAAGGGAGATATAGATAATTGGCTGTGTCGTGGCTGTTGTACATCTCTTGTGGATATGGGTTTTATGCTATGCTATGACTTCTCTCAGGATCTCACGCCTGCCTTCCGCCTCCGCCAAAGACCAGCTTCTTCCCCTTCTTCCCTTTCTTCCTTCCCGTGGACTCAACCTCCGGTGCATCCAGTGACCCCCACACTCCGTTGATTTCCTCTGAATTTACGCTGCTCCACTGCTCTCGCAGCTCGCGTTGTGTAGGTGCCGCACGGAGGGCAGATGCAAAGGAGCTCGAAGCCGGTGCTGGTGTAGGAGGTGATCGCACAGTCATCGAGACAGGTGGCGACGAACCCATCGTCGGGAAAGCGGTAGTATCTGATTGAAGGCGAGACTGCTCCAATGCCCATGCCAGATCGGCATCAGCATCACCTGTTGCCGATGGAGCAAATGCTGAAGGAACAACATGTACCTCTGGCGGCTGCTTGGCCCGCTCCGCCTCCTCCCATCGACGCTTGTCGCGGTCTTCCCGACGTGTCCGTGCCCGACGTTTGTCGCGCCGCACCTTGAGGGGCTGCTCGAACTGAGCTAATGTCTCCTTGCTGACGATGTCCTTCAGGTCGGCCTCTACGAAGACGACTTCTGTGCCGACCGGAAGGTGACCAAGATACTTTACGCGTTTCCGTAGATCGTCCGATACCGTCGCCGAGTCGTATCCAGTGACTGGGAAGTCAATGTGCGGAGGGAGGTTTGATGTAGAGCCAAAGTGCGTCAGGAGAATGCGCCCGTCCAGAGGATTGAGGAAAACGTATGCGCCGAGGGAGGACTGGTAGAACGACTGAGCAGGCGCAGGAGGTGTGCTCGGCCCAGAGTTGACGAGGGCGCGATTCCTGCGCTGCTTGGACTTCCTCCCGACACCTGGTGGCATAGGGTTGGGCGCGACAGTCTGGTTGGGCGGAACGCGCACAGTCGGTCCATCGAACGGAACACTTGATGCAGCCAAGTATTCGACTGGAACGTTGATCTCGTTGTCAACGTCGCGCTGCTGCTGCTCGCGCTCCAGGGCTTGTCGTTCCCGCTCCATTTGCCTCTCGCGTTCCTTGATGACACGGCCATCGGCTTCGCCCCACGCTTCGCGGGCTTCGACTTCGTTGCGTCGCACGAGGTCACTCAGAAGCTCAGTCGTGACCTTGTTCATTTGCCGCTCGATCTTCTCCCTCGCTGTGTCGACAAATGAGCGTCCCAAGGCGTCCCCTTCGAGCGCCTGCCACTCTCTCCTCAGCTCTCCGAGCTCGCGCTGCAGCTCGCTCATCATGTACTCTGGCGTAGCCAGTGTGATGTGCGAGTAGGTGAGCACGTCGGGGAGGAAGTACCACGGAGCTGTTAGGGGCGGAATAGCCTCAGATGGCCATGTTGCCGACTTGGGAAGAGCTAAGGTCGTCATTTGTGGCCGTTCGAGCAAGCGCATGTGAACTCGATGAGCGCGTCCAGAACTCGAGGGTTGGCCGTCGATGGTCTTCGCCTCAGCCATTGTCCTCGCAACCTCCGAATCAACAGTCGAGCCGACATTGTCGCCCTGAGCGGCCTTCACCATCGTCTCCGCGTCAAGATACCGGACGCTCTTCAACATGCCCTCATGTATGGTGTCTCCGCAGATAGGACACGAGGACGCCTTAGGGACGTCGGAGAGCGCGATGTAGTGCAGTATGCACGGGAAACAAAAGATCTGCCATCAGCAAGATTCGTCGACTCCCACTTACATGTCCGCACTTGGTCATACGCCCGGCGACGGGCTTGCCAAGGCAGATGGGACACGAGCGTCCTTGCTTCTCCTCTTCCACGCGTTGGCGTCTGACAGCTGCCTCCTCACCGGACGCGTCGTCGTCCTCGTCGCCCTCCGATGAGACGAAGCCTTGAGCAACGGAATATGCCGAGAACGTAGGTACGAGTATCTGGAGGATATGCGGCCAGTGTAAGGCAATGTCCGGGTCGGCAAAGTGGGCACCGTACGACAACGCCTCTGTGGGCTTGAGAACGAAGCGGAAGCTGGCGTTGACAAACTTCTCGCGCGTCATGGCACTCCCACGCCAGGCATCCCCACGTTTGCTGCGACGCGGTGGTCCGGCGAAAGAGTTGGGCGCTGAGCGGGGCGGCAACGAGAAGCCGAGCCACTGCGAGGGGTCGTCGTCCGCTCCATTGCCGTCAAGCAGTAGCTGTGGTTTGCGTCCTCCCATCTTGGTTGACTTCGCCCTGGGGCCGAGCTGATCAAGAGGACGACGCGAGTGGTGGATCTGCTGAGTGGGCATTGGTGCGGGTGAGAGCTCGGACAGCGGTGGGTGTGGGTGGCAAATCAACGGCCAGTCAAGGCGTGATCTGTGGTTGGGGTGTTGCAGGAGTTGATGGAGGGTTGTTGGGAAGGTGTATGAGGAGACGAAGCTATCCTCTCTGTTGCCAGAGAGGGATAAGAGAGACGGCAACGACGCGTTGTTGTGCGTCCTTGGACTCGCTCTGGGTAAACACCACACTATACCAAGGCTTGCTGCTTGGCCGAGGACTGGCTGGTCTGAGCATCTGACACACCCACCGTAGGCCGTAGGGAGCAGCGCACGTTGGATCGGATGATGGAGCACAGAATACTTCCGCCCCCGCGTTCCGTCATTCTCCCACGGTGACACCTGTCTGCTGGTGGAGGCTGCCCGCTGCAGGGCGTCCTACAGCCGGTGAGGCCGAGAATACTCACCAGTCCCGTCCATGCTGCGTCCGTCTGTACTCTGTACAACACCAACATCACCATGGCCATCATTACTGCGATCAACGACCCCGAGTATGACATTATAGGTGAGACATTTTGTGCGCAGTCGGGAGTCTGACTGCAGGGTTCATCTACTCCGCCCTGGTCATCGCCGGCGGTGTTATGGGATTCGTCAAGAAGGGCTCGCTCGCGTCGCTGCTTGCTGGCGGCGGCACAGGAGTACTGGCTGGATGGGGAGCCTATGTGAGGGCTCGACATGACAGTTGCTGATGCCAGCGTGCGTCGTACAACTCTCGCGACGTCCGTGTATCTCTTGGTTAGTGGCAGCTTAAGGTGGCATCGATTTGCTCGGGCTGACAGTAGGCGTTGCGATCTTCCTTACCTGCATGATGGGGCAGCGCTTCTTGCGCTCGGGCAAGTTTATGCCCGCAGGTCTTGGTAAGTTACAGGTGGTAAAGTGAAGCTGACAGCCTAGTGACAGTTAGTCCTGACAGAAGGCATGAACCACGCTTACTTCCAGATCCTATCTCTTGCCATGGTGGCACGCTACGGTTCGCGTCTCCGCTGAAGTGGCACTTGGCTGCGTGCATGATGTCGACCTATGGAGGTATCACAGTAGCATCGGCATCATCTGTCCAGACCGCGACACTAGGCCAGTCGCAGCTCGTAGCAAGTGGCGCCTCGCATACGACGCTGTACGAGTGGTGTAGCGGTGTTGTATCCATGTCTGCATCTCATCTGAACCCGTCCATGCTGCACTATGGGTGCGATATACCGAGCTGTACTCAGTCCTCACAGTGGACAAAAGACATGTTGTAAACACTGATAGAAGTATTGTCCTGGACCAAGATAGCAGTCCACGGATATTCCGACATCTCGTTGCAGTGTCAGGCACGGCGTTATGACGTGCCGCCACTCCCCCTTGTCCAAGGCTCTTACTTTCATCTTCTGCTTGTCAACATTCAATCTCCCGCTCATCTTGCTCTATTCATCTCGACCCCCGCGCTCATCATGAGTAGCATTACGGGAGGACGCTCAGATGAGATTATAGGGAACTACTCTGGTGAGGTCTGTCGCGATCTTCCGCTCATCTCTAGGGCCGTGGTTCTCGACCCAGCTCATCCTGTCGTTGAGTATCGGTCTCAGCTCGTTCTTGCTGTTCTGCTTCCTCCGCACTCGATGGCAGCTTGCGTACATGCCGCGAACGAAGCTGAAAGGTGAGCCGACTTTTGTTAGGTGTTCGGGCGTTGCTGATCCTGCTCAGACTTCTCCCCCGCAACAGCGCATGTGCCGGACGTGGAGGAGACGTCGGGATTCAGCAGAGTCTTCGGCTGGGTGGTCCCAACGCTGCGTACCAGCGAGTATGTTGTCCTGCAAACAGTGGGCCTAGACGCTACTGTGGTGAGTACCCAGCTATTACGTTTTCTTGCTCACCAGCGCAGCTTCTGAACTTCTTTGGCATGGCTGCGCTGCTGTTCGCGATCTTCTCGTCTATCTCGATCATAGAGGTCTTGGCAACTTTGGCAATGGCCCCTAGCGTGAGCTTACATTCCGATTATAACTAAACTGATACCCAGCACAGTACTGCACCGGAGACTCCGAACCCGCCCAACTCGACCCACATCATCTATGGACGCCCAAACTCCAATGTCACAGCTGCACCCACGTTCTTCGAGATCATCGCCAATCCCAAGCCGCCTGGGAGCGTCTATCTCCTCTTCACTTACATCTTCACGGCGCTCACACTGTCTTTTTTGCATCGCAACTACAACCGCTTTGTCACCGCCCGCCAGGCGTTCGCGCTGGAGCTGATCCACTCCGTTGCGTCGCGCACTGCGCTGGTCACGGAGATCCCAGCACATCTGAGGGGCGACCGTGCCCTTGCAGAGTACTTCGAGGGTTGCGGATGGAAGGTGGAGTCGGTGAGCATGTGTCGCAATGTCACGGCGATCAAGTCGGCGTTGGAGCTGCGGACCAAGGCCCTAGTCGAACTCGAGCATGCTTGGGCAAACTTTGTGGGCAACCCGGCGAAGGCAAATGGATACAGCCCGGACATCTATCGGAAGAGAAAGTCCTCGCGCCAGAATGATGACGAGCCTCTTATCCCAGGACTGGAAAGCAGCAGCGGACCAGCAGATCCCGAGACTACCAGGCAACGCTACAGCATCATCACATCCAATGCGCCACGACCAACCTTCAGGCCACATATGTTCGGGTCAAAGGTCGACGCTATCGAGTACTGGGAGTCCAAGTTCTACACGGCCGATGATCAAGTCAGGCAGCTGAGGAAGACGGGCCAGTTCGACGCATCCCATGCCGCCTTTGTTACGTTCGAGGACGCCAAGGATGCTCAAGCCGCCACACAAGTCGTCCACTACCGTGAACACTCGAAGGTC
Organism: Cutaneotrichosporon curvatum; assembly: GCA_001600275.1. Taxonomy (NCBI): domain Eukaryota; kingdom Fungi; phylum Basidiomycota; class Tremellomycetes; order Trichosporonales; family Trichosporonaceae; genus Cutaneotrichosporon; species Cutaneotrichosporon curvatum. The sequence goes on along the minus strand of BCJH01000035.1, from coordinate 52,941 downwards.
ATCACTGATCAAGCTCCTGAACCGCGGGATGTTATCTGGACTGCTGTCTCCATGACGCGTCGGGAGGCCGTTGTCAGGGACTTCTTCGTTATGGGGGTCATGGTGATTGTCATGCTGTTCTTCACACGTAAGTCGATGCTGTCCCTATGTAACTGAACGTCAGTGCCGACCAACTATACGTTTGCAAGCTTGGTTTCAGTCGAGCAGATCAAGAAGTATATCCCGTGGCTGTATCGGTTGATCAAGAAGGACGACCGTATCTTGAGTTTCGTCACGAACACGATTCCTTCTCTCTTGGTTGTGTCGTTCAACAGTGTGCTACCATTTCTGCTTGAATGTACGTTTCATCAGTCGTGCGGCAGCTGACGCCCCAGACCTGAGCTATCTGCAGGGATTCAAGTCCCGCAGTGCTGTTGAGTCCTCCCTCATGAGGAAGTACTACCTCTTCTTGCTCTTCTCCGTCCTCTTCATCTTCATGGTTGCCACACAGTGGGCGGAACTCGTCGCCAAACTGAGCAAGAATCCCTCGAAGGTAGGGATCGTGGAGCAGCATTTACTCATGACAGATACCAGAGAAGCTTGCGAAAGCTCTGCAGGCCTCCAACACACGTAACTTCATGGTGTCGTACATCATGCTGCAAGGCGTGGGCTTGACGCCGTTGAAGATCCTCAACCTCGGGCCCCTCTTCTTCCTTGCGTGGAACCGTCTCTGGGCGAAGACACCTCGTGACTTTGCCGAAGCCAATGCCCCTCCGCAGATCAACTACGGCTGGGTATACCCACAGGCTCTGCTGGTGTTCACCATTGCCCTGATCTACAGCGTCGAGTCTCCTCTTATCTTGATCTTTGCGTCCGTGTACTTTGCTTTGAACTGTGAGTCGTGGTCTAGGTCCGCCTAACTCCAGACCTCGTCTTCAAATACAAGCTCCTCTTCGTCTACTTCAAACCCTTCGAGTCTCGGGGCGAGGCGTGGGGCATCACGTTCCGAAGAGTCATGTGGGCTCTTGTGCTGTTCCAGACCTTTGTCACTGGTCTCTTCTCTCTGCGCAAGCTGTTCCACCTCACTGGCTTTATGCTGCCGCTTCTAGGCTACACTGTCTGGTGGGGATACACAATGATGAACGACTTCACGCCACTCGGCAAGTACACAGCCCTCAGCAGCATCTGCGACGTGCAACGCGGCGAGGAGATGGAAGGCGTCCTTGGAGTTGCCGATGATCCGGCATCGCGGTCGCAGAGCGGCCTCAACCATCGCCGATATGCCGTCAACGACGATACTCTGTACGTGGCGCCATCGTCCAAGCACACCGACTACTCCCAACCACCCATGAACATCTTCTACTACGGAGTTTTGAACACCAGTCGCCGCAGGTACGGTGAGCCAGCGCTCTCCGGAAGGCTGCCCGAGCCATGGCTACCATCCGAAGCTCGGGAACCGGCCTTCGGAGACGGAGCACTCGAGCGACGCGGAGTGGTCCTCAGCTTGCGGAGGAAGATGCGCAAGCGGCTGCGCCGGTCCCAGAGCGAGGCAGAGGACAACGGGCAGCCGCGGCCAGGCGCAGCCGAGGCAACGGCGGATGCTCTGATTCTCGGACGCGCGGAGCTGGAGGCGAGGGCAGATTCTCGGTACCCGTCCAGTTCTTCCACCCCTTCCAACCCTTGGGCACGGTCTTCAGAGGTCTCAACGCTGCGTCAAGCTGGCGCTGAATGGCGACAAGGCGTCATGCATCTTCCGGACGAGCACGCTTGGGATACACCTGACGACGACGACGATGACGAGGACGACTCGACTCCTCCAGCTGATGGTGATGAGGCACCAGCGAGTCCGGTAAGCTACTTTCTAGGTGCAGCTCTAACCTCAGTCAACTTATTACCACCGACGAAATCACGAGCGCACGTTGTCGGGCAGCTCTCAGAGGTAGCGTCGCATCGGTAACCTGCCCTCGCGTATGCATGGCAATCCACCCCGCGTATGCATGCAACATTGTAGTTCGTTGTATGCAACTTGACGTTTGACCTGTACGTGCCGAGCTGCCACATTCGGAGTTTCGGAGGAACTCGGCGACTGGCCGCTGCTGGCCCACTGGCTCTGTCGCTGCTGGCATCAACGAGCTGCATGTAGGTCACTACCAACGACTACCAACCACCAACAAAACTCATCAACATGTCGGCCTGGCGCGATTTCATGACGTGCGTATGACTGTGGGATTGGATGCAAGGGGAACCGTAGCTGACTTTTGCGCTTTCTTTCGACTCATCATGGACTGTTAATCACATCTCGGACATCTCATCTGCCGACCTACGACATACGAACGTTATCCCTCCCCCTCGACTCTCCGATATTCTTTCCTCTCTACCTCTCCGATGCGCCCCTCTGCTGCCTGGACGTACGCTCCGTGCTGTTCTGATTCACCTTCAACGAATACCTCTCGCTTGACTCTGTCGCCCGTGATCATTGACTTCGGTATCACTCTCCCGACATGACTACGACAATTACTCGATGGAACGTAATGGTCTCGCCTCTTCCCGCTGTGCAATCGCGCCCTTCATTCTCGCCCCATCGATAACCGCTCGATTGCCACTCGTCTCTTGACCCGATACATATACGCCTACAACATACAGTTGGAACAAGTACACCCAGATCGCTTCGCGTGCTGTCCGCACCGCGCTTGCCGAGTCGGAGCGTGTTGCCGCTGAGAAGCGTGCCGTCGTTGGCGTGTGAGTACAAGCGCGAGGAGCTATCCGTGCGGGTCGGGGCAACGTCTGGGCACTATCGATGGACGTGGGGTCGCGGATCACGAGAGGATGGTGGGGGAGCCGTGATCTCCCTGTCGATCTCTTGTGACAGTGCGGCCCCAATAGTTTCGAGACGCCCCGACTTGCCAAGACGAGGGCCCACGGCTAGCCTCCATGATCACGCTGACGAGCAGCAAGTTCCAGAAGTGGGAGAACGGACAGCCCGGCGAGTCCGCGTACGTTATCCCCCAGAAGACCCAGTAGATGATGGATAGATAGGAATGCACGCATGAGATGCGATCTTCCGAGGTGCTATCGCAGCTTATTGATGCAGCACCTGCGCACAGAGATCGATTCTTGTATCGACTGACTGAACGCAACCGGCAGGGGATGAGGTCGGCAAGCCAGAAGCCGAGCTGAGCCCGACGACCTCATGTCCTCGTACTCATGGCTCTGTCACGACTACATGAGTACGGTCAGCAGGATCTATAAACCGACATGCTTTTCTGGCATAGACAACTAGCTGCATCACAGTTCCCGTCGTTGTCGTGACTATCACGTCGGTCGTCGTCGACATGTATGTCGCAAGTAGTGCTTCTGGGGTGGTGTGAATTGCCCCCGCAGCTTGCACTCCGCTCCTTCACTCTTGGTTGTGAATCGGTCGACGCGCGCCAATAGACCCCGCCACTCCTCATCAGTCATCCCCCGTCGTCGGCTCACATCCTCCAACCTCCCTCTTCCGTCGTTACCTCCATTCCCCCTCCTCCCCTCGCCTACCGACTGCGTTTGCAATGCAGACCCGAAGGTGGGATGCAGGCGCCCGTGCCGGTGTCGGAGCGTGTCCCCCTTCGCCGCCGGTCGTCTCCACCTCTCCGTCTCCATCTGCGCCGTCGTCGCCCGTGTCGTCGCCTCCGGCCTCTTCACCCTCCTTTCGCACCTACAGTTCAGGCAGAGCAAACTCTTTCCAGTTCGCAAACACGTCCAATGCTCCCGCACAAGCGCATACCCATGTTCATAACCAGCACACGAGCCAAATAACCGCCCCTCACTCGCCCAACTCGCCCAGCGCGTCCAGTGTCCAGCCAGTCAACATTCCCTCTCAGGCGCTCTCGCCGCCTACTCCAGCCCCCAGTCCCACACCTACTGAAAGATGGCATGTCCCATTGTCCTCAGGGCGGGCCATCAAGGATCAGAAGCAGCAGGACAGCCAGAACGAGCAGAGTGAGTACTGGAGCGTGTTCGGGGAAGGTGTGAAATGCTGACGCCATCTCTTATTCTGTCGGGCCTCTGCTGTCGTTTCCTGCATATCTCAATCAACTACGTTCCTCTTCCGCTTGCCTCATGCTCGCGGTGTGACCATCCTTACACAGGTGCTGGGGCAGTCTTGGAACTCTTCCGCGGTCTCCCCAAGGGTGAACGTTTCGTCTTCCTCTCCTCCCTCATTGGCGAGCTGCAGTTGAACGAAGCTCTTGTCGTTTCAAGCAAGATCTCCCCGCGCCTCAAGCGAGACTTTCTCAGTGACCTGCCTGTCGAACTTGCACTCCACTGCGTCAGCTTCATCGACGATGCTCGCACCCTTGGCCGTGCCATGCGAGTGTGCAAGTACTGGCAGGCCCTGCTCCAGGACGAAAGCAAGTGGAAGGACATGCATGACCGCAAACTGTATCGCCCACAGCTGTCCCAGCACCAGAACGCACAACCGCCACGGACTACACACGCTCCGACCATGCAGGGCGCCTCGGAACGCAAGAAGCCGCCCTTCGCTCCTTCGTGGCGTTTACAGTCCTCGCCGCAGGTCCGCCAATTACCCAACCAGCCACAGACGTACCGGGAGAAGTTCCGTGATGCCTACCTGACCGAGTCGAACTGGTTACACGGAGGTCGGCTCCTTACGAAGCATTCGTCAATGGGCGACAGCGTCGTGACGTCTTTAGTTGTCAACGATGAGTACATCATCATTGGCATGGGCAACTCGGAGATACACGTCTTTGACGCCGCGACGGGGCATTACCGACTTCCATTGTTAGGCCATGACCTCGGTGTCTGGGCACTGGTCCTTGTCGCACCGCCAAAGCGTCCCAGACCGCGCGACGCTGGGGCGTCCGGCTCAAGTACAAGCAGTGGCACATCCCGGCGGTCCACTGCCGACGATCGAAACGCACGTCCCACTCGTCGTGTGCCAAGCAGTGACCCATGTGGGACAGTGACAGGCTGGGGTATCAAGCGCACCCTTGTTGTATCCGGTGGCTGTGACCGCGTTGTGCGCGTCTGGGACGTCGTGACTGGGGAGTGTGTTTGGTCAATGCCGGGCCACTCCTCGACGATCCGTTGTCTCAAGGTCCTTGACGGTCGGTCTGTTGCGGTCTCCGGTTCGCGTGATTCCACTCTGCGCGTGTGGGACATCGATCGCGGACGCCTGCTTCGAGTTCTTGAGGGACACGAAGCGAGTGTTAGGTGCATCGAGGTGGCCGGCAACCAAGTCGTGTCTGGCTCATACGACTTCACTTGCCGAGTATGTACCTGTTTTCGACGTAGCTGACTTCTAGCTTTGGGACGTGGACACTGGCGAATGTCTCCAGGTCTTTGAGGGCCATTACCACCAAATCTATGCTGTCGCCTTTGATGGCGAGCGTGTCCTGTCGGGCTCGCTGGACTCCACTGTACGCGTCTGGGACGCTGGGTCCGGCGAGTGCCTCGCCATTCTGCAGGGACATACCTCCCTCGTGGGCCAGCTCCAGTTGTCCGGAGACCGCTTGATAACCGGAGGCTCGGATGGCCGCGTGATTGTCTTCGATCTGAACGACTACAGCTGTGCCCACCGTCTCTGTGCGCATGACAACAGCGTCACCTGTCTGCAGTTTGACGACCGCTTCATCGTCTCCGGAGGCAATGACGGCCGCGTCAAGCTGTGGGATGTCAACACTGGCGCCTTTATTCGCGAGCTCACACAGCCGTGCGATGTGGTGTGGCGCATCGGTTTCCGCAACGACAAGTGCGCTATCCTCTGTCAACGCAATGGACGAACCGTTCTAGAGGTTTTGGGATTCCGTCCCCAAGACGAACAGATCCGGCCGTCGATATCCCGCACCGCCGAGTGGTGACAGTGTTGAGCTGCTCGTCCCACCACCGTTCTGTCTGAGCATGTCTTGTTTGTACCCTGTTTGTAGTGATCGAACCCGATCGATGTCATATACTGTTGTCGACTCCCATATATGGTGCGAGGCTGGCACCTCACTGGGTGCTACTCGTAATGCTGGGGTAACCTCACACCCAGGGCTGCCATCGGAAAATACTTCCGTCACTCATCACAGATCGGTCGCCACCCAAGTCGGTCTGAACTCTTGCAACACTTCGAACACTTCCACCCCTCCCCACAACCACCCGCAGAGAACACATTCATCATGGGCGGCGGTGACCTTAACATGAAAAAGAGCTGGCACCCGGCCCTCCTGGTCAACCAGGAGAAGGTCTGGAAGGCCGAGAAGGAGGCGATCGAGGAGAAGAAAGCTCTTCAACAACTTCGCAAGGAGAGGGACGAGGAGCGTCAATTGGCCGAGCTCCAGCGGATGCAGGAGGCTTCGACTGGACGCAAGAGGGTCGAAAAGCTGGACTGGATGTACGCTGCTCCCACTGGCGGAGATGCGATGGGCGGAAGATTGAACGAGCGCGAGCTGGAGGATTACCTTCTGGGCAAGAAGCGGGTCGACGAGGTGCTCAGAAGTGGAGACAAGGATGTGAGTTGTTTCCTGTGTGCGGACGGTAGCTGACACCAGGTTGGTAACTCGCACAAGGACTTTATCGCTGTGCAGAACGCCAACTCGGCGCGCGACACTGCGGCCAAGGTCCGCGAGGACCCTATGCTGGCGATGAAGAAGGCCGAGCAAGCGGCTCTTCAGGCTCTGATGAATCGGCCAGACGTGCGGCGCCAGCTTCGGGCTAAGCGCGAAGGGCAGGATGGGGAGAAGGAGAGCAAGGAGGACAGGAGGAGGCGCAGGGAGGAGAAGGAGAGGCGTAGGGCCGAGAGGAGTGACAGGCGCGAAGGGCGCGACCATCGCGACCGGCACCGCAGCGACCGAGACCGCGACCATTATCGGGACAGGGATGACGATGATGACCGGAGGAGGCGGAGGAGCTCGAGGTCTAGCTCGCCAAGGAGGCATGATCGACACTCATCGTCGAGCGAGAAGAATCACGACCGACGAAGCGAGGAGCGTCACCGAAGGGGTCGTGATGAGCCGGAACGGTCACCGAGGCGCGACAGAGATGGATCGCCGAGAGGCGTGAAGGAGGAACGACGCAGCAATGATGGTCGGGAGCGTAATGGTCACCACGGAGAGCATCGCAGCCGGGACGACCATGTGGACCGGCGCGAACGTGACCGTAGCCCATACAAGCGCAATGGCCACGACTCTCGCGACAATCGCATTCCGCCTCCACGACGCCCCGAGGTCGACCGAAAGCCGTATCCAGCGCGCGATGCCCCTCGACCTCCACCGGCGGCCGCTGCCAACGGTCTGGACGATATGCGCGCTGCCCGCTTGGCCGCCATGTCCCAGTCGGCTGAGCAGCTGTACGCTGAGCGCTCTCACAAGGTCGCAAGCAGGGAAGAGGAGGAGCGCAAGATCTTCGAGAGGGAGCAGGCGGAACGCGCACGATACCACAAGGACGAGGCCGCTGGCCTGTTCATGAAGCACCAGGAGCAGCTGGGTGGCGAAGTGGGACTTGCGGAGTCGCTGCGGCGTCGTGCCGGACGGGGCTTGCTGAAGGACATATAAGCATTGATGGTTTACCATATCATCTGGATCCATGTGTGCACCTTATCGAGACGTGTCATGTATATCATCAGCATTGCTGTAGCGCTGTCCTCTGCCTGAAAGGAGGCGCTGAGTTGGCTGTGGTCAAACGTTGCCGGAGGTTGGGCCGTAGTGCGGAATAATTGCCTGTTTGAGTAATTCATGAATCACTGTCAGAGACGCGTTTCGTGTCAACAACCCGCGTTTTGCCTCATGACCTCCCACATGAGCCATACTCCAGCTCTACGTTGACCGTTCCATTTTCGCACTCAAACCCACGAGCACACGTCGTAGCGCGGCCTCAGGAGCACTCCTGCATACTGGACAGCCATGCCGCCGGCCTCCTCTTTAGCAGGCATACTTGACTCGCCTGTTGCTTCGTCCAACGGGTCGACGGTCATCGGCGGCAAAAGTGAATCTACCACATTACCCGATATATCTCTGGCGTCTTTAGGATCAAGCTTTCACTCAGCACAAGAGGGAGACTATGGGCACGAGAACAACACCCGACGTGAGTAGCAATGACCGTCTGAGCGGTCGAGGCCGCGGTGCCGGCCTTGTGTTGTCGCCCCAGACCTCCGAAGTGCGAGCGGGAACGTTTGCGATTAGTGCTAGATTGGAGGGCCTGTGCTGACAGTAGCGAAACCGAGGGAGATGTACACTCCTGGCCCGGCTGCCTCTGCACTTCTGACCTCCCCGCCACCGAGCGCTCATCCCCCGCCTCGGCAGCGCAGCCGTCTGTCAACAGCCCATCGCCCGGATGACTGGGGCTCGGATGACGACGAGGCTCTCAATGTGCACTACGGCAGCGCAGGGGAGGAGGATGGCGGTCTCGCTTCTTTTTCCATGAGCCAGAGGGCGCTACGTACCTCTGGACTTGGCAGGAGCAAGCGCTCAGGCAGGCATAGCGTTGCCGCTGGGCCGTCCGCCATGACCCTCCGGGAGCAAGAGCAGGTGAGCAGACCGGAGTTCGGGCTAACCCGCAGAATGTCGACACCCTCCAGAAGGAGAACTTCAACTTGCAGCTCGAGAACCACTTCCTCAAAGAGCGCCTGGCCAGCATGGCGCCTGATCATATCGAGTCGGCTCTCAATGAGAACGTCAAGCTCAAGTTGGAGGTCGTCAATCTTGCAAAGGAGCTGAAGAAGTGCAAGAAGCTCCTTATGCAGCAGGACCGTGACCTTGCTGCAGCGGCCAAGAACAGAGACGGCCGGGACGGAGCCACACGACATGGGCCAGACACGGACTCAAGAGAGATCGAGAGCATGTGGCGCGAGGAGAAGGAGCGGCGCATGGCTCTCGAGGATGAGCTGGAGCAGCTTCGCGATGAGAACGTCGATCGGATCCGCTCTCTGGAGGACCAGCTTGACTCTGCGCGTGGGCAGATCGACGACCAGGCCGAGGAGATGGCCCAGCTCCAAGATGCTGCCGATCGGGCGGAGGATGAGCTCGAGAAAGCCAAGGAGGAGACGCGCGGCTTGACGGAGAGTGTGGGGATGGGCAGGGGCAGGGAGAATCGCATGCTGCAGAAGCTCGAGCAGGAGAATGCCGAGCTGCAGAACGAAATCGACGAGCTGCGCAAGAATCCCGTCACTGATCCCGCTCTCGAGGATCAGGTCAATGATCTGAGAGACAAGTTTGCCGCCGCGCAGCTCGATCTTGATCGCAGAGACGAAGAGATTGAAGACCTCAACAACGAAATCGATGCCAAGGTCCAGGATCATGAGAAGGAGATACAGCAGGTCGAAGCTGAATGGCGCGACGAAGTGTTGGAAGCCCGTGCCCAGGTGGACGAGCTGCGTGACGTCTTGCAGGAACGCGAACAAGACCTCGAGGAAATTCGCAAGGTTCTGCTGGAGCGTGAGGACGAGCTCCTGGCACTCAGAGACCGCGTGGCGGAACTGGAGGCGGACAAGGCTGAAACGCACGACCGTCTGGAGGAGACCTTGCGCAATCTCGACATGGACAACGCTGAGAAAGAGCAAGACCTGGTCGCTGCCAATACCGAGGTCCAGGATGTACGTTCGCATGTCAGATCTAGCTGACTTTAGCTTGGACAACGTGTATTTGACCTCGAGGAGATGGTCGAGGAGCTGCGCGCTCGGGAGGCTGAGCTCACTGAAGAGGTACAGCGCACGGATGAGGAGAAGCAGCACTACATCGAGCTCGTCGCTGCACTCAAGGACGCACGCCAGAAGGCTCAAGATGAACGCGAGGAGATCGAGGCACACCTCAAACGCGTGGAGTCGGAACGTGAGGAGGATGCCGAGCACCACAAGCGCACGCTCGCAAGTCGTGACCAGGTCAATGAGCGTATCACTTCCGAGCTGGAGGCTGCCCGGGATCGTGTGGCGATGCGTGATCGCGACTTGGTATCCGTGCAGAACGCTCTGAAGTCACTGGAGGACGAACGCCGCAAGATAGGCGACGAGCGGACGTCGGACCAGCGGTCCCTTGAACTCGAGGTCGAGCGCTTGCAACGCGACCTCGCGCGGTGCGAAGATGACTTGGACCGGGCTCGTGACGAACTGCGTGAACGCGAGCAAGCGCTTCATGACCGCGATATCGAGCTATCCGGACTTATCGACAAGCAGCGCAATGTCGAGTCCAAGCTTGCGACTGAGCGCCAGGGCCGCCTCGCCCTCTCAGATAAGCTTGATGGCATGGCCAAGACTGCGAAGCAGCACGAACGCGAAGCCGCTACTCTGCGTGAACGACTGGAGAACATCGAGCCATTGTTAACGACTACGCAAAACGAGCGCTCTCAGCTCCAGAAGCAGAGCGAACAGCAGCGCCAGGAGCGGACTGAGCTGTTATTGAGAGTCTTCAAGGACCTCAATCGCTTCCTGGGTACCGAGGACAACACTACGCCCGCTAACTTTGGCGTCTTCCGTGACACTTTGCTTCAACGTTTGCGCGCGATAAGCGGGGCACGATCCGACTTTGACAAACGTATCAAGGAAGTCGAGTCAAACATGGAGCGCAAGATGGCCGGCATCAAACGACAACTCGATGCCAAATGGCGTGCTCTGGATGGCTTCGAGGCTAGTGTGAAGAAGCTGGAGCTGCAACGCAGCCAGCTCCGCTCAAGAGCAGCACAACATCAGGGCGAGCTCGAGGCTGCACGGAGCAAGAACTCGGAGCTGCAGCGCGAGGTCAATATCCTCAAGGGTGGTTCAGGCGCGTCGCACGCCCGCAGTGGTAGCACGAGCGCCAGCAACGGCGATGCTATGGCTCAGCTCCGTGCCATGACTGAACGGGCTGAAAAGGCCGAACGGCGGGCAAAGGCTGCCGGGGCTACTATCGAAGACCTGCAGAAGCGTGTCGAGGATTTGGGCAGCAGGTCGGGGTCTGCCGAAGCAAAGTGGGAAGCCCGTGTCAAGGAGTACGAGACTCGTCTCAAGAAGGCCGAGGAGAAGGTCAAGGCGGAGAAGCAGGGTGGTAAGGAGAGGGCCCGGCAGTTGGAGGACCAAGTCCGGTGAGTGGTCTGTCGAGAGCAGTAGTCATCACATACTCAGTGGGCTAACAGCAGTGACCTCGAGCAACAGGTCGATCTTGTTAAGAAGCAGAACAAGCGGGCTGAGGGAGTTGTTGCCAATGCTGCGCATTTGTTAGAGTAAGCGCTTTGATCGACTGTCAACTGTCAGTGAGTGTGTGCATTTACTCTTCTGTACGATATATGTACGTGCGGTGACCACGTCCAGACGTGTGCCCTGCTGCTACGATACAATTACAGACTAGCAGGTTGAGTGTCGAGTGGGACGTTCCAGGCCGACTGAAATGCGCACTGGTGTGACACCACTGACCTGGGCACGACTGACCTTCCCCATCAATGCGGCCATCTTCTCACTTAGCAAGAAGTATGGCAATTCGGCGGCCAGTGCTCGGGCTGTGTCAGTGATACAGGGCGCGAGGTCACTCAAAGAGCTGCGCGAAGCCGTGCCCGAGGGTTGATCGGCGCTCTTGCTCATACCGAAGCATTGCACGCTATAGACGAGCGTCACCGCGTCACCAAGCACCAAGTCGCGGGTCGGCAGCAACGTAAACATGCGTCATACCTTGCCCACACTATGTCTTTGTGCCGCATGGCGCAAACCTTGATTGTTCTGCATGCTGCAAGTGTTGAACAACATCAGCAAGTGTTGAACAACATCAGCCTTTCACAGTGCCGACTGGTTCGTCTAGACGCGGCTTTGATCAGCCACCTTCCCCGCTAAGTTGATTCTTGCTATTACCTCTGTAGGCTCTATTGCTGCTGCTTCGCGTTAAGTGTGTGAGCAACCTTCCAGCCAGAGTCATTCCACCTTGACAGCGGGCTCCTGTTCGCAACGACCAGTTGTCTAATCACATGTCAGTGTTAGCGTACGCCTATCTGATCTTTGAGATACATCTCTGGACTTGAGGCTGCAGCTCGGGACGCGGATCTCCCAGCCTGATCTGGCATCGGCTTGGAGCCTTGTAATTCTGCTGCCGTGCTGCGCGCTCCATCTCCCACATACAGATACTCCAACGCCCTCTTACTGACTGTTATCATCGCGACACGCGCAGAGAGGAACGCGCAGTGGCTCACGTCGAACCCTAGCAAACTCTCATGAACTGGAGTCGCACTTCCCCATATCGATTCCGACTTGCAGCACCCTGCAGCCACAGGTGGTGATCCGGCAGGACATCAGGACAGAGCTGCACATTGCATGTCGAGTGCAAGGACACAATGCCGGCATGTCTGGATGCTGGTACTTGGCACACGCGCTTTTGTCATGAATAGAGATCCGCTTGTCGTTTGCACTGTGCCGTGCTCGCTGTGCAGATATGCCAGTGCAAGGACGGATAGACTAGTGCCACCAGGTACCATAATAAGGTACCCACCAGAAACGCGTCCCGGGTCAGCGGACGCGACTGCCGGTTGCAAGTGGCGCCGCTTCTCACCGCCGTCCCCGCTCTGCGCCACATCAAGCTTATAACCTTACGCGAGTCTAGCGGCTTACCACGGCACGACTTCCAGGACAGCAAGGTCGTCCCCGGTCCATGTCCGCCCCTTGGCACTGGGGTCATGTCAGACTTTCTAGAAGCGAACGAAGGCAAGGGAAACCCACTTGAGAGAAAGAAGCAAGGGACAGTCGCGGGAGTTGGCGAGTTGTGACCTGAGCCGGGCGTGCCTTGCCTTCCCGGATGCCAACCTTGACTCTCTGGCATTGCATCGGTCCCGCACGAGTCCTAACACTTTCGAGGTCGCGGGAAGTAGACGATCCTAAATCATACGCCACAGACTCTGGCTGGCTTGCAGGTGTGAAGGTACTGACAGCACTTGCCCTCACATCTGATTGTCCATTTGCCCCGGAGCGAGATGCCCTTGGACCCCATCATGTTACGGCAGACTTAAGGGCGGGGTGTTGATCCCATCCTTGGATGCTTGCTCATGTGCACGGAGGTGCTGATGCGCGCCGCTGTACTGGAAAGTCCATCAACAGGGCTGGGATCTTGTGCTACCTACCAAGGCACACAAACGCGGATGCTGGAGAGGTGTATGCACACAGGGTGCACCTCTGCACAAAGACTCATATATCTCTCGCGCGCGATTTACTGTGATGGTTGACACTCTTCCAAGTTTGCCAAAACCATGAGGCGCTTGTTGCTCGTACTGGCCGTGCTCGGTGGCGCCATGGCGGCGCTCACTGGTACAGCAGTGTGCAATCCGGTGAGAAGGACACCTTGAGACGTTCTGACCAGAAGATCATCTGTACAACTGCCACACGCGACGCCGAGAAAGGGGTGGATTCCTGTACGTCAAGCCCAGCCTTGGTGGCCCAAAGTCTGACCAGCAGATACTCTGTCGCCCGTGACACAACCGGAGGAGTTCGGGTGGATAGCCGCAGGCTGGGGTGAACTGATGCGTGAGTCTGGCGATGAGGGCATGGTAGCATGCGGCTGACCTCGAAGCATTCTCACCGTTGGTCATCATGTGGCCCAATCAAGACGGCACGTTTACGCTGTCGCAGCGCATGGCTACAGCACACAAAGAGCCCAAAGGTATGGCCATACATGCAGAAAGTAGTCTGACGCCACAGTCGTAGCAGACCCGCCTCGAATCGCCACGCTGGACCTCGAAAAGACCTACTCCAACGGCTCTGGAACGTCCTTCACATTCACAGTACCCTCAGACGGCAAGGACATCGCGTTGATGTTGTGGTCCATGTCCCGCGTGAATCCAAACAACGCTGCTGTTGATGCGCCACTCCTCCAGCACACTTGGCATGCATTGGAGGTCATCAACTTCGCAATCCCCTTCGATGCTGCAGCTGGCCCTACAACGTCGACCATCGGAGCAGGGCATTCAAAGGCGATGCTCTTATCCGGCAAGCCATCCTTTGCTTTGATCGCGCACGTTGTTTGTGGCGCCCTCGTCGCAATGCTTGTGCTGCCTGGTGGCGTTGTCGTCCCTCGCATCACAAGAGGCCTCTCCACAAACCAAAACTGGTTCAGATTCCACATGATCAACCAGGGTCTTATTGCCTTGGGCCTTGTGATCGCCGCGTTCGCCATTGCCCTAACTTTTGGTGGGGAGATTGATACGACACACCGCAAGACGGGCACGGCCCTCCTGTCCTTGGTTATCCTCCAAGGCCTGTTGGGATGTTTCGCGCACTTCTACGTCCCAGGTCCGAGAGTCAGGAGGTTTACCTTTATGACCAAGCGTGGCCGCGGGCCGTCAAACTTCATACATGTCGGTCTTGGCATCATTGTCGTGTCGGTCGGCTGGTCTGCAGTTTGGACTGGACTCACAGACGAGTGGACAAGGCGCGGCCACGGAGTGCCAGAGTACGGATGGCGTGTGGGCTGGGGAGTTGCCATCATGCTCTGGATTCTGACCTACTTTGGCGGTGTCGCGTATTTCTTGCCACGGCAGCTCCGCATCGAATCGAAGCAGAGGGCATGGGAGTTGAAGGAGCAGAAGAAGTTCTTCCCATCCGAGTTTGACCTGAAGAATCGGAATGAGCCGATCACACCAACCCCGCCGCTGCCACAAGAGCATCTCAAGAGCGTACCAGCGCCACTCACTCTCAGCCACCACTCCCCGAAGCTCTCGTTCCCGGGCAGCCCAAGGAGCCCAGCGTCGCCCGGACACAGCAGTCTTTCCAGCCTCAGCAGAAACAGTCTCAGCGCCTTCCGCACTCGCCCTGTGCAGCTGCCATCCATTAGCAGCCGTGACCACCAAAGCAAGAGTAGCAGGAGTGGCACAAGCGATTTCGGAAGCAACGCCGGTGACAAGCGCGACGGCCCGTTTGCAAGCGACCTCGATGACCCCCTCTTCTCTGCCGGCTTTAGCTCTGCTGGCTTTGCTCGAAGCGAGCTCAGCGGTCTGCAGAGCGGTGCGCACTCGCAGCATTCGTACGATAGTAATCCCTTCTCGGATTCCTCAGCCCACAATGCCCAGCAGCATCCCTACGCGAACCAAGACTTGGCCCGCGACCAGACTTTCGGCGAACTGAAGGCTAACGACTCTCCCTCTCGCTCTGCGAGAGCTATGAACCGGTTCTAAGCGCAGGGACCCCGGACATTGCTGAACAGACCACGAGCGCAGGGGCTCTTGGCTGTGTGTAAACTATAGAAGAGTGCATGCAAGTGGATTTTGACATACTGTCGGATAAGCCACTTCAGCGGCGCTGTAGTATTATTGAAGATGAAGAAGACGAAATCACTATCACTGTTACCCTTATCACACTGGGCTCCTTCCTGTTGCCTGGTTTGCAACAGCCGGGTCCTCTGCTGCTGCGGCCTGGCCACTGACTGCCTCCTGGTCGTCCCCGTCAGACGCGCCAAGTAGTGGCTCGCGCTCTCCCACCGACTCCGACTTTGTGAAACGCCGCCACAAGCCTCGTATGGACACGAAGACGCCCCCGCCAAGTGCGAGCCACGCAAGGCCCTTGATCAGGAAGAACAGGAAGAGCTGGGACGCGTTAGTGGATCCCACACTGGCTGACAGGACTTACCGCAACACTACCTATGATCCAGTTCCGCCCCACCCAGCGGCGGAAACGGACGAGCCGGCATCTGCCAGGGCGCACACTCTGAGAGCAAGGTTTGTCCCTGCAGATCAGCACAGTCTCACTTCCGGACGCGTACCAGGCAGAGGCATAGGATGCGATGCTCGAAAGTCCGATCTTGCCGTCGTCGGCGTTGGTCACATGCAGGGTGTGGTTGGCAGTAGGATCCAAGGGTGACATCCATAGCACAGCCGTAGTACTGCAGTTATCATGGGAGTAGAACCGTGAGGTGGTGCGCG
This sequence comes from Cutaneotrichosporon curvatum, assembly GCA_001600275.1. Classification (NCBI taxonomy): domain Eukaryota; kingdom Fungi; phylum Basidiomycota; class Tremellomycetes; order Trichosporonales; family Trichosporonaceae; genus Cutaneotrichosporon; species Cutaneotrichosporon curvatum. The sequence continues at coordinate 37,131 of BCJH01000035.1, read as the reverse complement.
TCGTGTTGCCATCGAGGGACGACGACGAGACGGTCACGTTTGCACGACCAAATTGCGGTCCGAGGTGACCCTTGAGCTTCACGTATGCGGTCCCAGGAGTGATAGGGATGGAGACAGTCCCGCTCCCCACGATACCAGCCTGTGTGTCGGACGTGTCCCAGTCTCCCACGTATGCGAGGGACATGGCGTCGCCGCCGCCAACAAACGGCTCTTCGTGGACCTCGACGTCGTCCATGATGGTTCTGTGATCAGTGGGTTCCAACCTGTAGCGACTCACGCGTCCGTCTCGAGCTCGACTCCCACTGTTGCACCATACAGGAGAACTATTCTAGTATCATTGTAAATATCGGGCTTCTCTCTGCACCTCCAGAGATCGACATGAGCCTGTGACATGCCATTGTACACGGCTTCCACCCGCCGTGGCCAGTTGATGAGGTCCACCAAGATACTCTCCGATCCCTCAGCTCGCAATGACAATGCGCTTTCTTTGTGGTTGTAGCCGAGATAGTCCACGGACAGCGACACAGAGGTACATTGCGCATCGAACGAAAGGATCTTTCGGGTTGCATTGATGTTGATCTGTCGCGGAGGATCAAACTCACGCCACTTGCACCCTCCCTGCCATGATTCATGGAACTGGAAGATACCGTTAATGGCAGGAAGGTGCACGTCGAAGGGGAGCTTGGCCGCAGATGCAATATCGGCCAGGAGCACTGCCGCCGCGATGGTAGCGTGATAACGCATGGCTGTGAAGCTGAGCGAACTGAGAGATAGAGAGAGGTATGGAGTCTGCATGACGCTATGCGGCTTATCGATATCAGATAGGACATACCAGAGTTGGTTCCGCGATCGTCGGCCGAATGGACTCCATGCGACCCAGAACCCAAACAACAGTCACGCGCAATCAGTCCTGGGTATGGTTGGATCTTGCCCCGTTTGACAGAATCACTGGAAGGGTCACTTGTCGGCCTCATTGGCAGCTCGACAAGCAGAAGGTCACTCCTGCACTGTCGGTGGTGGAGTGGCTTCACTGTGCGTCAGTCAATACGCCCTAAGGTCAGAGCACTGACACGTGCGTGCTGGTACTCTCACATCAGGACGGCCGGGCACATGACCTTCAGCGGACAGAACCGATCTCGACGAAATTGACGATGACTTGGCAGGGATCAATCTGGTGTCGAGCCTTGCCAGCATCGCGCTACCGTCATGAACATAACAATACATCCGTCCAGCGGGCACACAGTGCTGGGTGGGGACCTTCAAGGTCTTACAGATCAGGCCATCAAGGCGTACAAGAGAGCCGTCAAGGCTAAACCATCGAGGTTGTAATCGTTCGCGCGAAACTAATCGTTTGCCGTCTAGGCATCGTTCTGACCGGGAAAATGGATACCGTGCTTACTGGCAGATGGCGGAGCCAGTCTCGGTGAAGCTGCACTCAGACTCGCAGCGGGCGACCTCGTCCCAGCCGACCGAGGTGGTAGTCTGGTAGTTGCAGACCTGGAGGGCAAGGTTGTTGCAGCGCCACTCGCCGAAGGTGCAGGCGGCGACGGTGGTCTCGGTAGCGGCGGCCTCCGAAGGGGCAGCGGCGCCGGCCTCCGAGGAGCTGCTCATAGTGACGGTGTAGGCGGCGCCCTCAGAAGGCGCGGTGGTGCCAGCCACAGAGGCGGAGGAAGAAGCAGACTCAACGGCAGACTCGGCGGACTGCACAGCAGCGGCGACGTTGGGCTCGGCGATAAGGACGTCGGCAATGTGAGACTGAACCTCGGCAGGGGCAGTGGTAGCGGCCTCGGACGAGGTGGGAGCAGAGGTGGGAGCAGCCTCAGAAGTAGGAGCCGGGGCAGGAGCCTCGGAAGAAGGAGCAGGAGCGGGAGCCTCAGAGGAGGGTGCAGGAGCAGGTGCCTCGGGCGAGGGCTGCTGGGGCGTGGGGGGAGCGGGCGCGGCACCGAGCGACGAGGACAGGTCGTTGTCCAGAATCTTGACGCTGATGCCCTCGGGGTTGTTGCCGCACGAACCGCCAGACGCGGCGATGAACGCCTTTGCGGAGAGGTCGACGATCGAGGCCGAGGCACAGGCGGCGCAGCCGTCCCAAAGAATGAAGGGTCCCTCGTCAATGGTGATCTGCTTGCCCGAAGCGTCGAAGAGCTGGACCTCCTTGCCACACCACTGGGCCTTGTTGTTCGACATCATGTTGGCGTTCATGGCGACGATACGGTTGGAGCCCCAGCCGTTCAGAGAGCGGTAGTCGGTGTTACCATTGCAGAAGGGGATACCGTCATTGATACCCGAGGTGACCGCCCACTTCTCCGGGAAGGGGCCGCCGTTCTGGATGCCACAGAGGTCGGACGAGTCGAGGTCGTAGTAGCTGAGGTCAGCGAGGAGTTCGGCTAGAACGCCATGACAGGCGTAAATCTCTTACTCACACAGTGGCGCGGTAGCCAGAGCCCTCAAAGAGGACGTTTTGAGCGCGGGCAAGGGCCGCAAGAGCAAGGATAGAGAGAGTGAACATAGTGAATGTGGAGATTCCGATAGTGCAGCCGGTGCCGGATCGTGCTGTTTTTCTAGATAGGAAAAGACAGAGAGACAGAAAGGAGTGAGGTTTGGAAGGAAAGAGGACCTGCCAGTCTATATAGGTGCGAGGGCGAGAACGAGAAGGAGAAACAATGTGAGAGAGGAGGAGGAGGAGTAAGCAGACGAGGAAAAGATACAGAACGGGGCCCTCGCGTTGACCTCGCACTGCCAAACTGATTCCAGAACTTCAGACTTGAGCACTGCGGCGCGGCGCGGAAGAGTAGAGTTGCCGCAGTATGACCTCTCTGTCTGCTTGCACACGCGCCACGCCTCCTCGGAACCCACCTTGGACGCGTCTGGCCTAAGAAAGATTAAAAATACCCGTTAAATCATCCACATGTGCCAAGAATGCCCTGTTTTGCTGTCCTGAGAGTGCTCGTAGTCGGGGCTTATGGACCTCATTTCAGGGGGGCACTTGACCCAGATCTCGCTCGCATTAATGGAGCCGAATACGTAAATCCTAATGCATAGAGGTGCGCGGGTTGCAGGCGAGAAGATAATGGCAGGCTGTCTATCCCTGGGGCTCTCCATGAACAAGAGGGCGTGCGACTCCAGTCGGGGCCTGCCAATTTTTGGCAGCAGCTGTGCACCGTTCAAGTGATGTAGTATTGCAACGCTGGTGGTCGCGAGTGAGCATGCCAGGTAGTCACATCGCGCTCTGCACGCGCCTGCTAGGAAGAGTGATAAACATAGCTAAGCAGTCAATCGTACAGGGGACCGTCAAGCGCGTTCTGCAGGGTAGGAACGTAGGCACCCTTGAAAATGTTCCCCCGGAAAATCCAAAAGTCTAGAACTGCACAACCTCATACATGCATGATTGCGTTCCTCTACCGACGCAAGTCAGGTGGCAGTCTCGGCGAGTTCGGCGTCAAACCTATGCAGAGGAGCTGGAAGGGAGAACGGTCAGCGCCGACGGTGGGCTTGAAACCCGCGAGGGCGGCCATTTGGTGTAGTAATGGTCCTGCCCCCCAGCCCTTTGAGTCCACAGCCTTCGTGCGCCAATGGCGCCTAGTGGAGTCGTGTGTACGCCAGTATTTGGCGTCTACGGACGAACAAGGCCCTCTTCGCTTATCCGCGACAGCTGGAAACTGCGGTTCTAGCTGATTGTATCGGTATCGAATAGTCAAGCGAGAGCCAGGCCCATTCGGCTGCTACATTCCAGGCGACTTGCCTTTAGTCGTTTACCAGCCCGAGATGAGGCCGGCCAGATTGTCTCGGGCAAGCGGCCACAGGCCACAGGTCTGAATAACCTTGAGACTTGGCGCACTCAGTGTGGGTTGTCAGAGCATGCCCGATCCGACGCACTGGTATCGGGGAATCGTCCACAGAGCCACAGACTTCTGCACGACTTGCACCCCAATCGTCCGGCACCCCATTTTCGACAACGGCATAATAAGACTTTGTGGAGTCGCCGGACCTGATTGTGGAGACCGGTAACCGGTGGAAGCTCTGAACGCTCCACAAATCATGCGTGCCTACAGGTGCCCGAGATTGTGTGCATGTCGGCACGGTCGTAATCTGTCAGAAGACTCAGCCTCAGGTCGCAATTTCGCCGCTGCCAGTGGAAATTGGAGACCCCGAATCGAAGGCGGCGACTGACGGTGCATGGTCCTGGGCAGAGCCTAGCTGGAACCACGTCCGGTTCGGGCCAACGGCATCCGCACTGTCGAGTTCGTGATTGTGAGGCAGACCAAGACCGCGGCGCCAGTTGTGAGAAGCCCGAGCCAGCTGAGCTGCGCAGTAGGAGGACTCCTACGCACATCCCCGGTCAGATTAAGTTGGTTTTTAGAGCAGAAAAGCCAAGCCATCCCCCGAATCCTCTCCATAGCCACCCGGCTGCAGCCACAAGAGGCGTGTACACACTACGAATATCGGCCGTCCTCAGACCGAGATTGCGCCCTCCGCTTACAATGAGGGGGGCTGCCGTTGATCATCCAGATGATGTCAGAACCCTGGGACTGTAATGTTCACCTCGATGCCCCGATATGCGATATGTGCCAGGAAGCGAGGGCCTCAGTATACGTTTGTACGTACACGTTTGTTATAAGCGCATCGGAAAAGGTATATGCTGGACCTGGCCCCGGGTCTCTTCATGTCGGGTGCTGGTGAGCCGAGTTGAGAGCGAGGGCTGGAGTGACAGTTGGGGTGCCTTGATGTACCAACCCCGGCCGGAAGTCCAGTCAAGTCAACTCTTGCCGAGTCGTTTTCGGCGGTTGTGGCATTGCCGTTGGTATCATGGAAGACCTGTGATGCTACAGGTGCTACGTTGTTTCCTTACTACTGGTGGCCTTGAGATGTCGATTGACGGCGCGAGCTGTCTCTATGATATGACTTTCTGACAAGAGAGCGGAAAGTGCAGCGTTTTGAGACTCACGCACGACGGAGTTACCCAGCTTAACGAAGCATGTCTCTCACCTTGATCGTCATGCCTCGGCGTCTTTACATTGCTCTTCTGATTGCTCTCTGGAGGCGCGAAGGCGATGGTAGTAGCCAACGTTGACATCAAAGCAGGCTTAGAATCCTCTCTGTCTCATTAAATCAGGAATTTCTGTGGAAATCAGCAAAATGTTCATGCTCCTCAGTAAGAAATGAATCAGATGAACCATAGCGTGACTCTCATCTATGGCGCAGCTGATAACACTGTGCATACATCAGGTGCAGGCTGCCGGACTCATCTACGTGCGTTGACACCACTGAGAGGATCTGCGTTAGATGTATTTATATTATTATTACCACGGCCGCTCTTCAGCGACCAGTAACACCGTACACGTCTTGCTTACCTCTTTGAGAGGCAATGCTTCATTCCTGCACAGTCTGCGAGATACTCTGCATGTGGAAACGCTCCATGAAGCTGCTAGCTTGCATTCACATGTGGCAAGGCGTCGTGGCGATCCTGCCACAATTCTCGCGCATCGAGCGTGGCGCAGCGGCGGCCCTTGCCAAAATGTAAAACAACTTCGACTCGCAAAACTTACTCGCCAGCTACTGGAAGTTGAATGCCTGCACGCTCTCTACTATTGCATTACATGCATGTGTGCTTATATGCTATGAAATGAAGCAATGTCATTTATCAGATTAGATAAGAGATGCGAGGGCCGCACCAAGAATGGCAAGGGAGACGGCAGGGCCGACCTCGTTGCGCCAGGCTGCCGACTTGGTCTTGCCACTCGCGGCGGCAGCGTTGGCAGAGGTGCCGGCTGCAGCGCCGGACGCGCTCCCAGATGCGCCAGTTGCGGCTCCCGATGCGCCAGCAGCACCAGATGCACCGGCAGCGCCAGACGCACTAGCAGCACCGCCGGACGCCGCAGCACTGCCACTGCCACTGGGTGCAGGGGCCGCGCTACCCTGCGGCCCGCCCTGCTGGTTGCCCGAGATGTACGAGTTAAAGTCCGGGAAGGTGTAGTTGTCGCCAGTCTCCTCGTAGGGGTTGGTGATGTTGTATGCGGTGGCAAGGGGCACGATGTACTTGAAGGCCTCCTTGATCTTAGGGTACTGGTCGAGCATGAGCTGCATGGTCTGGTTGTTCAGCTCGTGGTTGAGCACAACGGGACCGTGGTCGGCATAAGTCCCGTTCTTGGCCTTGTCGAGGACGTTGGCGTAGTTCTGGTTGACAGTGTCGACAGTGATGCCGTTTGTGCCGACCGACCAGTCGAACGTGTCATCGGACCAGATGTAGTTGGTGAGGTTGAGGGCCTGAGCGATGAAACGGACGCGGTTGTCAACGTCGCCGTAGGGAGGGCGCCAGCACTTGGGAGTCACGCCGATGACATCCTTGATGGCCTTGCGGGAGTAGTAGAGCTCGGCGAAGACCTGCTCGTCCGAGAACGAGGTCATGTACCTGTGCGACCAGGTGTGCACGCAGATCTGGTGGCCATCGCTCTTGGCACGGAGAGCCTGGAGAGGCCAGTCCATGACGTTGGAGCCGATGAAGAACATGGTGGCCTTTTGCTTCTGCTCATTGAGGAACTCGTAGAGCGCATTGTGCGAGCAGTTGGGTCCGTCGTCAAAGCCAAAGCCCCAGGTCAGAGGTTCGGGGACAGTGGTGACATCGGCTTGAATGCCAGTGTCCGCAGTTGGCGAGTGGCACCGGGTGGAGGTCCACCAGCAGTCCGGGTCCGCTTTGGCGTCGTAGGTGGTCTCAGCGTCTCCCCAGTCGCCCATGTGTTGTCCGTTGGGGTCGCCCTTGGGCTTGGCGTTGGGAAGCTTCTGCGCGAGGTTTCCCTTGATGGTGTTCCACAGGTCGTTGGCTGCGGCGTCGTTGGGCAGGATAGTAGCCGGCTGCCAGATGGTGGGGTAGTTGGGGACGAGGTCCGTCACTGGCTGGTAGTTGTAAGGAGCGCATTGGGCCGCCACGTCTGCCCGTCAGATGGATGTCCACATTATGATGAAGCGGGGACCACTGCGCGCATTGACTCACCGAGGTTTGTAGGGCTGTACTCGCGGATCTGGATAGCGTTGGGCGAGTTCCACTCGTTGCGGCGGCCAATGTGATGACCGCCACACCCAGTGCCGGCAGCGAGCGCTGACACTGCGTTGGCGAGGAGAACGACGGGGAGCATGACGGCGACTGCGACGAAAGGAGCAAAAGAAAGGAGTGTAATGAGACGCTGACGAGCTGGTCTCTAGAAATCAAGAGAGCCTCAAGGGAGGAGAGTAGGTGCTTGCGAGGCGAAAGAGAGGGGAGCCTCACCGGACAATCGACAAGCCGAACAAGATACGATGAGTGTGAGATGAAAACAACAGCAAAGAGTCCACGAGCGTTATTAAAGAACTGTTCCAGCTCTACACCACGCTCTCCCCAGCTACACCATCCCGCGCGCAGCACGCGTCGCTAGACGAGTGCTTCCACGGAGAGTCGCTCCAACAGCCGGGGACGTCCCTGAGCATGACTTCTAAAAATACAAACAAATCCGCCGCAAATGCCACCATCTCTGCGCTGATGCCCGAGCCGATCCCACCATCCCAATACTTCCGCACTTGTAAATGAGATATAGCCGTCTCATCTCGCGTGGGCATACCCATCAAGCCCGCAACAGGTTCAGCGCGTCGGTGTTCTACGCTGGCATCCTAGCGAGCATTCGTATGCTGATCACGGCACGCACCAAGCGCCCCAGGGCAGCCTCTACGACTATAGTAGAGGACCGACCATCTCATTCGGTGCTAACACAAGTCAGTAGACGCCATGCACAGCAACTGTTTATTCTCGTATTCCGCAGTGGTATTTAAGTGCTATCTGATCAGTACAGCGGCACACCAGTCGCCAGACGACCGTAGCGAAGCCATGCTAAGGCTCTCCTACTTTTGCTGTCCCTGATGGGTGGTGTCGGTGTGTTTGAACACATTCCAGTAGGCGTTGAGAACCACCCTTGTCTTGAGCACCGCCTTTGTATCTCTCGCGCATGCCATAATGGCTTTGGCCCGCAAGTACCATGCGACAGCGGCCGAGTCCGAAACTTAAATGCTCTTCTCATACTTGGCGTCTCACACGATGCGTGCTCCGGAATGCTTGTGAGAATATGAGATCATAATGGTGTTGATTCGAGCTTTAGTCTCACGCACCGTCAAGTAGCTTCAACTTGACACCCGTACGTCTATAGTGTTCCAATAGCGATATCCGCAGAGGTGGGTGACAAATATGTGCATTACAATCCTATATCCCACGGCCCCGCTTATCTCTGCTCAAGCGAGGAGAGGAAGTCTGACAGCTGTACGTCAGTCTTTGAAGCCCACAACGATGACTTACCTTTAGAGCACCAGCACGGATCTGGTCGGTCAATTGCTGCACGTCTGGGTTCGCCATAACACGCTGCGCCATGTCCTGGATGTTACGCTCCAGGTTCTGCATGGTCTCGCTGCCCTCCAGCCCGAGCATGCCGTCACCCCCGCCGTCGTGCTCGTCCTCCTCATCCTCGGGACGGCCAAAATAGGCGTTGCTCGAGATGGCCGTTGCGCCCTGGAATTGCTGAAGACGCGACTGGGCCTGGGACGACGCCTCAGAGTCGTAGTTGCCCCGGTTGAAGTACATGTCAGACGAGATGCCCTTCTGGTTACCGAAGCGCGCCTTTGCTGCTCCGTCATCATCGTCAACGTATCGCGACGCAGATGTCGACGACGAGGGCCTGGCAGGCTGTGCAGTAGAGGCCACTTGGCCAAAGCCGAGACGGACAGGCGCAGGCTTGTCCTCGACAACAGTTTTGCGCTGTTGGGACAACGGAGTAGCTGATCGTGAGTTGTTGACGCCAGCCGCCTGGTTCTTGCGCCTCTCCTCCTCCTCACGAGCCTTCAGAGCTGCAGCCTCCTCCTCCTCCTTCTTCTTGTCGTAACCCAGCCTCTTAATCCTCTCCTCCTCCTCCAAGGCCTTGCGCTGCGCCTCCTCAAAATTGATTACGGTGCCCGCCTTCTTGGCACCGAGCTTCGATCCGCCCAGCTTTGAGGCGCCCAGCTTGGACGCCTTTGGCCCGGAGCTCAGGCGGGATGCGGAAGCCGGTCGCGCTGAGGGGTTATTCCTGAGCGATGCCGACGATACGGTACGCGGTCCGGTGGCCGCAGCAGCGGGGGTGGACGAGGAACTGGAGGTGGTGCTTCCCGGGGGCGGGGTAGCCGTTGCGCGAGGGACGCCAATCGACGGCGGCGCAGTGGACGATGGCCTACTCGGGCGAGGGGAGGGAGTGGGTGCGGCCTTGTCCCAAGTGTCGAAGAAATCGGCCGCAGGTTCGGTGGCTGGCGTGGAAGTCGACGTTGCCAGGGGCGTGAGGTCGACGCCATCGATATGGATGCCGTCCGGGTACTGCCGTGCGTCCTCTGCAACACGGCGAGCTAGCTCCTCCTTGTAGAGCGAAGCTGGGCGGGACGTGTAACGCGTACGCGCATCGCTGTTGCCCGGGGGCAGGAGGCTGGAGCCACCATGCTTGGTGAAGAAGTCCTTCAACGACGCATTACCGCTGACCTTGATAGTACGCAGCTGCTGCAGCGACCAAGAGTCGAGGTTGGTGGAGCTGATATCAGCGGGAGGGCATGAAACCTGTGTCGGAGCGCGGTGACGTACCGGACGAAAGAGATGTGGACACCAAGGTTACGGTGAACACTGGAGCAGTCAAGACAGAGGTATATTCCGAATGTAACTGAAGTCCAGGTTGGGTTCTTCGCGAGACAGTCGAAGCAAGTCTGAAGTCAGCGCATGTACCTATTGCGGATGCGGGGCCATGTTATCGCGTCGGAGCGCGCCAACGCGACGATAAGAGCTCATGGAGGGGCGCGGACAACAGAGACAGCCCAGCCAGCGTCCAGAGTCATGCCGATGACCTACCTTGTTTGCCTTTTGCGACTTGAGGTAGTTGAAGGCAGCCGTGGTCTGCGCCTTCGTTGGGTCCATAGCGGATGGTTAGTGATGTGGAAGCGTTGTTGGCCGGTCACCTTGGACATTGTCAACCACACGGTCGCCAGCAAGGCGTTGCCTAGGCCCGGTCATTTCTTTCCACATTATTGTGGAATTAATCCAAGCTGGTCACTCCGGGGACGTATTACGTAAACTGTCTACAGGCGCGACTGATCTTGGCCCCAAGCTGTTCAGATGTCAACAAAGGACATCGTCCACACATCGCTTTGTCACTCCCACCGCCGCCATGTCTACAAAGTCTCGCAGACCCGTGGCAGCTACGTCCGTCAGGACGCCCATGAAGACGCCAGCGCGTACCCCTCGCCATCGGGACCGCGACGTCAATGCCAAACAGGCTCTCCTCGACAACTTCGACCTGGAAGGTAAGGCTATGCACGGTTATTGAGCTGACGAGCAGTGCAACATCGCACGGCCGATATGCGCGCCCAGCTGGACTCAGCACTGAACGCATTTTTGGCATTAGTGGACGCAGACCTGCTCAAGATCCCCCGCGCTATGAAAAGCATGACGCTCGGCGAGCTAGAAGCGTGCTGGGCAGGGAGCTTTGCCGACACATCGCGATCCATTGCGCAGCGGCAGTTCGACGCTACAGTTCCCAGTACAGACGAGGCTTCTGTTATTGCCGCCGCGAAGCGGTAAGCCACTTGACTCCGCCAGATCATGCTGACAGCAGGAAACGCGATGAGTCTCCTTCCCGTTCGACGAAGAACGCGAGGTCCAAACCACTACCTGCGGTCCCCGGAAAGGCACGGCGTACGAAGGCCAAGCCGAAGCAGGCATTGCCAGCTGCTACAGGCGACAGAGTGAGTTTTCATGCCCGTTTAGAATCAGATACGCGTTAACTAACGGCAGCCACCCCAGGCGTCCGAGTTCAATCCCAATCTCCCAAAGACGCCGAAGTATCCCCGGCAGGCGAAGCGCAACGAGTCGTTCTTCAGCGAAAACGGATCTCCTGTGATCTTCGGAGACGCGGAGGGCGACGAGGATGACCTTCCGAACCCAGAGGCGATGGAGGCAGCAGCTGAGAGGGCATCGGCTGCAAGCCGCAAAGCAGCAGGCGGCTCACCGTCGTCGCGGTCATCGCGCGTCAAGCGCGCCCCGTCACTACTCTTCAGGCAGAGTATACTCCCCAAACAACATGGCGAAGAGCTTGCCTATATCCCGCTCTCCGACGGGCGGAGCATCTCGTTCAACCCTCTGAATTTGTCGCCTGGACGCATCGACGATGAGCTCGAGAACGGCGGTCTGGGCGAGGAGGAGAAGCGCAGGGTCAAGAAGGAGGTGCAGGATGAGGTGTGCAGGTCCCTTGCGGAACGCATGGAAAGGTGGAAGGCGATGTGAGCAGCTGTGCTCACTGGTGCATGTCAGTGCTAGCTGGACCCCCGCGTGTGGGGCCGGAAGCACCATTAGTTCTCTGTAATCAGTAGCTCTGTAACATTTGTTCCGTCCCCTTCTTCCGCTCCGTTCAGCCTGGTGGTTCGCGTAACGACAGCTGGCAGTTCTGCGCCCAAGCGACAAGCGAGTCAGTCGCTCGGCCTGTCAAGCATTTACTTGCGATTCGGCCCGGACGCACTGCATTACAAGGACACTACAATCTACATTTTACACAGACAAGGCGTTGATCTGGGTAACCAGGTACGCGCTGTCAGCTGCGTAATCAATCTTCGCAGCCTTGCGGCACTGATACCGCACGCGGACCTGGTCGTTGAAGGTGTCCTGCTTTGCCATCATCTGGAATGTCCAGTTTTGGCTAGCAGCCTTCGCGAAGCGCTGCTCAAAGGCAGGGTCGTTCTCCTCCCTGAGACGCATGAGGTCATTGGCCGAGATGCCCATGATCTGCTCTGCCACCTCGTTGAATGCGGTGATCCACATGGTCCCAGAGTAGTCCATGACGTTCATTTGCAGGATGTATCGGTGGATCGGCTCGGGCCATGACCTGTCGCACTTCTCACAACGCCACGAGCCGCCCTCGTCGATCACCTTCTTGTTACAGCCGTCGGGGTTGGCACAGGCCGGGTAAGAGAACACCTCCTGCTTGATGAACATGACTGTCGCAGTTGTAGTGAAGTAGTCAGTCTTGTCCGTCATGCCAAGCTGTTCATCCTTTGCCTGCCCGATCGTCTTGATCTCTGATGGCTTCGCCATGGTCGTGGAGCCTCCCACCGACGCGTTCGAGTAGGTGTTGAACGACTTGTTGCGTCCCTCGGCATCGTACCACCCACGCAGCGAGTGTGCGGCAGGAATATCAGGGTTCATCGACATGGTCGCCGAGCTGAACATGGACAGCGAGCGGCCACCAAAGTCCCCGACCTTGACGCCCTTGAAAGCGATAACGGGCTCGTTCTTGGCGTCGAAGGACTCGGCAGTCTTGCCCCAAAGCGTGAGGCGCACGTTTTGGCCGGACTGGTCAACTAGCTGGATATCCCGCTTGGCGAATGGCTTCTGCGTAGCCTTGGAGGTAACGGAGCCAAGCTCGTGCACCTCCTTCACAACGCCGATGACATCGGTAATAGCGTCCTTCTGCAGGTCTCCGAGCTTGTCGAGCTGCGTAAAGTTGTACTTAATCTGAGGAACGGTGTCGTCGTCACACTGCGCGTCAGCCAGGAAAGACTATCATAACTTACAGGCTCGATCTCGGTGCTGTTCTCAAACATGATCTCGTACTCGTTGTTGACGCTGCTGAACTGCTTCTTGGCGATGTTGATACGCGCCCTGGAGATGAAGAACACCTTGCCCTCCTCAAGGAGGTTGTAGAAAGCGTCAACGGCGTCGTTGAATCCAGTTGCGCGGATCTCGCCTGTCTCGTCCATGAGCGTAACGCTAAAGAGCTTGCCCTCTCCACGCTGATTTGACCAATGCTTGATGTCTGACCGCTGAGTGACGCGAGCCTTGATAGTCCACTTGTTCTGGTACGGGCTGAGACCCTCAATCGGGAAGATGGGTCCCATGTCGCGGTTTCCAGCCTTGCGCGCGGCCGCTGGAGGAGGACGAGCATTGGAGGCGTTCCCACGCGCTGCGCCCGGGGCAGGGGCAGAGACGGCAGCAGGGGCAGCGGCGGGGGCAGCGGCCACAGCAGCAGGCGCTGAATCCATGCTGACTGGAGCGCCAATCTTCTCGCCTTGCCATTGCTGAACTTCCAGACCCAGGACTATAACAATCCTGCTGTCAGTATATGCTTCTCAGCGAGTGACCTACTTCTTGTTCTGGACCGTGTTGAACAGGAAGTTGGTAAGCTTGACAACTACGTTCTTGTCCAGCTCATTGCTGTCCACAAAGTGGTTGAGCTGAGTGGAAAGCATTCCCTGAACAAAGTAGCTCCCATCAGAGAGGATGGTACTGTCGTCAGCGTCGCGACACTCGTAAGGATAATAAGTGACATACCGGTATCGCTCCGCTCCAGACGCTCCAGGCGCGTTGATCCGCTTCACACTAAGGACTTGCAGAATCGGGTTGAGGCCCTCCGGGGTGTCGGTGGAGGTGTACATGAGCTGGCAGAAGCCAGCAGTTAGTGGACTGGCCATTGTGAAGTAGTAGGTGGCAAAGTGTAAAGTCAAGCGAACGGCGACGAAGAGGTGGAAGTAGTGGAGAAGCGGTTGACTGGACATTTACTTTGAACGCGACGCGTCGCGTAGCATAACAAAGTCACGTGACGACATGTTCATTACCGCGCGTGAAGTGTGATTCGAGCTTCTGACATCTGAGCCGGCAGCTACCGAATACACCTCGTCTGCTCAAATACCCTTTCGCCATGTCGAGCAACGGCAATGCTGTGGCAGGACCATCGAGGCATAGCAGACGTGACTCGAACGAATCGGACGAGGAGGACAGGAAGAAACCCATCATTGAGGACGAGGAGGCGAACAAATACACTATCGAGGATTTCGTCAATGTCCCGGTCGGAACAGCGGACGACGACTTGAAACCTCTCCGCGAGGTAAAGGGAAAGCTGCAGTCTATCATTGGGAGGATCGAGAATGGGATCAACCTGGCTCGCGAGACTGCGGTAGCCGTTGAGGAAGCGAGCAAGGACGATGATGTGAGTCACTCCTACGCCGTGATCTGACAGCAGATGATCGACAAGATTCAGATTGGCCTGCTGCGCGCACTAGACGAGATGGAGCAGTTGACGTTCCGCATCAACGCCATTGACGAGGTCATCACGCGTCTGAAGAACGGAGAGGACATTGTGAGGCGGGGAAGAGGGCGCGCTGACGATAGCCGGATCTGTTTGCATTGTACGAGGAGAAGGCGACGGCATGGACAGAGGAGTACATGGCAAAGACCATGCGTACCAGATGTGAGAGGTGTACAGGAGCTAGCTAACCAAAAGTCAAAGACAACGAGACGTTTACAGGTTTCCGGCAGGCTATTTGGGAGGTTAACCACGGAGACGAGCCATGTCCACCTGTGAAGCGATGGCTGCCAAGGAGTGACGGGGATGAGAGCGACGACGACATCGAAGTGGGCGGAACGCTGCAGACTTTCAAATGCCCTATCACACTAATGATATTCAAAGATGCGGCAAAGAGGTGAGTCACGACAGCGGCATGGGGGCCAGAACTCCCCCCTCGGTGTGGCGAAGCTGACGGCAGCACTGTGTGTGGCCATTCCTACGACTACGAAGCCATCATGGGACACATCAGATCAGCGAAGAAGGGGAAGCGGCCATGCAAGTGCCCGGTCTCTGGGTGTCCGGCAGTACTTACCGAGAACGATGTCATTGTGAGTTTCCGTCGTGGCTTGATCACCTCATCCTACCGTGCTCCCCCAACCCTCTCAACTGCACCGCCGCCCGATTTCATCCGCTGACACCGCAGCGCGACTCAGTCATGCAGAAACGCGCGGCAGCCTACAAAGCTCGCTTAGAGCGCTCCATCAACGACGACAAGGACGACGAGCAATATGTGACCCTCGCAGATGATTAAAATAATGCATTAGTACAACATGTCTGACCGTGTCTAGCCCGATTATGCGTAAGCCCTCCTGAACCTCCTGAACCCGTCAACCCTGATACGCTGAGGCTCGACCTCCTCGCGTTCCTCCTGCTTCGGTTTGGGCGGACATAATGCTTGAAGTTCCGCCCAGTCGGCGGCAACGTGCTGGCTGTAGATTCCCAGTTGTAATGTCGGGAATTCGCCCTCCTCCATCTCTCGTGGAGGCTCTGGCATTGCGATGAGAAGTGTGACGTCGGCAGAGGGCCTGAACGGATCGGGATTGGAAGGAAGAGCGACCGCGAGGGGCTGGGGTCAGCGGGGTTCAAACATGGAGAGTAAGGCGAGCATGAGCGCCATCGTACTCACAGACCACAGAGCCGCAACGTCGCCATTCACCCCAGGTTTCTCATCGACGACCTTCTCCTTCTCAAAGTCTCCATCCTGACTTCCCACGTCGTCCTCATCCGTACCGTCACCGCCACTCAAGTCAATGACCGCATCCCAGATCTCGGGTTCCGGCCCGACTTTTCGCTTCTTCTTTCTCGGCTGAGCAATGATCATTCCAGTCGCGTTGTCGACAAGCAGATGCGTCCCTGAGCCGCCCCAGGCCCACTCATCCACACCGGGATGCGGTGCCCGGCGGCGGCGGTACATGATCGTGATGACGACCGCCGCGAACACACCACAAGTGACGATGGCGACGACCACAAACTGCGACGCGACAGTAGCGCCACCAATACCGCCGCGGACGCCTGTGCCCGACGGAGCGGCACTGCCGCTGTACGTGAGAGTCGATGTCCCTGACGTGGACATCGTGACGAGGTATCGAGATTGAACTTTGGGTGGCAAATGGGAGCTGTCGAATAGTGAGGATTATGTCAAGATGCAGATGTTTGAATGTCCGTGTGCCAAGTAGCTTGAAGGGGTCGGCGGAGAGGCAGTCCTGCGAGTCCACGAGATGTGTAGTGGTCGGCGATGGAGAAACAAGGCAGGTCGACCGACGTTCAAGTCTGAGCAAGACAATGCCAAGCCCAAGTCTGGGTTGTGATCTGTCGCACAGAGGCGAATGTTGTTGCTAAACTTCGAAACTGCCGACAGCGGCGCGGGGTAAACGGAGACGAGAAGCAAGAGCACGGCTCCCGCTCACGATCGCGCGTGTTCCGAGCGTCGACAGCGAGAAGCACAGACGAGACAATGTAAGTGTGTGAAGAAGCAAGATGGTCAGATCGAGTCTGATAACCCAAAAATGAGTACGGGCCGTCCATAGGCCCGAGAAGGCCGAGACTTGGGTGGCGTAAGGCACGACTTCCGCACACCCTACTCCGGGGCTCACAAGACAAACAAAAACTCTCGTCGAACCATCCGGGGGCTTCACGAAGCGTGCAGCCGAAACACGACACGGAGACGCGAGGTGGGCTCGTGAGCTGGTAGTACGACGCAGGGGGATGCTTGGGACATAAATACATCCACATACTTATGCTACGTTCTTCTATGCTACCTAATCGTACTACTGGTGTCATTACACCACTAGAGTCTTCGTTCAGGGCTGCTTCGACATGCTGGACACTGGGGAGCTATTGTTTGAGCTCTGCGCCGCCGCTGCCAGAAGACTTTCCCTTGCCGGTGACGAGCTACTGCCATTGCTAGCCTGCCGCATCCTCGTAGTCACGTTAGCCGGAGTAACAGATGGTACAGGGATTGCTGCCTTGTCGGTCTCAGATGCGTCCTCTGCACGCTCACTAGGCGGCGCAGGTAGAGGGTCAGACTCGCCACGAGTGATCGGTGGCGGTGGCAGGAACGACTCCTTCTCATCAGGCGAGCCGGATGAGCTGATCGGTGCACTTGACGACGGAACTGCTGGGGCCGCCTTTGCTTTGCTGGCGTCGTTTCCGATGGCAGTGGGCACGCCGGGGCGCTTGGGCACGGATGGCACGACCATGGGACGAGCCGGGGACATCGAGCTGCCTCCAGAATCAGACCGGGGCTTTGACGTCCGGGCTGGGAGCTGTGGCGGTAGCTTTCTTGATTCACTAGCAGCAGCGGCCTGGCGCTCACGCTCGAGCTTTGCCGCAGCGGCTAACGCAGCAGCGTTAAGCCTCTCCTGGAACGAGCTGCGAGGTTGGTAGCTTGGCGCATCGGCATCCTCGGCTGATGGCGCATAGTACGCCGATGGGACGGGCTGCTCTGATGGCTCGCCCTTGTGCTGATGCTGCTCTCTCCGCTTGTTTATAAAGTCGACGCCCCATTTCTTCACCGCCTCGCGCCCGACCAACACCTGGCTCTGGAGTGCTGTCTTGTCTCGTGCGCGCATGGCTGTGAGGACTGATTGTGTCGACACCTTGTTGAAGGATAGCTCATCAGACTTTGCCGACGCCACACTGGAAGGTCGTGACTTGTTGTCGTCGATCGACACCGATGTAGTATGCACGTGTCCAGGCGTTTCCGTTTTGCCCTCCTCCAAATCATGAGGCTGCTCTTTGTCCGACTCAGTGACTACGTTCTGCGCAGATGTCGGCCGGGAGCCAAACATGCGCATCGAGCTCGGTTTCTTCGACCCAGCGAGGTTTGGGGTCGTCTCAGACCGCTGCACGGCATGTGCATCGAGCAGGTTCTCTTCAGATTGCGATACCTTGGCAGCGCGTTTGCGCAGCTCCATGCCTTCCGTGTGCGTCTTGACGCTGGCGACACTTTGAGTGTCGAATGGCTTGTCAATCTTCCTCTCGATCTTCTCGACCTTCTCCTGCTCGCTGCCTTTACTGGCCATGCTCTTGCTGTCAGAATCATCGCCTTGCTCCTTCTGCTCCTTGGCAGCGTACGCGCGCTTGCTAGCTTCGTTGAAGATACCACCCCGAGGTGTGAGCTTGGAGGTGTCAAAGAAGGGCATGTCGTCCATGTAGGGGAGAACAACTGAGTCGGATATCTGGAGGTCAGTCACTCCCCCCTGCCAGCCAATGTCAGCGATAACTCACCCCTTCGCGCATCTTCTTCTCGAGGAAGCTTAAAACGACGCTCCAGTTGATCGTGCGAGACCCTAAGATAGGCTCTATCGATATGTCCATCTTCGGGGGATTGAGGAAGGCCCACCAGATACGGTCCGACGGGGGGCCCTTGATTCTGACCTCGACATCGCCCGAGATAGCCTTGACTATCACAGCTAAAACTGCGCGGAAGCCCAGCTTCGTAGCTTCGATCGTGATGCGCACACTTGAGCCTTCGATGTGCTTCGGCTGGCGATAGTCCAGGTGCGCGTTGAAGCGGATCTCGCCGTTGGCGTCGCACTGCTTCAACATGGCATTGGAGAAGGTTGGAGGGATGTGGCCCAGATTGACTTCAGTGGCGACGAGGGGCCCGATCAACGGGTGGTTCACCAGTGCGAGTTTCTTGTTCAGCTTGTCGATGATGAACTGCTCGACTAGGGCTGTGTGCGTGATGCCCAAGAAGATGCGACCGACAATGGCATTCAGCCACTCGAGGCCAGACTTGTCCTCTTCGTCGTCGGTATGCATCTTGTCCTTGAACCAGGACATGTGCTCCTTGGACCATACCTGAGAAGTAGACGGCTTGGCGCGAGAGTGCTTCAACAAGGAGAGGTACCAGTCCTCGGCCCTGATTATTAGCTGATTGCAAAGACACAGCACTCACTTGCAGTTGGCCTTCGAGAAGATATACCACGGCCCACCCTCGTCCTCAAATGCTTCGGTGGCGTCCGAGGTCATTCCCTTGGCAAGCAACGGCAGGCCTTCCTTCTTTCCCGTTTCCGAGTCGACCAAGCGAAGGACCACAGCGTTGCGTTTGCCAAACAGCTTGCCCTCAATGATGCCGTCGGGACCATTCTTGTCCTCGATGGTCACCTTGTATCTGTTCATGTCGAGCACGACCACAGTCTCAAGCAGCTCCTTTGGCGGCCGCCTTGCGTCCTCATCACGACCAGGGAACCGCTTCTTGATCTCCTCCCAATCCGATCCCCTCTCCTCCTTCAACTTGTGAATATAGAACACAGGGCCCTTCAGAGAGCACCAGAAGATATCCCTGGGAGCCTCGTTCTTCTTAGAATTGCCAGTAATGCTGCGGTACGTTTGTGCAATTCTGCTCGAGTACGTCGCCTTGGTTTGGCCTTTGGGTAGCGGGCCTTTTGGGTCTGGCACAGGCTCCTCCGTGACCGGAGGGGGATTGAGAAGGGGATTCAGCCCGCTCTCCATTCGGTCGTATGTGCGGCGGATCGTCAACCACCCGTCCAGGACCGCGTCCATGTCCATCGGGTGGCCAGTCTCCATCTCCTCCTGGAGGGCATTGCGTTCGATCCGTCCCTTCCATGCTTTGTTGGGATCGCTATCACCAATGGGGGTGGAAGCATATGTCCATACATACACTGTGGTCAGCTTGCTAGTTATAGATGCTGGTGTGCTCACAGAACAGGGCGCCGGCGAGGAGGAGCGTGAACGACAGCCCGCCAAGGATGTAGCTAATGAGCCACTGTACGGCTCGCCACATCGTGGGCGGCGTCAAGAGCGATGTAAGACGTGGGAGGAGGCGAGGAGAGAACTTTACAGGTCTCTGTTGCTGCCGAAAGCTGTATCGCTTGTGATGCTCGGATAGCGGTGAGCTTGAGGAAGGGCACGTACAACGGTTACACGCGCCGCAAACGGCAATACGTCACCGGTCGATGCGACGCGGGCATCACCGGACGCTATTTACCTTGCTAAATGGTTCATTAGCATTTGCCGGCAAATTATCAGCTTTATTCTAATCGACTGCAGTAAGATTGGCTCACGTGATCAAATCCCATGCAGTGTGGCGACGGCAGACAATGAACCGAGGCTGCGGTAGTCGACGGCTCCCTCCCGAACATGCAGGACGTGCTCGTTGTTGTCCTGTACACTGTTGCTGGTGGCTGGTAAGCAGTGGATATCGAAAGTTATGCGCATGTGAAGAAGCGGCAGAGGCTTTACGACTTGCTATTTGCGTCGCCTTACAAGGCAGACGATGGCCGGGCACAGCCTACCGCCACAGATTACCAGAATACATGCACCACGCCACATTACCACTATCAAAACTATACAACCCGTATCTACGTGTGCCACCTCCAAGCGGGATGCTTCCAGTCCATGGCCTGGATCTCCTCCTCAGACTTGCCAGCGAGCACGGCATCGACGTCGACCTTGTCACGACGCTTGTTGTCGTACTTGAGCCAGGCGTAGAGGCCGATGCTAGTGAGGAGAATGGTGATATTTCCAGCTGTGTTGAGACCGTTACCAATGCTACGTTGTTAGCAGTGCTCGCGCGGCTTCTCTCACCGATAGTTGGGGCCATCGAAGGGGAGATACGACCATGTGCTGATGAGGCTACCCAGGTTGCCCAGCATGACGTTCCATCCAATGCCAGTGGAGCTAATATCAGTAACTGCAAAGACCCTTGTTACTCACCGTCCAGAGTCGCTGAGGATGTTGATGCTGACTTGCGCGTTGGTCATGCAGCCGAAGGGGAAGGAGCCGGTGATGGCGAGGAATACAGCTCCGTAACGCACGCTCTGGTTTGTGCTGCCGAGCAACATGGCGTAGCCAACTGTGGCGACACATGCGCTTCCGATGAAGATGGGCAGACGGCTGTCGGTCTTCCAAGAGATGAAAGGGAGAATGAGGTTCACGGCAAAGCCGACCATGTACGGGGGCACGGTGTAGAGCTGCTTCCTGATGACCGAGGCAGTGGGGTAGATTGTGGCGATGACAGTGGGGGTGAAGAAGGCAATACCCTGGACTGCAATGTTGACAAAGATGAAGATCCAAGACACAGCCAAGGTGTTGGGGTTCACGATACCGCGCATGGCCTTCTTCCTGTCAAACTTGTCTGTGACCTCTGTCGTTCCCACGTTCTCCGACTTGACACGCGCGATGGCAAGGTCCTTCTGCTCCTGTGTGAGCCAACGAGCCTTGGACGGGTGGTCGGTAAGAGTGAAGAAGGCGATGATTGAGATACCAATAGTGATAATGCCCTCCACAAGGAACAACTGCTGCCAGGTGTGCACACTTCCGATGCCGTCGATCTTGAGAATAGCTGAAGCGAGGAGACCGCCAAAGGCGCCAGCGAGCGGAGCAGTGCAAAGGTAGAGTGCGAGCCTGAAAGCCAGCTCATCCTTGCGGTACCAACGTGAGAGGTAGTACGCAATGCCGGGGAGGACGCCAGCCTCGAACACGCCGAGCAGGAAACGGACAGCGCACGCAGCGCCAAAGTTGTTGCAGAATGCAGTCACCATGCTCATCAACTAAGACGTTAGAACGTGCTATGCGGAAATGCCTGCCGAGACCGCTTGCACTTACCCCGAAACCGAAAGACAGGGCTGGGAGCCAGATCGCCGGGCCAATAATCTTGCAAAGGATATTGGAGGGGATCTCGAAGACGATGTACGAAACGTAGAATACTGTCAACAGGATGTTGTATCGGTAGCCGTGGAGCTGCAAGTCATCCTGCATGCCAGCGATGCGAGCGTCTGTAGTGGTCAGCCTGGATGGTCCAGCCCGGCAACTCGAAGAAGCTCACTTCCGATGTTTGCACGCTACATGGTCAGCTTGGCAACTTGGGCACGACTCACGTCAATGAAACAGAACAAGTAGATCAGTGCCACTGTCGGGATGACCATCAAGTCGATCTTGCGGACGAGGCGCTTCTCGGCTGCCCTGTCGAATGCGACGAGCACGTTGCCATACCGGTCAGTCACCGTGTGGCCACGTTCAGCTGCCGCATGGACGTTTGGCGTGCCGTCCTCCTGCTCAACATAGGGGAGGTGCTGCTTATCCGAGACGTAGTCCTCCTTTATTGAGTTAGTCATGATGTTTGTTAGAGGAGGAGAACAGCTCCTCCAGGTGCCCACTTATGTATAAACAGGTTACGGGTCACAGGTCAATGGAAAGCGGAGCTCCCCTTCCTGCCCTCCCGGATTCTCGGCAATGGCGCGGTCGGCATTGGCTTCTGCTCGTCCTGCAACCTCACGACCCAAGTCGCCTTGAAAGCTAGGTACGTGTGCACCTGAGATGTCACCTGAACCGGTGCCTCGGTGCTCTATTACTCCAAGCAGGCCGTGCTCAGCTGCCCCGTGGAGAGAGAGTGGAGAGATCTCTTATCGCGTATATTCACCCATTCACATAGCCCGGAAACGGCGACACGGCAGCCCCGCGGCGGAGCCGGCGGCGAGCACCGGTGTTATCTATTTCTCCTGCCTGCGTGGGATTTATGTCTGCTCGGGGTAGTGGACGGCGACAGCAGCGGGATGCGGATACATGGTGGGCATGGGATGTGGAGCAGTGGAGGTGTGGGTGTTGTGCTTGTTGAGTTTGTTCACGTGCTGCATGGCTGCAGAGCCCGAAGGTAGCAAACGTCTTGGCCGCGGTGATACCACAAACTCGGCAATCTTGGCCTCGGGAGCAATAATCCATGAATCCAGTTCCAGGGCAAAACGAAGACCGGAGACGCGGGGACTGAGACGTGGGCTTGGGCTCGAGAACACACACACAAAAGGCTAGCCATATACACACAAGCAGTTCATACCACGCTGCCGCGCTCAGCGCGTGCAGTCAGGTCCATGTGGAGGCGGTCACCGCGTCACCAGTTAGTTGAGCCGCAGACTGACCACTGCGTTGCGCGATCTTGAACTTTGTGACCTAACTGCCTCTGAGCTCAGCAGTCTCTATCAATATGGTCTCCAAGGACACGCTCTACACCGTCACAAAGGTAGCATCCATCCCAACCCCCAGCACTGATAGCAGTACGGCCTGGGCGCAGCAGCAGGCATCCCCGTCATCCTAGCCACCGCGCTATGGTACTTCCAACGCTCTCTGATCTACCCCGCCGCATTCCCAGAGGGCTCGCGCACCGACGTGCCCATTCCAACAGACGCCGCACTGCCATTCGAAGATGTTACGCTCACGACGTCTGATGGGTTGAGGCTGAAGGCTTACTTTATCCCCGCGAGGGAGAGGGTCGTCCCTCTGCACGAGCTGAGGGGGATGCAGCCTGAGCAGATGAAGGCCAAGGGTGTGGAGGAGATGCAGGCGTGGTTGGATGTGAAGGAGAAGGGCGGGATCGAGTATGTCAAGTCTAGGCCGACGGTGCTTATGTTCCATGCGAATGCTGGTGAGTGGTGACACCGAAAGGGTGCTGAGCGGAAACGCTGACAGCAGGGAATGTTGGGCATCGGATTCCTCTTGCACGCAAGTTTGTTTCAGAGCTGGGGTGCAATGTCTTCATGCTGAGCTACCGAGGGTGAGTGCAGCCACAGAAGGGGTCTGATGAAAGATATGGAAAGTCGGAGGGAACCCCATCAGAAGCAGGCATCAAGCTCGACGCAGCAGCGGCGATGGAGTGGATATCCCAAAATGACATGGTGAAGGACACCAAACTGATTGTAAGTGTTCAATGTTTTGCGTGCCTGCTCTCGTCCGCTGTGCCCGAACACCGCTCACACTCCAGCTGTACGGCCAGTCCATCGGCGGCGCGGTCGTCCTGTCCACAGCCGCAGCCTTCCCCGACATGGTATCCGGCATCATTGTCGAGAACACGTTCGTATCCCTGACTGAGCTGGTTCCCTGCGTGATGCCCGCCCTCCCACCATTGCTCGTCAACCTCCTCCTCACCGAACGGTGGGACGCCCGGAAACTCATGAAGAACGTGAGGAAAGACATCCCGGTGCTCATGCTGAGCGGTCAACGGGATGAGATCGTGCCGCAGGCTCAGATGAGGGAGCTGAAGAAGCTGAGAGGGGACGGAAAGGTTCGCTGGAGGGAGTTCAACGGTTCCCACAATGACACCTACATCGTCCCTGGGTACTGGGAGGAGATTGAGAAGTGGATCAATGAGGAGGTGGTGGGGAAGGGAGCGGAGAAGTGAGCCGAGCCGAGCTTTACATGTTGGATGTATAAGATGCATGTTTGATGCTGCCTACGCAGCAGTCACCTGGGCATGGCTGCCGTACAGCTCCTTCCGGACGGCAAAGTACGTGCTACTGACAGCGCCCTCGAGCACGACCCTCCCCTCGCTGAGCTTGCGCACGACCACGATACTGCCCCCGGCCTTGCCCTTATCGTCGGAGCTCGGACCGCTGCAGAGCAGGATACCCTTTCCAGCGAATGACGCGCTGATAGACTGGGAAGCGAGGCGCGTCTTCAGTGCTGATAGTCGGAGATCGCCGATGAACAGCGACGATGGGAGTCGGCCCGGGCCCGATGGCGGTGGCGCAACAGTGTCGTGCACTTCGACATCGACGGGTTCCTCCTTCACCGTTGCGACGGCCATCGCGACCTCGTCGGGCTCGCCGACGGGTTTGGCGTCCCCCGACTCGTGCGCCGGTTCCGCTTCGGCACCCTTATCAGCGTTGACTTCGGTCTTGGCCTCGACCTCAGCTTCGGCTGCCTCGGCTGCCTCGGCTTTCATCTCCTCCTCGGTGTCTTCCGTCGCTGGCGCCTCAGTGACGTCTGGTTCCTCGTTGACCTCGGGTTGGAGAGGTGGCAGTTCTATCCCGGCGGCTTCCAGCATGGGCACGGTCGAGCCCGAAGCGTATGCGAGCTGTGCATCCACCATAGCCACCTCGTATCCCTCGAACTGGAGTCAGCCACAAGCATTTGAAGACACTCACTGTGGACCACTTCCCGTCGAGCAGGGAAGTGATGCTCTCCCCCATTTGCAGAGAGTAACTCGCAACGTGTTCACCAATTTTGACCGACTCATTAGTCCCTGGGTGGAACACATCGTGTATTTGAGACGCCGCAAGGAAGTCCAACAAAGTGTTCGTAGCCTTGTCCGAAGACTTGACCAGGATCTGTTGTCAGCTGCCAATGCAAATTACCACTCACAAGCTTGCGCGGTTGAAGATGCGCAATGATAGTCTTAAGCGTCTTTCCGTCGAACATGCCGTCCATGTCGACATACTGGACCGAAGCAGCAAGCTTCACAGCCACGTCCTTGCTGACAAACTTGGACGGCGGCTCCGCCACCTGCGCCTGCTTCTCCTCCTCCTCAATCTTGCGCCGCTTCGCGTTGCGCACCTCCTCCGTCTCCCCCTCAGCCTCGACTTCCTCCTTGATCTCGCGACCCTTCCGCAGCCATTGTCCTACGTCCAGACGCTCTCCGTACGAGTCCACGCGCCGTGTCTTGGCAATGTAGGGGAACATACGGAATCTCGCCATCTCACCAGCCGCACCACGGCCGACACGAGTCTGCTGGCCCTTGACGAAGATGTCGAAACTCATAGTGTTGGCGTCATCACCGTCGCCGGCGAACGTGTTGGCGCCCTCAGTGCGCACGTTCACCACGTCGGCCCCGGTGCCTTCGCCTTCGCCGTCGGAATCAGAGTCAGACTCGAGGTCATCTGCCTCTAGCATGCGCCGTGATCGATCGAGAGCAGCCTGCTGCGCGGCCTCGCGGTCCTTCTTTAACCGCTCCTGCTCTTCCCAAGCTTCAAGCTCTGCACCCTCGAGAGCGACCTTCGAGTTGACCTGTAATGTTAGCTACTTCCACTTCGTTGCTCACCTCAATGGACAGCTTGCCCTTCAGAGGTTTGACGTCGCCGATCTTTCCATGACCAAACTTGGCTGCCTCGACCTGGAGCTTCTCCCAGCGGTTGTAGAGATCCCGCGTCAATGTCTTGTCCTCGCCCCGGTTGGTGAGCAGGATAACGTTGCCCGGTTGGCTTGCCATGGCCGTGAACAGGAACCGTGATGGGCCGTACGACATTGTCGGCGGAATGGCCAGGACCAGTTTCGGCCGACTTAGAGGGTATGCTTGTAACAATTCTGTGGGCGAGCTGAAGAAACGGACGTGGCTAAAGTCGAGAACGGCGTCGGCATTCGCCTCCAGCTGCCGCTTGCCCTTCCTCCTTCCGCGGAAGCCCACATCCTCTGTGCGAGATTCGCGCACAACACCTCCCATCCACTCAATCAGACTTTGTGCGAACGACATCATGTCGGTTGCTCGCCGGCTGACGAGACACAGGGGGTAATCCCATGATCCGCGTTGGGCGCCATTCCCTGGGCTCAGCTTGAATGTCCAGTGCTGGTCGAGCAGCACGAGGAGTTCAAGCAAACGTGGTGAGGGATCACAGGGCATGAGGATAGAGTTGCCGGAAGTGAGAGTAGAAGTGACAATGTCGAGAATGCAAGACTCGCGATCTTTCCGCTTGGCATTGACGACCGTGCTCTGGCTTCCCTCGACGATGAGCAGGTCTGGTCGTCGAATATCATCGGCATAGCCTGCCAATCCGCCGTGTCCTGAACGTCAGCGAAAACTTGACACTGGCTCACCTGTCCTCATTCCATCCAAATGCCGCTCTCCTGTGTGGTTCATTCCAACAGCATAGAGCACAGTACCGGACGTTGGTGAACGGATCTTGAACAGGGTTCCTCCGAGAACATGACCTGATGGGAATGGTGTCAAAAGAAGATGTGACAGGTCTCCTCCAAGGTGTAGCGGCTGGTAGTATCGAGCCTGGTTGATCCAGTCAAAGGCTTCGTGGATCTCGTCCGTGGTGGGAACAAACGGACCACGTAATGGGGCCTTCCCCTTGCTGGACACTACGACTGTGCCGTCCTGCGTCTCGGCGCTGTCCTCGACATCGGGCACCGCGCACTCTGCTCGCCAGCTCTCAGCCTCAGTCAGGCAGACAACACGTCCCATTTCGACAGTGGGCTGCGTTGCGTATACTGGGCATTTCAGGCCCCAGTGTGCTCGCGCATATGCGTACAGTCCAAGGTACTTCATTGGCGAGTGCGAGAGGAGGACCAAGGACAGCGTCGGCGCAAGCCTGTTGAAGTCAGCTCTGCCATTGTACTAGCGTTTGACTCCACTCACTCCCTGATCTTCTCCTCGTACTCCCAGTCATCCTGCATCTGACTGGCGCGGAAGTCGCGCTGTCCCATGTCCAAGAGGATCCGCGCATCGTCGAGCTCCAGAAAGTACGAGACCGGTTCTGACGAGGACGAAGATGCCGACGAGGAGAGGGGAGTGAGGGTGATCATTGCGGGCGTATGGGTCCGTCTACTCCTTGCCTCGTAGTCACTACCCGCAGTAGCTTAGGCGAAGCAAGGGAAGTTGAGGCTGTGTTGGAAGTTAACTCAATGCAGCAAGCAATGCCTAAACATATCCCTCTCTCTCCCTCAACAGCTGTTCGAAGTGCAAGTACAGGATGTACGGCTCTTCCTGCGGTCTGCCGGATATTGCTCCCGTTACTAATCAGACTCCTGATCTATTAGGAATGTCATCGGCCACCTCCACTTATTATTATAAATTGTTACCCTAAAGGTCTGGCCCACCTGGGCTCGTGTCCTGTCCCTGGCTGATGCGTCTCCTCCACGCGCACCCCGCTTTCAAGGACATGAGGGAGAGGAATCCACTCGTCCTCTCCTCTCTCTCAGACCTCTTTGATCACACTTCACTCACTCGCTTCTCCTTGTTCTCGTCTTGCATCTCCTCAGCAATCAGAAAATAGTACACAGACCCACGCACACACCCCACTCGCATACACCCAACCCCCCCAGTCTCCCAACGCAACAACTCGCTCGCCGAAAACGAAACGCTCGCCTCAAATGCTCATCATCATTCATACGCCTTGAAACTCTCGTCCTCTCGACCTCAGTCTTGCCCCTCAACCACAGCCTGCGCAGTCAGCCTTCAACCACCCCCAAAGCCTGCTTGACTGACGGCTCACCCTTCCACGCCGTACGATGGCAGATACTCCTACGCCTACGAGGTATAGGGCAGCACCGACTCCCTCTCCTTCGGCCGAGATCCGTTCGCAGGCGATCGCAAAGCTCAAGCGCGCTGCCTCCAACCCGCGGACCCCTGATGGACGGCGACCACCGAATCTCACGACGCGTGTCAACGGCCCAAGCGTCACCCCGAACGATGTGGACAGGGGAGGAGGTGGCTCGTCGGCAGAGGGCGCCTCACCATCATCACCTGTGAGGCCATCAATGGGTCACGACTACGGCGATGAAGAGCTCCTCTCTCCGTCTCCGGGGGGCCCACTGCTGCACCATGGCCCAGGCGCAGCAGCGATGCAACGCTCACAGTCCGACTCGCCGTCCTTCGCCATTCCTGCCACCTCTCCACACATTGCGTATGCATCGGCAAACAGCTCGCCGTTCTTCACAGCGCAACCATCACCTGTCAACCCAAGTCCTGACTGGGCGGCATACCAGTTGGCACAGTCATATCTGCCTTCTATCAGCCCGGTTCCCGCCCCGCCAAGCTCCTTCCCCGCCAAGCTTCAGGCCTCCAACGCTGTTGGACGCAACACTCCCAGCCCGCTGCCAACTCTGGGGGAGTTGCGGAACCTATCACGATCCAACTCTGCAGCAGCTCGTGCCAATGCAATGAACAAGCTCGTAGGAGGTGGAGGAGGCCATGCCACGCCAACGCGTAGCACCAATGTCGGCACGCCACTCTCCTCAGAGGAAGATGTCACGCTGACAGTACCCGGGTTACGCCCGTCTCTATATCGTTCTGGGACCATCGGCGTACCCCGCATGTTTGGTATTGCATCTGACGTTGCATCGGACTCTGGTTCTGTCGACGACCAGGCACTGGTATCGCAAATACCAGATACACAGTTCGACGTCCCGCGACCTCGTCTTCAACGTAGCTTCACAGTGTCTTCCTCCAACATGGGCGAAGAGCGGCGAAGTGCGGTGGGTAGGCGAATGGTTGAGCGGTTGGCCGAGCGGCGAGCAGCCCGGCAAAAGGAAGAGGCCGAAGTTCGCAAACTCTGGGAGGAGCGTCGCCATACCAGAGGGAGTGCAAAGCTCCAGGTCGACGAGCCGCCACCGGAATCACCTCCCTCTGTCCCTGCGGCGGCTCCAGCAGTGCACGCGAGTGTTAACGGAGATACAAGCAAGTCACTGTTGCCAGGATCCCGCGTGCCCGCAGTTGCTGGCATGGCGGCTGGGGGAGCGGCTGTTGGTGTAGCTGCTGTGCTTGGGAGGGATTTGTTGAGCGTCGCCGACCACCGGACATCATCCCGCAATACGGAGCGGTCGGACGATGTGTTCGAGTTCCAGTCACACCTGAGCCGCAACATATCCACGAGGACGCACAAGACTGAAATTCCGGAACCCAGCCCCACTACGAGGCCCAGCCGACTGAACGAGAATCCAAAGAATGACCACAATGGGTACACCGCTGGAGGAGCGGCTGGACTCAGTTCACATCATGGAGAGGACGACCGCACGCCATTAGATGTTCCGGACTTATCAATGATAACGCCTCCAAAGCCCAAACACGGTGATAAGGAGAGTCGCAAGTATGACCCTGTGAACACTGGCGGCCCGCGTCCCTACTCATCTGCAAGTGATGGGCTGGACGGACGGTCATCGTATTATTCGAGGAACAGCCAGTCGACTGATGGAGACGACAACTCTCTTGACGGAGGTGGTCACTATTGGGAGCAGGGTTGGTTTCGAAATATCAATGCCTTCTGACGCTGCAGGCCCAACGGACGACGTTGTCGACAAGACCCACGTCAACGGCCGATCTCTCATGGGATCGTACACCGAGAGGGACGACGAGAATAGCCCGAGCCGCATCAGTCATGAGAAGGACATCGAGACTAGTTCTGCATCCCATCAGTCGCATACCGACAAGCAACGCGGCCACGTCGGAAGTCTCTCACGACAATCGCCCGTCGACATACGAGCCAACAGCCAACAGTCGTGGAACGAAGGAGAGCAATCGTCTCATTACCTGACGCCTAATGGGCCTCGCGTACACAAGAAATCGAGTAGTGTCTCCAAGATGCGTGACATGTTCCAATCCATGCGGCGACCAAGTGCGCAGAAGGTTTCACGAGGCAACACGCCGCCGCTCACGCCGCCCAACGATGATTCCGGGTTCAACGGACGCACGTCTGGTCACTCGGCGACTGGGCACGAGGTTCAGCGTAGACCGTCCGACTCTCGTAATGCCAACAAGCAGCCCCAAAGCCGTCCCCTATCGCCTATGGGACCGACACAGCAGGAGGCAAACAAACTGCTCATCCACCACCAGCTTTCAAGTGCCTCCACTCCTGTCAGCTTCCTGCCACGTGCGAACGTCAACGACCCTCGGGTTCTTAACTCCAAGCTGTCACCGTTCCCTGGGATTGCAGCTTTGGAACAGAAGAACCGCGAGCAAGATCCACGACTAGCTCCCGCAGATTCGGGCTCTAGTGCACTGACACCTGCGCCACCCGCTCCAGGCGGATCAAATAACAGCTCGGCTTCACGCGGCTGGGCCAACAAAGAAGGCACACGTTTGTCTGGCACCTCTTCAGGTCGGGGAAGTCATTCCGACGCTGGTCATGCTCCCAGTCGCAATGGAAATCACGGCAATAACATTGAGGGCTACAAGGCTCAGCGCGATGATACGCCACCACGCGAGTCTCCCGCTTCCACTGCATCCAATGCTGCTGATCAGTACTCTCCCACCCCGGCAGGGATGCCTCGCAGCGGAGGGAGTTTGAAGCAACGCCCAGAAATACCCTCGTTCATGATGAACCGCCGCCGAGCTCCTCCGCCACCTCCACTTGATGTTGCCGAGTCCAATGTCGTATCAATCAACGATGAGTCGCCCACCACCGAGAGACCCCAGACCTCTCTTCCCCTCCAGTCCCGAGATGTCTCACGTCGCATGGCCGAGATGCTGGAAATGCCTGTCAATGACCCCGAACGGCCCGACTTCTTGGATGATCCACCTCGGAAGCTCCTCTTGGCGCAGCAAGTGCTACAGGTCGTGAACTCGAACGTGAGTAGTCATGCTGTCTCGTTCTCTAACATTTAGACCGTCAAGGATAGGTACCTGTTGCTGTTTAATGACATCCTCGTCATCGCCAAGCCCCTCATCAGCAATGGCGAGACCGCGGCCGATCTTGATACCAAGTTCGTGGTCAAATCCATCGTCAGCCTCGACAAACTCGCCATCTCCAGCAGTCTCGAAGACCAATCTACCGAGGCACGAGGTCATCCACTAGTTCAGCAGTTCACCCGCGACTTTGCGGAGGATGGAGCGAGAGCCATTCGATCTCTGACGGAGCGAAGCAACCCTAGAATTCGCACCAGCATACTCGCAGATCTACTGATCCGCACGCCTGAATTGGACAAGTCTCAACTGGGGTTGGTCCTGGCAAGTGACCAAAACCTTCTGCTCGCGTTCATCGCCAAGTTTGACTTCGCGCGCACGAGTATCGACGATGCTCTGCGAATGTTCCTCCTCGCAGTAAGGCTGCCCACCGACATTGCGCGCTCCGAGGTTCTTTTGCGCGGTTTCGCGAAGGGCTACTACGCGGCCAATGAAGGTTACGTCAACTACGACCAGACACTTGCAGGCGACCTCGTTGTGGCTATCTTGGAGCTCAACGACATGCTCTACTCTACGTTTGGGTATGCGTTCCCGAACCACGCTGTCTCGCGCGACTCATTCATCTCCGCCTTCCGCAAGAAGGATCCCCACGGGCTGGTGTCGGACCATCTCCTGGAGGCCATATTCTCCTCAGTTCGGGGGAGGAAGTTGGTGCAAGCTCTCGCACCACACGAGGCGCATCTAGCGCGACCAGTCGTCATTGAACCTGCCCGCCTTCCCTCGCGGATTTGCCACGACGAGTGGAGTCACGACATCACAGTCACACTGCCCCGCACTGATTCTCACTTCAGGATCGGACTGTATGGCAATGGGCTGGAGTTTGACCCGCCCGTTCTGGACTTCTCCGAGTCATCCTCCAGATCATTCCGCGTCCGGGGCGTCGAGCTGGGCACCAAGACGTTCCACTTCGATCGCATGGGCACGACTGCGCCCCTGTACTCTTCTCTAGGCAACGGCCGCACGATCCACGTCGAGCAAGGGTTCATGCGCCACACTTTCCGTCTCTCCTTCGTCTCGCCGTCAGGCAAGAAGGCGACCTACTGCTACAGTGTGACCGATGCCCCAACGCTCCAGCAGTGGAGCTCGATGCTATCGCGGCACATCTGGCTCACGACCGAGAGGAAGCAAGGTGCAGGAGCACCAACGTCAAGTGAAGGCAAGACTCGAACCGCTGCCGAAGCTGTTTCCCTCCAAGTCCTGCGTGACGCCCTCATGCCGTCCGAGACTGTCCAAGATGCTGGCCAAGCTAGTCTGGACAAACCAGGACGCGTGACTTCCGTCAGCATAGCATACCACACCAAGCAAGACAGTCTCGGACCCCTTCCCCCTACACACGGCGCACGAACTAATCCCAGTCTCATCCCTTCACGGACAGGAAAGGAGCTTGTCGTTCTCTGCCGCCAAAACTCCCTCCTCCCCTCTGTTCTCCAACTCCTCCAATCGAGCGCTGAACCTCAATCAGCCCCTCTGTTACAACAACAAGCAAACTTTGTCGACACCCCATCCGCTTCCCGCCTGGGTACCTTTGGTGTCTCTGCGACCGCTGGCACTCGGTCAATGATGCACGACCGCCGTCTTTAGCTGTACAAGGTACATGTTGTATTACTCCACCAATGCATAAGTTACACTTCTATTGTCTGTCTCCAGTCTCCTCGATGCGCCTGTCAATCTCGCTCCTCAGTGCCTTCGCCGCGCTCTGGACGCTCTTGTCGTCCTTCTCCTCGTCCTGCTCCGCAGCTGCCAACACGCGGTCAAGCAGGTTGTATGGGATGTCAATCGCATCTGGGCCAGGACGCAGAAGGCTGGGAGGTGTTGCCTGCCTGAGCATCTCGGATGCCCAGCCGATAGCCTCGGCCACCCAGCCGAACTTGATGGCGCGGGAGATCCATCCCTCCGGGTCGCGGTGCAGCTCGCTCTCCACCAGCCACGCGGGTGGGTGCCACGCGCTCTTGATCTCGTTGAGGGAGAAGAAAGTGTCGGCAACAGCTGAGGTATACTTCCACTGTGTGGACTCGCCGTCGTGCCGGGCCAGCGAGGCCTGGAGGTATCGCAGGGCGAGAGCTTGGGGTGGGCCGCGCAGCCTGGCAGTGGTAGGCGAGGAGAGGATGCCACCGCGTTCCAAGTCGCGCTCGGAGGGGATGGGATGCCGTGACAGCTCGACACAGCGGGTCGCGATGGCGACGAACAAGTCGGTCATGTCCACGTTCATCTCCGATGCCGCAGTCTGGGCGTGGTCGAACTTGCCACGCTGGATTAGGAAGCCGACCAGCATCTCGGGAGAGACAGAGGAGCTCGCCTGTACGACCTCTGGGATTGTGTCGAGCAATCGCAGCTGGCAGAGAACAGCAGTGTACTCTGCGCGCATGTCGGCAAGTGTAACAATGTCGACGGGTTTGTTGCCACGCGAAAACTCGTCAGAGGGGATGTACTTGGACACAGTCTTGCGCCGCTTCGCTGATGTCTCTCCGCTGTCGTGGACGACGATCCAGGCGTTGCGCTTGTCCACCAGCGACAGGGCGTTGATGGCTGCGAGGTAACTCTGCGCCCGGAGGCTGGCCAGCTGGTTCGCCACGTCTATCCGCTGGCCGCTGCTGTACATGTCTGCGTAGCGCTGACCCTGGGCATACATGATCTCGCCTGCTGAGCGGTAGTCGCCGCGAGAGATGTGCCAAGAGTACAGCACCTTGTAGTAGTTGGGTGAGCGGAGGGGGTCGGAGTTGCGGGCCTTGAAGTTCAAGCGTTCTTCGACATCGTTCTGGAAGCCAATGAAGCCAAGGCTGTTGAGCTGGCCAACCTCGTTCGCCTCGCACATCGCAGAGATGAGCTGGCCCAGAAGGTCACGCTTACTGCGTCGTCAGTACGGGCCGAAGGCAACAACTCACATCTCGTTGAATGGCGTGCTGGTCAGAATAGCATACGCATTGTCGTATTGCCCCAGTCGCAGGTAGGCCATGAACACCTGAGTCCAAATCTCGCGTGTACTTGGCTCGCCATGCGGGATCGCCTGCAATGCCAGGTTGCCAAAGTGAGCCACGACCGCGTCGTTTGCTGCTGGCGTCCATGAGTAGTCGTCCATGATGGCCATGACGCGTCGGTAGTATTCGCCCAGGCCGTTCTTCCCAGTGCAAGCTGGTAGGATGCTTTTGAGAGACCCGTCGCGACACCCCGCAGCCGCCTCCTCGAGGAAATGCACCCCTTGCTCGACCTCGCCAACCTCCAGCAGAGCGCGACCGCGGACAAACGCCATGCCTGCAGACATGGGATACAGCTCGGAGAAGCCATAGGCAGTGACGGCATGTCCGTCGGCCAAGGTCGCGTAAGCAAGCAAGACATCCGCCGAGCGAGGGGCGATGTCGACCTGTTCAGGCTCAATCAGGTCCTGGTCGGCCAGCAGATGGACTGCAGAGTCAAACAATCCTGCGATTGGGTCTGTCGACACTCGCTGTGTAAACAGTCGGGCCAGCAGCGAGTGTACAAGCGAGTATGCCGTGTCGTAACCATCCACATCGGCCAGCTCGTCGTCTCCCTCGCGCACTTTGAGGCTGTCGAAGCCCATGAGCACATCATCCTTTGCTTTCAGACGCTTGACCTGGCTACGAGCACGGGCTCGCTCCACGGCCTCTGCGCCCGTCTGCTCCGACAGCCACTGGAGTACCCGGTAACGGTGGAATGCAACCTGTGCTCGGGCGAGAACCTCGATCAGTTCCTCCGACTCCTCGTCGTCGTGGCCAGCATTGTAGGTTGTTGCGAGGTGATACAGCGCGACCAGCAGGACGGTGCGCGCGAACTCGTACCGCGCATGGACGAGCGATGAAAACGTCGACGCGAGGAGAGCGTGGCCAAAGCCAGCAAAGGACCATGCGTCGGTTCCTTGCGCTGTGCTAGTCGCGGCAGGGTAACTCGCTAGCATATCAAGCGCAGTGGAGAGCGTGGAAGTGACGTTGGAAGATTCGGAAAGACCGCGCTTCACTGCAGCCAGGTTGTCCTCGGAGAGGTATGGCTTCACAAGCTCTTCCCACCAACCTCCCGACAGGTTCTCGACAGGTGCGGATGGCCCGGCAGCGAGATCCGAGCTGACGCCGTTGACGAAAGCGTCCAGTGCGTTGCCGGTGTCCTCGGAGTCGTCTTGCTTGCGCAATGCCACGACGAGCTCCTCGCCTGCAACTGCAAGTCCGGTGAGTGCCCGGCGAGCTTTGGGTCCCGAGAGGGCAGGGTAGACCGCAACGAGGGAGCCGTCCGGCAAAGACTGAAGTTCGTAGGCTTCGGAGGGTGATCTTCCAAGGTTGACCAACACGGCGCTGATGTCTTCTTGCACGGGCACACTGGCGCCCTCGCGATCCAGAGTCAAAAGCTGGCCGCCGACAGATGATGTTGCGACCGGCCACCTGGCCTGCTTGTCGAGCTCTCGCGCACGCGCCCAAACCCCCAACCAATCCTGCTTCAGGCGCCTCCGGAACTCGTCGACCACAGGAGCACCGGTCTGAGGACTTGTCTCCATCTTGATCGCCGAGCCAACAGCGGCGCGGAACCTGGCAGCCAGGGTGGGGTAAGGAATGGCATTGATCTTCTCCTGCTCGGAGATCTTCAGACGATCGATGTACTCCTCCAGAGCTGTGTCCAGCGTGGTCGCTGAGAACCGTCCTGGGTACAGCAGATGGTCGATGAAGACTGCAGAGATGTCGCTGTTGTCCAGTGGATTGGCCGGGTCTGGGGCCTCCAAGGAAAGTAGGTTGTCGAAATACGACGTGTCAAACTTCTCCACGTCATCGCAGAGCGTTGCTCGTTGCCAGCCGTGGAGCAGCTCGGATTTGCTTGGTGGCTCGTGATACGTGGTGAACTGCAGGACGTCATCGACAGGAATGGAATCCGCTTGGAGCCCGGTTCCCTTTGCGTCCCAGACTGCCCACAGTCGCCAGCCATCCCCACCATCGGACCTCGTAGGATGTTGAATCTCAAATCCGCGCAGCTCGCTGCCAGACGATGCAGATGACGCTGCCTTCTCGCCCGCGTACACCAGGTCGTTGGCGCTGTGCGACGTGTTGGATGCACGGTAGAACACGAAGGTGCCGGGCGACGCGGGGTTGTAAGGCGATGGCACGAACACCACAACAATGTGAGAGTACCTAGACGAGGAGCCGGGGTGAGCAACCACCCGGATGAGCGATGTCGTTGTGTCGGGAGGTAGCGGCACAGATGAGTCTGATGTGCCGGCAGACCTCAGAGCCACTTCGCTCGAGGACGCTACCCGAACATCTAGAGACTTCAGGTTGTTCCCCGAGACCTCTGACCACGTCCGCAACTTGAAATCTCTCGAGAATGTGTAGAGCACGGGGATTTGATCTTGATAGTCAAACCTGGCGATGGATGTGACCAGTTCGTCGCTGGCGCGCGAGAAGATGGATCCCAGTCGTAACCTCGAATGTCCGCGGTGGTGTGTCTGCGTCCATGATGGGTTTTCTATTGTCAGACTATTGCGCGACGTTGGGACTTACCTGATGTGGAGTCAGAGTCACGCTCGATGCGAATAATGCCTCCATCGCTGCATCCCAACACAACTGTGTTCTCATTCGTAACCGTGCACGCGCCAATGCCACCCGACGATTCGATGAGATCCTCGTCGATCTCCCACTCCTCTGCCCAGTCCGAGTTCTTTGTGTTGAAGGTCAGGCGATCACCCAAGTCAACGAAACCGCCGAGCGGGAACGTCAACCTGTAGACAACATTTGCCTGAGTGACTACAATCACGACCAGCTGGCGAGTGCCCAGCGATGCAGTGATGCAGCCGTCCGACAGTGGCCGGAGTTCATCCGGAAACAGGATACGGACAGTCGATCCTTCGCTGGCCTGCCGGCCGTTCGTCACAGGCGACAGGGAGCGGAGTTCCAAGGCATAGCCATTGTAGATCGAGCGAGCGAGCGTTCCGGTCTGGGCATCAAATGCAGCGCTTACAGCGTGATCGACAAACAATGGCGACTCGTACGTGTCGTCTGTTGGTGGGAACGAGCGCTCAGAGGGGACTGCGACCTCTGGGATTCCCGCAGCTGTCGATGGGTTGTGGGGCAGATGTGCGTGGACGAGGTTGAATGGAGTGAACAGCGACATGGCGAGCCAGCTTTCCCCCCGCAAGGTTTCGAGTCACACAATCCCTAGCCACTGATCTGGCTCTCTATCGGGCGAAGAAGATGGTCGTGGGCTCCTCTCCTGACGGAGTCGAGGTTGCGGGCGGTCGAAGTGGAATGGGTACTAGCAGTTGACGGCCGCTACGCGGCCGTTTAGAGTAGCTACACGGAATCAAAGACGTGCGGGTGATTCTATGCATCTCTACGCACCTACTGAGCTATTTTATGCAGGTTCTACGGT
>BCJH01000034.1:2233-153416 GCA_001600275.1 Cutaneotrichosporon curvatum | reverse complement strand
CCGCCCATCCTGTCCTGTCCGTATGCGGTACTGCCGCCCATCCTGTCCTGTCTGTACGCGGTACTGCCGCCCATCCTGTCTTGTCCGTATTTGATGCTCCCGCCCGTCCTGTTCGGCTGCGCGCCTGCCCTCGCCGCTCGAGTGGGCTTCACTGTTGCATGTTGTGTAGAGTCGCGCGTTACAGTGGGTGTATGGTCTAGGTATGTACAAGTATGGAAAGGGCAAGACCGAGTGCTAGAGGGAAGTACACGCGCGCGCTGGGTAGCGCCGCGCGATCCCCTGTAGCACCCGGTACAGTGGCCGGTCTCCCCGAGTGGTGTAGTCGTGTGTTCGGTCCTACCGCGTGGTTGCCACATGTCCCATTAGGCTCCGCCTTCCATCCGTACCTTCCTCTCCACAACGCGACGACACATACACGAACGACACAATCAATCCACCATATCTCAAGCTACAGGACAGCTAGAGACGACATCAGGGAGTCGTTCTACTCCCCTTTCAACACGCTACGCCACCATGCCCTCGACATGCATACAGGACGTCAATGCATAGGGCTCACTTCACTACGACATTGCGACACGACAACACATCGACATAACAACACGACGACAACTCGACACTTCGACACACCAACACAACTACAACACGACAACACACAACAGACAACATGCGTACTCGCAGGAGCTCGCACCTTAGGAGGGGGCGACTGTTATGACCAGGTCATAACCACATATGACGCCACGTGAACCACACGTGTCGCACCTCAAGACCGACGACACAACAAGGACGAGACGTACAACGACGGATCATCAAGGTCACATCAATCCCCACTCAAGACGATGACATTGGCAACACAGGGGATCAGCATTGCACGCACAAGGCATGCAATGCCAACTCATCTCTTCACGTATACTTTCATTGGACGATCAACCCCAGACGGTACTCGTTTAACCGTTGATCGCAACCGTTAATGAAACCGACGACCACACAACAGGCCATACGACACATCGGACCACCAGACGGCACACCAGACGGCACCACCGACGACCAACCAACACCACCGCTCATTGTCATTCGCTACACAGAGGATAGCTAGCTCTCCGTATGGTCACTCTCAGAAAGTATATAAGACGAGGGGGAAGACGCCAACTTCCCTTCTCAGAGATGAAATATCATAGGTTACACTTCTCTACTGTGGCAACACTCCCCACGTCACTCTCTCTTCACACCTCTTCATCTCCCCCATCTCTCCTTACTTCTCTCCTCATCCCGAAACTCAGTCATCGCCACAGGGCTGGGCAACGGACGTAACACCTAGCTGCAATAGAGCACGCACGGCATGCATCTGAAGATGGATGCTCAAGCCGAAATCACGAAGTGGCAAATTCAGAACCGGTATTTTCAGGGAAGGGCGTTCAGCATGTTCAGGGTCAAATCCATAATCCGTGACCACGGATTTAGAATTGAGTACCCCCTACTGGGTCACGTTAGCTTGTCAGCTCCAGACCCCAACGTAACGTGTTGCTAACCCCTCTGTTTGCGACTGCCGACAGAAGAACCGGGATCGAATCCCGGATCGGCGAGTTTTTTTTGTAGCGCAAGTCCTTGTATCTGCATCTTCGGGTCTCTGTCCATCGATCGGACCAAGCGCATGTCCAGCAACGACAACAGAACCGCAAAGGCAACCCCTAAGGCTCGGCCTTACCGCTGTTTTTGTCTCGCAATGGAGCACGGTTAACACGCAAGACGCGTGTCCTCCCAACCCCCCGCGGGAGAGTCTTGGCGGCCTCCCATACTCAAGCCAGCGTGCTTCACTTATTCTACCACTAAGTACGGCAGCTGTTGATCCCCTTTTCCCTTCCCAGCTCACCGCTTCACAAGTACCAGTTCGCCTCACATTCATTCTAGACTATCTCCCCACCACTCCTAATCTCCTTCCCAGTGTCTCCCTCAGCGCTAGGAGTGCGCACCAACTCCCCCACCCATACTCTCTTACCAACGTGCCTCTCAACGACACTATAACTCACGCCCCACGCCTTGAACACAAACCCACACCGTCCCGCAAGCGCGACCGACCGCCCATTTTCTGCCAGGCACTCCCACTCCAACTTCTCATACCCCATCTCCCACGCCTGTCTAGTCAAGAAGTGAACTGCGGCGGTGGCGACGCCCCGACCCCCGCTGCCGGGAGTCAGGAGGATGCCGCCTATCTCGCCGGTTGGGGGCTGGTTGCGGAGTGCTATGGTGCCAAGAAGGGGCGGGGATTTATCCGAGGCGGCGGGGGTGGGAGAGGAGGGCGCGTCAGCCGGTGACGAGTTGGGATCTGGCATTGTGCTGGCGGAGGTGCTAGTGGAGATGGTGGAAGCCAAGGGGCAGGGGCGGATGGCATAGCGGATGACTAGCGGCCTCGAGGAGCGATGTCCTGCTTCTGCAGGAGCTGCCCCTTCGATCTGATGTCTGCCTGTCGATGCATGGGGATCCGAGGAGCTAGACACCGAGGAGGGTGGGCACAAGGCCGAGTGACCCGCCATGCCAGCGACAGAGCTCACCCCTACAGAGCCTCCAGCGGTGCAGGATGTGGTAACGCCGGCCGACTCAGAAACGAGCGCAGCCGCATGCTCAGCCGTAAACGGCTGGGGGACGTTCATCGAGACAGCCGCAGGGGAATTACACGCATTGATGAGGGCCGGAATGTCCGCAGGCGTGAGGGCGTCAAAGACCAAGCGCGGTGGGGTGTTCAAAGGCATGGGTGTGACGCTGGTGTTCAGGTGAACTCTTGTTCGAGGCTCGTGCGTGCTGTTTGTTGTTGTAATTCACCAGTGGTGGTGATATCGACTCCGGCGGTTACTGTCGGTTACTCCGGTCTGCGGGAGCAATCAAGTGGCCGATGTTGCTCATTCCCGCTTGGTGCTGTACCCGACGATTGGCGGCTGCATCAATCAGCTCGCTGACGCGCTGACGAGGAGTGGGTCCAGGGACACACGACGACCATGCGAATCTGATAGAGCCACAGAGGGCTTGGGATTCGAGTTTGCACTCACGAGGTCCCGCCCACTCCAGGATTGGCCGTGTACACTGTGAAGTTGTCGTTCGAGTGCGTCATCCGGGACCGTGTGTCGTGTCGGCCATACGCGCTTCTCCCCCGCCGCTAGGGCTCGGGTTGAGATATCGCTACAGACGATCGCTAGAGTTCTGTTGAGTTCACGTACGTGCTCGACGTATTTTTCCACGAACTCGATAAACGAAGGCAAAGCGACGGATATATAGACTCGTCTCGGATGGGGTCCGGAACTGTGAGTTATGAATGAGTACGTCATGTGAGTCTCTGTCAAGTCAAGAGCACACGCACATCGCTGGCCACCACCCACGACTCAGATCTGGACAATGCGACAATAATGCCTCCTCATCGTCCTCTCATGACAGAACCAAGCACGCTATGTCGCCATTGCGCTTATTTTGTATTAAGTAGGGGGCGTCGTAGACTTATGGAATGAATGAACCAGCATACCTCAGTTGCAAATCAGCTGCGTTGAAGGCTTGGCAGTGCCACACAGACTGCCTCACACACAATGTCGGTACAAGTACAATGCATATACAATCTATTTCAAGTCAACCTTGGCCACGCCTGCGTCCGAGCCCGCCGGCGAGTGTTGGAGCACATCTGAATGTTCGAGCTCATCTGAATGTCCATCCTCACTTTCGGACGATGGATCGCGCTTGGCTGACCTCCGGCGGCGGAGCACGTCGTCGAGGAAGCGCACAGTCGCTAGCAAGAGTCCCACGGCCAGCACGCCGATTCCGATGCCAAATGCGCGGCGGTACAACGGCCTGTCGTCTGAGCGGAAGATCTGAGCGCCGTAGATGCCTGCCGTGTTTGCTCCCATGATCACCATCGCCATGGCAAGAGCCCGTTCCTCTGAGTCGCGGGCCGTGAGTGACATCCACGCGATGTTGAGCGGGTGTGTAAAAGTTCCGAAAGTTTGTGTCCAGACCACACCGAAGTAGCGGACTCCGCGCGAGCTCATTCCCGTGAAGCCGAGGTTGAAGATGTATCCTAGGAGGTGCATGCTCATTCCGACCATGACGGTCTGGCCGCGGAGGTTGAAATGGTCGGAGACGTAGCTGAACACATAGGACACCGGAATTTGGAGGAAGAAACCGACCGACGCGAGCGCGTTGGATGTAAGGCGAGCATAGCCGAATCCGTTGACGATGCTGGGGGAGTAGGTGTCAAAGCCGCGCTGAGGGCCGTTGTTGCACAGCGTGATAAGGAAGTGGATCCACAACCTCCAGTTGCTGAATGCGCGCTTGAAGGCGTCGCGGCCGATGTGTTTCTTCTTCTTGCCCTTCATTGGGTCATCGATGTGCACCCGGTTTTTCAGAATGTGAAGCTCGCGCGGGGTGAAGCGCGTCCAGCAAGGGAGGAATGTGCTATGCGGGTTCTTGAAGGAGTCGGGGAGGAACAGGCCGAGCACGACGCCGCTCAAGATGGTGAAGCCGCCCATAAGGACAAAGAGCCAGAAGTGGCCAGGCTTGCCGCCCACGCCGCGCATGTGCAGAATGCCGTAGGCGAGGAGTTTGGAAGAGGCCTGGCCGAACATGTTGCCGAAGTAGAATCCGACGACACGCTTCGCCGTCTCCTCGCGCGTGTACCAGGTCGAGAGGGTCCACAGACCTCCCGGAATGAAGCCGGACTCGGTGATACCTAGGAGGAAGCGGCAGGCGATGAAAGCTCCGTAGCCCTTTTGAAAGGCTTGGAAAGTTGCCACGGTGCCAAACAAAAACAGCTGGAGGGTGATCCACTTGGCTGGGCCGACTCGGTACAGGATCATGTTTGAGGGAATCTCGAAGAGTACGATACCAAGCGAAAGCATCTGCTGGCCAACGTTGAACTCGTTCTGCGTGATTCCGACGTCTTCGAGGAAGTTATCGGTCAGTGCATTGGCGATGTTGCCGCGGTCGAGTTCTGCCATCAGTGCCAAACTTGGAGTCGCAACGCACGCAGGCAGAAGAATCCCAGCGTCATGAGGGGCATGATGATCAAGTCGAGCCTGTGGTCAGAGATGGTCGCCCGAGGAGTCTCACTTGAGCTTCGCTCGCCGTTCCTCATCCTTCGTCCAGTCGCGCTTGAGGGTGATGGCCTCCTCATCATCTGGGGGCACGGGATACTCGTCCGGGTGCACAGAGAACACCTCCTGCTTGCCTTCTTTGGGATCAGCAGACATCGAGTGGTGGTGTCAAGGCTGTCTACGTTGTCTGTCTGTGGAGAAGCCATGCCCGTGCATCTTTTGACTCATATGTATACTACGGCATGCTAGTGTACGCTGCGCCGTGTAGTACAATACGCCATGCTTGGCGATGTCGACATTTAGCTGCACACTGAGTACTACCACACACCACGCAGCACACAGCACATAGTGGCGGCGGTTTCACGCGAAATGACCGGAAACACATTGGTGGTAGCGAGGCCTTGGCACCCCGGATGGCCCTCATGCCAAGCCACAACTCGACCAGATCCACCACTCAGCAGCCATGCACGCCCCGTCAGCGAATGCTTGGCTCGAGCACGCCAGCGGTTCGCCATAGTGAGCTCTGAGTGCATCATTTGCGGCCTACCACTGCTGAATGAAGTGTATATGAACTCGACAATGACGACCGGAGCAGGTATACCAGCCGTTCGACGATCATGCCAAGCTCTTACGATGACATCGTCGTTGTGTGCGCATGTTGTGGTACGCTGTAGGCTCACGCAATGCTCATGTACGTCGTCACCTAGTTTCGCTAGCACGATTCCAGCGCTGTCACGATACCCATTAAGAGACGATTAGTCGCGATACGTGTGTCGCGGGAAGTGGTATCCACACAAGAATGTCACATTTGCACTTGCCCGAGCGTGAAATTCTGAGGCCGGCTGACACAGACAGCCTTGTAACCAAACCACCCAATGTTAGCCCGGACAAACCATGACTCGTCGGACCATGACCGACTATCTTGACGGGCACACTACATGCACCGTGTGTAGTGCAGTCAGCCACGCACGGCCGTCTCAAGCGCGAGGCTACGCTTCCACACACGATACGTGATTTGCTCCTCGGCGAGGCACAACCACACACCATACGTGATGAATAGCTCCTCGGCGAAACACAACCACACCATACGTGATGTGCTTCTCGGCGAAACACAATCTTAGACACTTTTGCATGCGAGTCTGCCTCCCGACACACAACTAAGCAAGCACGCTACAGGCGTGCGGGGGATCCGGAACCCGAGTCGATCTCGATCACGAGCTTGCCGAACTGCTCGCCACGCTTCATCTGCTCGAACAGCTGGTCGATTTCGTCCAGGTTGTCGAGCCCCTTGACCGTGCGGCTGACAATTGGCTCAATCTTCTTGTCGGCGACAAACTTCCACATGTCGCGGAACTCCTGACGGCTGCCCATTGTCGAACCGCGCAGGTCGATGTTATTCAGCACGGCGGGCATGCTCCACTCCATCTTGGGGCCGAGTGTCATCCCATACTGGCTGATCACGCCGCCCGCCTTGAGCACGCGGATCGACTTAGAGACGATGTCGCCGCCTGCTCCGTCGATCACAGCGTCGAGGTACGGCCTGTCCTTGGGGAGCAGGGCCTTGAGGTCCTTCTCCCACGTCGCTGACTTGTACGACACACCGCCGCGAGCACCCAGCTCCTGCGCGCGCTTAATCTTGTCCTCCGAGCTGGACGTGACCCACACGTTGGCGCCGAAGGCCACCGCCAGCTGCAGAACCACAAGCGCGACACCACCGCCAATACCAGTAACGAGGATGTTCTGGCCAGGTGCCGCAGCACCGGACTTGGTCACGAGAGCGCGCCAGCCAGTCAAACCCGCGAGCGAGAACGCAGCCGTCTGCACTGCGCTCAAGTGAGCGGGCGCGGGCTCGACATCCTCCTCCTCCAGCACCATGTAGTCGCGTGCCGTTCCCGAGTCAGACGCCTTGGTCCCGCCTGCGACGTGGAATGGCCCATCTGGCCCAGCCACGGCCTTGTCCCACCCGCGCATGGGGGCGACAACCACCGAGTCTCCGACCTTGGTACGCTTCACATCCGAACCAACGGCGACGACGACACCAGCGCCGTCAGCGAGAAGCGCCTTGTCAAAGTCAATGGCGGGGTAGAGGTGCTGGCGGATGAAGAGGTCGCGGTGGTTGAGTGCCGCAGCCTGGAGGCGAACGGTCACCTCCTTCGGGCCGGGGGCGCGCACCGGCGTAGAGCGGATGTACAGGCTGTCCAGTTAGCGCGGAGTCAATACAGCACTCACGGGTAGTACACCTTGCCCGGCTTTCCTTCTACTTGCTTGATGAGGAGTTCGCGTGACGAGGTCATGATGGAGCGAATGGAGACAATGATGGAGTAGCGATAGCAAACGGAGGTGAGAGATAGCCTGATGCCTGATGACTGATGGTCGGTTCGGACATGGCCCAGTGGAGGTCACCGGCTGCTCCAAAATAGCCGAGGCGGTTCCGGCGTGGGGAGTCCGGCATTCGCCCTTGTGTTCCCCGTCGATGCAA
Source organism: Cutaneotrichosporon curvatum (assembly GCA_001600275.1). Lineage (NCBI taxonomy): Eukaryota > Fungi > Basidiomycota > Tremellomycetes > Trichosporonales > Trichosporonaceae > Cutaneotrichosporon > Cutaneotrichosporon curvatum. The sequence goes on along the minus strand of BCJH01000034.1, from coordinate 145,871 downwards.
GGCCGGCGGTCACGATGCAAGTATGTATGGACAAAAAGATCTTATATACAGGACGAGGTCTGGCACTGCCGATTAGGACTTGGTACACGATGATGGTTCTGTACATGTGTCAGGATGTGCTGCAGCGACATGCTGCCCACTTTATGCACCCGCCATGCTTGATATCTACACTTTCCGTCTACAGCTTCGCCGCCTGGCGCATCTTTGCCTCCTCCTCCCTGATCCTGCCAATAGCCCTCTTCCAAGCTGGCCGAGCGCGCACACGTTCAAGCCACGCAAGCACATGTGGGGGCAGCGCCTGCCCCTCCTGCTGCAGCTGGTTGAGCGTGTAGCTCATCATGAACTGCCGTCAGCTGCACCCTCGGTGCTGCAACTCACATCACCCTGTCCAAGCTTCTCTGTACCCGAGAAGTTGGGATGCGTGGTGAGAAACGCGTCCATCTGCTTAAGTGCGGATGTGACGTTCGACCCCGTCCACCGCTGCACCACCGACTGCAGCTTCTGCGCGCCCTGCGCGTCGCCTCCCTTGTCCCGTGCAATCACGCCCTCAGCGATGTTGTTGACGGCGACGCGGGGCTGGATGTACATCATGAGGCTGCCCTCTGCAAAGTGGGACCAGAACATCGAGTCGCGCGAGATCTTGGTCTCGAGGTCTGGGGAGGCATCGGACGCGTCAGACAGCAGTTGAAAGAGGATGGCACCAGATTCGGTTAGGCGCTCGCCGTTGTACTCCAGGACTGGAGCCTTGCCCAGCGGGGAGGCCTGGAGTAGCGTCTTGGACACTCCGTTAGCATTGGGAAGGTGGATAGTGAGTTCAGCTCCTGCGTGTCAACTTCATCCCTAGCTCAATGACTGGTGCCCTGCCTGCCGCCGCCATTTCCCAAACCCCAGCTCGTGCTTGACCTTCCGGGACTCACCTCCAGCAGCCAGGCAACGCGAAGTCCGCGCGTGTCGACGGACTTGCCCCCCGCAGAGCGGATGAAATGGTGCAGCACAGTCATGGCGGAGAGTATGAAGCTCACAGTGGGAGGGACCACCGGGCGGAAGGTGGCCGATGTCGGCATCTCTCAGAGCCGACCCGATCGACTTAGGCTAACTGACATATCTCTCGTACTAATGTCCTTCCTTCAATACTGTCCATGCTTCCATTCTACATTGGATACAATCAAACGTATATCTTCTCTTGCGCATTAGCAAGCCCAGTTTCTACTCCTGCTTTCCGGGCTGTGTCGATGGCGTTAAACTTGCGTACAACGAGGATGGTCGCGTAGTAGCTGAATGGAAGAGCGAAGAACCACAGGCCACAGTTGATCGACGCGGTAGCGATGAGCGCAGTGGGAACAGCCTGAACCCCGAAACCCACCGCGACTGCGGCTGTCTCTATACCACGAAGGAGCGAGCTGTAACGAATCGAGTCACCCGGCGAATCGGACAGGTTGCTTACGCACCAGTAGATGTAGTTCTCCACGAAGGCGAAGCTCACCCGCTCGAACATGTACAGCCCGAATCCGCGACCAAATGCCGCCTGATCCCCCCAGTCAAGTACCGGGTGCGTTTTACGGTACTCGTTCTGGATGTATACTGCCCAAATCCATGTCCCGGAGTTGAGCAAGGCTACCACAGTGAAGGTTACCATCGCGCGTGTTTGGCGCCGGCGGGTCCATGCAAAGTCGACCAGCGAGCCGGCCAACCAGGTTGATAGGGTGCAGACCACTGCGTTCAGGAAGCTCCCCAAAGCTCTGGAGCGGACAGTGAAGTAGGTGGCAAGGTAGGTGCCCGGATATGCCTGAGCCCAGCCGAAAAACCAGAACAGCGGGGACAGCAGCAGGATCGGCTTGCTCAGTATGAGGCGCCGCATCTCGCGCAACTCTGTCATTGGCTTGATCCCCCTGCCTACAGATATCCGTGTCCCATCGTTGCGCTGCACCTTGTCTGGGTTGGACAGGAAGAGACCGAACACCAAGCCCAAGCACTGAATTGCTATGAAGGCGAGGTACGCCTCGTACCCGATCTTGCCCTTGTGGTTAACCTTGTGATTCAGCGCAAGTGAGATCGTCCCGCCGACAAAGTTGCCCATGTTGCGGAAAGAGAACCACGTAGCGATATAGCGGCCACGTTTGTGGTGCTCGGGGTAGCCTGTTGCAATGGCACCTTCCACGCTCCAGAAGAAACCGGCGCTGACACCACAGGCCGCGGCGCCAAAGTATACGAACCATGTCGTGCCGAACTTGTTGTTGACGTACAGCCCCGCTGCGTACAGCGGGTACCCGATCGATCCCAGCGCCAGGGTCAAGCGAAAGCCGATGATGTTCGTGAGCCATGGGCCGGCAAAGCATGTGACTGTCATGAAAGCGTAGAGGAGGGCATTGGCAGCGTTCACTAGGTCTGGGCTCTGGGATCCGCCGACGCCGAGCCCGTTCATCGCTGACCAGATGCCCGGAGCGCAGAATGCACACAGGCCTACTACCAGGATCTGGAAGAGCGTCGAGCGATAGAACTGGACCTTGATCTTGCCGGCGGTCGGTACCACTTCCACAGTGTCGTCGCTGTCATCATGGTAGAGCGTAGACTTCGTATCGTCGCCTTGGCTGGCAATAGGCTGCTGCTTTTCAGACATGGTGGTGAGTATGCAGGAGGCAGCCGTTCAGGAATGACAGCTATATAGTACGTGTAGCATATTTGGAGTGAGCACATCTGTGCATGTACTATCGTCATCGTTGTGAGCGTTGACTTGCGGACTGCAGCAGAGAAAGACAGCACGCAATTATCTAACGCCATCACGCGTTCTGCCACCGTCCGTACGGCAGTCCCGGCGAATCGAGAGTGCAGCTTTTGAGAAGGGCGGAGGATCTGCAAGGTCGTAAACGGTCATAAACGAGCTCATCAAGCCCTACCTTATATATGAACAGCAACCCTGGTGCGGGGGAGGCGTCGTTGTGGTTCGAAGATGTTTGACAGTAACGCGCGTGCCGTCCTGAGACGAACGCGGCAATGACCGCAGTCATATATCGGCCCGGCTACCCCACCGGAAATCGGCGCCAGCCGAAGGGCCCCCACCTCCCACGTTTAGATACTCGGCGACAGACGTCGGCATAGTAACTCCTGTTACCGCACGACGGCCATCGCGCGCCACGTTGTCGTTGAGGTCACGCGCACACTGGTGTTACCATGGGCACTATGCATAGCCGGGCGCCGTGCACCGACACCAAAGCTACAAGTACTATCGACGGAAGACGTCTGACAACCCACCCTCCTAGACCTTGCAAACATGCCGGAGAGCGCTGTGGTCTTGCCCGTGCTTGGGCCGTCGCTACCGGAGTGTGAGTACTGTTGCTCAGGGACTCCTGACGGTCAGGCAAGCGCATCCTTACTGAAACACCGGGGTCGCCTTTCGAGCTTGCAGAGGCTGTTGTAGCCGGCCGGACTGTCAAGTACTGGAAGAACGTACGTGCGCCCGTGATTTAGCTCACACACAGACGTGGCCGAACTATTGGGTCTTCTTAAAGGCCAAGTGTAAGGAGTTTGCGGAAGTCGAAGCAGTCTCGGCACCAGTTCCGCTGCCCGCACCGTTGGACGCACGCGAGAACGTGACCTATGGGGAGCTCTGGACTCGCGCTGTGAGGCAAGGCGCGTGGCTGAGCGGCGTGGGCATTGAGCGCGGTGACAAGGTCGCGCTCGGCGGGAATAACAATGTTGGGTACGTAGGAGTCACATCTCTTGCTGACTGCCACAGATGGATTGTAGCATGGTTTGCTATCCTGCTGATCGGGGCTGTGCCCGTGGTCCTGAACACTACTCTGTGAGTGAGGCGGATGTCGGTGCCCATGCTAACGCGCCAGACAGAATGAGGGCACCCTGCACTGTCTATCTATCACTGACAACTCCCTCGTCCTCCTCGACCAGGACATGGCATCCCGCATCGTACCGATAGCCGATGAGCTGAAGCGGAAGGGTGTGGGCCCGCTATACAGCTACGAGAGCCTCTCGCACCTCTCCCCTGACGTCCGGAAGGCTGTGAAGGAGATTGGAGACCCAGAAATTGATGGCAAGCTCATCAGCGATGTCGACAACGGCGTGGGCATCGAGACGCTGAGTCACCATGACGACGGCATGATCTACTTCACCTCGGGGTGAGCCGATTTGGCCTGCCTCAGCTAACAACAAGTACCAGCGGCTTCCCCAAGGCTGTGCTTTCATCCCAGCTCGCCGGCATGCACACCATCATTTCGTCTTCCTATGGTACGTGCGATGTCACACGTCGTTGACCAGCAGCATCCGCCCGTGCTGCTATGCGGGGCACTGGCGCCTCGCTGAAGGAGATTCTGACCACCCCTCCGCCAGCCCAGCTCGTCTCGCTCATCTCTGTGCCCATGTTTCATGTCACGGGGTCCTTGGCGCTCTCAATGCGCTCAATATCCATTGGCGGCAAGGTCGTTTTCCAACGCCGCTGGAGCGTGCCGGACGCAGTCAAGATCATCAAGCAGGAGAAAGTCAACTTCATCGGGGGGTGAGGGGATGCAATGCAGGCTATGCTTATACCAGTGTTCCTGCTATTGCTGCGACTCTGCTACACTCGCCTCTCATGCCCGAAGGCCACGAATTCCTAGCTATGAGTTATGGCGGAGCACCGTCCGCCAAGCGTCTGGCTGGCGATCTGGTAACCAAGTGGCCTACAACTACTCTGTTCGTCTGCGCCGCTGCCTGTGCTGACCATTCAGCTCTCATGCCTGGGGCATGACCGAGCTCAACTCTGTGCACACTGCTCTTGCTGGCGTTGACTTCGTCAACCGCCCGGACTGCAGTGGCCCTCCGGTCCCCATTGCCGAGGTGCGCATCGTCGACCCCGACACACGCAAGGACCTCCCCATACGCACGATGGGGCTGATTCTTGCCCGAGGATCAAACGTGATGAAGTGTTACTATAACAACCCCAGTGCGTGCTTCCGGCCCCATTCCAGCTGACGTCGCCAGAGGCCACGGCCGAAACAATCGACAAGGACGGCTGGCTTGACACGGGAGACATGGGCATCCTCGATGAAGAGGGTATGGTCTACGTCCAGGACCGGCAGAAGGACATGATCATCCGCGGCGGTGAGAACGTAAGTGAAGACGCGGCACAGCTGATAGCAGATTCCTTCGGCAGAGGTCGAGAATGCACTTGCACTCGACGATCGCATCGACGAGATCGCTGCGGTTGCTGTCCCTGATGATATTCTTGGCGAGCGGGTTGGCGCAATGGTCTCGCTGTTGGAGGGTGTGACCGCAACGGAGGAGAGCATCATCGAAGCTGTCTCCCCGAGGCTGCGATATCCTTCCCGCCCGGTTATTGTCATTGTCAGCAAAGAGCCGCTTCGTAAGTCAACTGCTATGGTGCCATCTAACTGCGCAGCCCGAAACGCCAATGGCAAAATTCTCAAGACTGACTGTCGCAAGGTAGTGCAGGCCGAGTGGGAGGCCCGCGGGCGCAAGGACAAGACGGACAAAGCCAAGGCTAGACTGTAGACGCGTCTTAGAAGGGTTCAGAAGAGGAATACATACAAAATGAATGAATGGGTACTGGGATGATCACCGCGAAAGATGACACAGCGGATGACGCCGACCTGAATTCCGGTAAACGGACATGGCCGGCGGCCGATCATTTTGCTCTGTCATCAGTCAGCCATGCCCAACTGCGCGCAGTTTAGTTTCTTTCCAAGAAAACGTTATAGAAACAACACGTTGCGAGTGATTTGAGCATCTATTCCCATCTCACTTTCTCGCTCACGCCACACTAACATGTCCCGCCTCTTCACCCCCCTCCAGGTCGGCAGTCTCAAGCTGCAGCACCGCGTCGTCATGGCGCCGCTGACGCGCCTGCGCGCCGACCCGAAAACCAGCGTACCCTCCGACCTCGCGATCGAGTACTACGCCCAGCGCGCTTCTCGTACGCCACGCCCAAGCATCGCTAACTTCCCAGCTGGTGGCTTGATTGTCGCTGAGGCAACATTCATCGCCCCCGAGGCCGGTGGCATGCGCGGCACGCCCCAGATCTACACGCGCGAGCAAATCGTTCAGTGGAAGCGGATCACAGATGCAGTCCACGCTAAGGGAGGGTATATGTACCTCCAGCTCTGGGCTCATGGGTACGTCTATCCCTTGATATCTTAGAGGCTCAGCTGACGTTCAGCCGTGTGACCGACCCGAGGCTCGTCGAGACCGTCTGGGGAGCAACGGACGCGCCGTACGTCGCTGACCCGTCCAAGCCTGAGCGAGTCACAAAGGTCACTGCAATGGCCCCAGCCGACATTGACCGCTTCGTCGGCCTCTACCGCCAGGCGGCGCTCAACGCCATCGAGGCAGGCTTCGACGGTGTGGAGATCCACGGCGCCAACGGCTACGTACGCTACCGTCCCACAAGCAATACTGACCTTCAGCTCATCGACCAGTTCCTCCAGAGCGTGTCCAACACTCGCACTGACGCATACGGCGGCTCCCTGGAGAACCGCTTCCGCTTCCCTCTCGCTGTATTGAACGCAGTCTGCGACGCCGTCGGCCCGGAGCGCGTGGGTATCCGCATGTCCCCCTTCGGGCGGGTGCAAGCCATGCGTGAGCCCAAGCCGCTCGACACCTTCGTCCCATGGTCCAAGGCTATTGCCGCGGCGCAGCCGAAGCTGGCTTATGTGCATGTCGTTGAGCCGCGGGCAAACGGCGCGACAGACATGCCAGAGGACATGGTCGACAAGGAGGACGACATGTCGCCGCTCCGGGAGGTGTTCGCCAACACTCACATCGGCTTCATCGTCGCGGGTGCGCACACAGCTGCGACTGCGCTGGCTGCGACGCAGAACAATGACGACCTCGTTGCCTTTGGGCGGTTTTACATCTGTGAGACGAGATCATGGGCGCCGCTAACTAAAGCTAACCCCGACCTCCCGGCGCGTATTGAGCACGGCTGGCCGTTCTCCCCGTACGACAGGCCGACCTTCTACACGCCTGGGGCGAAGGGCTATACTGAGTGGGTCGCGCATGGGGGCAAGCTGACGCCAGTTACAAGACATACAACGTAGAGCAGTCCCGCCTATAGATATAGACGCTAGATCAATTAGATGTGTCGTGGTCATGGCGTGTACATGCATGTCGTGGTGATGTCAACAAATACTATAAGTGCTACTGGATACTCGGAGATGGGAAGATTCAATCTTCAATGCTGAGCTGCCTGCGTTTATCTGACAGCTCGGACTTGCGCAAAGTTCGGGGGCTGAGCGGTCGGCCGGACGTCCATGGGAGGGGACCTCATGGCGCCCTTCTTCAGCATCGAGGTCGCAGTGTACACCCGGTTGATCTCGTCCGCGTAGTACTCGTCGATCGTCAATCGCCGCAGTTCTAACATCAGCCAAGGCGTGGACGATTACTCACTCTGCGCAGCAGTCAACATCCCGGACTCGGGGGTCCACTCGTCCGCGGTGAGCACCAACGCCTCGAGCGTGTCGCTGCCTTTCAACCCGTTCTTCTTCGCCGTGTTATTCAGCTCTTTCAGCGCAAGGTTGACGAGATGATCGTTACGACATAGTGACTCGAGATCACCAGGACCAGCTACGATGCCATTCTTCCGAGCAAAGGACGGAAAGTAAACCGGATGCGCAACAGCCACGAGCGCTGGATTCCGGTGCGTCGGGTGTGCGATCACACACCCATTCGCAATAAGGGGGCAGGACTTGTATACAGACTCGAGGCGTTCGAGCAGAACATGCCTCCCTCCAGCTAGGGAAACATGGTTCTTTATCCGGTCGATGACGGTCATTGTGCCATCGGAATTCCACTGGCCTATGTCGCCGGTTTTCAGCCACCCATCGGGGGTGAATGCCTCGTTGTTGAATTCGGGGTTGAAGTAGCCCTTAAAGACAGCCGGACCGCGTAGATGGATCTCGCCCTGTGGTGGGTCGGTGGTGGAGAAGTAGCCTGATCCGATGTCAGGCCTGTCGACGAGCTTGATCTCCACCCCAGGGACGGGACCGCCCACAGCGGTCGGATTGATCCACGACGGGTGGAGAAGACATGCCATTGCTGTGCCCTCCGTCAGGCCGTAGCCTTGAATCATCTGTACGAGTGCGGCACTCAGGAAGCGGTTTGTCACTGGTGAGAGAGCGCCGCCGCCGCTGAAGATGGTACGTAGCCGCCCGCCTGTGGCAGCGCGGACTCTGTTGAATATCATCGCGTCCGTCATGCCGGCGAGTCCTGGGATGGACCTCTCCTGTGCCGCATTCTTGGCCCGCAGAGCTACGTTGAACACCGCCTTCTTGACGGTCCCGCCTGAGTCAACTTTACTCTGGATACCCTTGCGGATGATCTCCCACACGGTAGGGACAGCGACCATCACAGACTGATGGTCAGCGGAGTGTCTCGTGCGTCGGACTCACCGGTCGCGCCTCGGTAATGTCGTTCTTGCACCCTCGCACCCCAGCATCAGTCAGCGTCTTGAGCCGACCATATGCAATGGGAATACCAAGGAGCATGAACGCCATCTCGACGGCAAACTCTAGGATATGCGCCTGGGGCAAGAACGCGAGGTAGCACGTCTCCCCCTCAAGTGCGTCGCTCATCAGGACCTTGATCGACCCCACTACTGTCAGACGTGCGACGGAACCTCCACTCACCGGCCGCGCACACATTGCCATGCGTCAGAAGCACCCCCTTCGGCTTCCCGCTCCCTCCGCTGGTGTACATGAGGCAGTACACATCGTCACGCGTCGCCCGTTCTGCGAGTTGCATTGTGTGCTTGCTGCCCAAGTCCCGCACCCCGCTGATGTGCATCAGCTGCACCTTTGGAAACTGCTCGAACGCGTGCAGTGTTCCCGGATCTGGCTTGCCGTCGTACACGATCAAATCGATCCCCGGCATGCGGTGCAGCATGCGCGTGAGGTTGGGCAGCAGCTCCGCGCCGGTGAACAGCGCGGGAACTTTTGCCTCGTTGAAGGACTCGACGACTGCGTCGAAGAGTGCCGAGTCGTACACTGTGCATATGGGGACACCGTTGAACGCACATGCTTGCGCCATGAGCATCCAATTTGCGCTTCCATCAGCCCCTGCCACTCTCTACCACTCACGACGTCGACGCATAGAAGCCAAAGTACTTGCCGTCGCTTCGCGTCCCTGCCCCGAGGTCGCGCAGGCCGCAGCCGAGATCGCGCACCTCTTGCAGCGCGGCATCGTAGGACATCCATTCAAGCGGTCCCAGGCGATACACCTCGACTGATTTGTGCAGGGACGGCTTTGAGCTTGTGCTGCTGTCGGTACGGGTGAGCGGCCGCGTATCAGACGTGACTTCCAGCACCTGGCGCGAGCCGAATGCATCTCTGGATCCATACTCGCGGCCGGTGTACAGAAGGATATCGTGGACGGTGTTGACGTTCGGTGCAGGGCCTGGTGGACTGTTAGCGCCCCGTGCAGCCAAGTAGACAAACAGCCTTAGTCACCGCCCCGCGCGGCCAATAAGCCGGGGTCGGTTCCACTGGCAGACTTACGCAGGACTAGCTCCTTTGTGCAGTACGCCCGGCGAGCTCTTGTCTCCCCCTTTGGCTTGGGTAGATGTGCGTCCACCTCCCAAGAGGCCGGCTGGCCATGCTTGCGCGGTGCCATCAATAGTATTCACGATGGCGATGGAGATGGAATGGATACAACAAAGGTGCCTGTTGTGAGGTAGTCTGCTACTTTACTCGATGGTAGCGGATTGTCGCTTGCATGGCAGTTGGTAACTGGTACCAGCGCTGGCTGTTCATGGTGGGCATTCCATGCCGAGAACGAAACGCATGGGGGAGCTGCATGGGTGCTGGCCAAAAACGAAGGGCCTGGGGGGCGCGGATCTGGAAACAGCTTGTGAGAACGGGTGGCCAAGAGCATCGAGTGGCAATTGCGCATGTTGTCTCAAGTGGTTCCCCCTCGAGGGCAGCTCCTGCTCTCCTGGGCGCCGAGGCAGGTAGAGGAGGTGTAGGAGATTAGGGGAGATATCCATCATACGGTTCAGAGTTCGGCCTTGCAGAGCGTACAACGCACGCCAGAAGATCGACAGGCGTTGATGATGCCGGCATGGGTCATGGCGGTCACACCCCTTTCGCCGCGGCGGCAAAACACGGCGTCAGGTATCGGCTGATACGAGACCCGCGACAGATGCCCGCTCGTATTCCAGCAAGTATCCGTCCCTGGGAGGCGGGCAGCGGGCATTTGCGTGTCCCCCAACTGCGAATACAAGGGAGCATGCATGCATGTCGGCTTGCGTGCGTGCGTACAACAAGGCGAGACAAAGGAGTGCGTGGAGCGAAGTAGGCAAGGCAAAGGCACGGGTGAAGAATCCACAGTTGGACCAACGCAGGAGATCAGATCGAGGGAGTACGCAGTGCGCTGCGAAGTGATGACCGCCCTGGCTCTGCCTCGGGGCTGTTTCGCGCCGAGCTCTTTGCCATCTAGGACGATTTTATGCAGAGGGTTGCTGTGCCTGTAAACCGCGGATATGCCGCCCACTACTCGGTTCACGGGTCGTCTATCTGCCTGTCTCCTTGCATGCCTTACCTATGTACATGTTCATGTGCATGGTGTAGAGCCTGCTGGCTTGTTTGCCTGTCTGGTCGAGCTGCTTGCGATGATGTATGAGGCACGTTCAGTTGCGACAAAGCAGTCATCAGCCGGAGGGAGTCGTGACAAGAGTAATAGTCGATGGACACTGGGCACGAGCCACACTGCACACTGAGCGGGTTTGCACTGCTCGCAATCCGAAAGCAGCTATGTGCAGTACACGGCTGGGAGCATGATGCTGCGGGCAGCGACAGCCAACCCAAGCAAGGACAAGGTGGACTCCAGCACTACTCTCGCTTTGCAGCAATGTGGGGTCGTAGTGGGTGGACAGCGTGGATTAGCAGGTGGCCAGGTGGCCGAAGTGGACCGGGTTCCGTCCGCCCTCCCCGACCTGAATGCCGCGCTCCCCATTGTCCGTCAGCCAAAAGTGGCGTTTTGCCTGACAGCACCGATGGAAGCCCGTTTTTCAGATACGACTTAATTTATCTGGATACGAATTATCAAGTACATTTTTACATAGATACGACTTAATTGTAATGCGATCCTAATCACACAGGTACCCAGATGGTCACAATTACAAGCCGTGCTAATGCATATAAGCGGAGTCAAATCCAGAGTCAGCAGCCCGTGGCAGCTGAGGTTAACCACCATAGTATAGATCAGTAACACCGCTGAGGGGCATTACAGCAGAACGGAATGTATATGCACAATATAATCAACATCTACTGATGCTTTAGTTAATATAGCATCCCTGGTGCAGATTGTAGACGAGCAGATGCAATATTGAGCTCTGCAGGTGAACTTGTTTGATTGGTGTTGGTCTATTAAGGAGGACTAATGACGCTCCGGTAGAGGGATTACATGTGTTTCTAATCGGGTTCTGATTTCTAAGTATAAAGTCGTATCTATGTAGAATTGTACTTGATAACTAGTATCCAGATAAATTAAGTCGTATCTGAAAAACGGGCTTCGCACCGATGTGGGTCTTGGTTTTTACATTATTCCGGCCGCATTTCCGTCGCATCATCCCGTCTGCCGCATCTACCCCGAACGCCAACGGCGCGCGCCGCCTTCTCTGCCAAGCACAAGCATGTCAGGGAGTATGCAGGAGAGTCTCATGTACAGGGCGTGGTCTGGAGAATGGGGGGGAGGGGGGGCATGTCGCAGAGTCATCGTTATCTACACGGACCAGCCAGCTAAGATCAGCCAACCGACTACAACCACGAGGCGACCCCAACCTCCTTGCTCCTTCGGCTCCTTGACCATTCAGGCCGATGTATGTGGCGAGTAACGTCAATCTGACTGTCAACAGCCGTGCAAGCTATGACTTTTGGACTGTGCATGTAGGCTTGGACAAGTTAGCTAGTACACATGCCGATGTCTCCTCGTCTGTCTCTTCTGGGGGCAGCATGGGCTCTCGGAATAGACCGGTAACAATAAGGATTTGTTCACCGTGTAGGATTTCCATGCCGCCGTGGCAAATGTACGTGCCTGAACCCGACGCCTTGATGCCCTGTACATCGTTTGTCCTTTTCTCTTGACTGACAATGTTCATCGCCGCCGCGTGTTCGAAGCACTGACTTCTGTCCAATCCCACAGACTATGCAGCCTACTCAAGCCTGGCAGGTACGAACATAGGACTCGAGCAGGCAGGCAACGGTGTCGTCGTAAGCTCCCCACGTACAGGGTCCTGTCCCATGCCTTGTCGACCTCCCTCCACCTCCTCCTCATCACCCCCGGTGGATGATGGTTGATGCCACATTCTATGAGTTAAGCACGAGCCCAGTCCTGAGTTCCTGGATGGTATTGCCTTCACGCGGCGCTCCAAGCTCGGGACCTTGCGGTTGTGATCCTACTTTGGCCCCTCGCTCACACAAGAGTAGCAATCTTTGCCGCGGGCAGACACGCCCCTCGCCTTCGCATTCGCATTCGCTTGGGCGTCCGTTTGAGGACGACTCAGCCCTCTAGGGGCGCCTGCTGCTGATCAAGGCGCGCCGACAAGGGGCGGAGAGACCCACAGTGTTCTGTCTGTCCGCCGGTGATGGATCTGAAGTGCCTTACATTCCAGCTCTTGATAAATCTTGGTCCACCGCGCCGCCGGGGCCACTGCTGACATCTGTGGATCCTCACCCGCCTACTCATACTCCTCCTCCGCCTCCTCCCCCCTTTACTCCTTCTGACAAGAGAATCTTCCTGCTTCACGCTCCTGTTCGTTACCCCAACAAAACTACTGTTCAACCGTCTGTCTCTCAACTCCCACTCCCCCTCACCGAATTACCATGACGGCTCCTGAGAGTATATCGAGCGGCTGCAACACCGCAGCCAGCACCTTTGGAAGCCGGTGCAATTACAAGAACATCGTCGTCATCGGAGGTCAGTCCTGAGGCATAGGCGTGACATGCGAGCAGCTTCGCCCTTGCCTGACATCTTACGCGTCCGCCTACTGACACCAGCAGCATCTGTCGCAGGACACAATCTCGTCAACACGCTTGCCCCAACGCTTCCTGCGCAGTTCCGCATCCTGCTCATCGAGCGCAACACCTTTGTCATGCACGCACCTATAGTCGTGCGTGCACTGGTCGTCCCCGGTTGGGAGCACAGGGAGTTCACGGCACCTATTACACAGGAGACAGTGTTCCCCAACCACAAACGTCACCGTGTCATCTGCCCCAACACCGTCCTGGAGCTTCGCAGGCACTCAGTCATTGTCGAGGAGCCGTTTGAGGATTCAAACGAGATTTTCTTCGAGGTGAGTGGCGAGTTCTCGGCCCTAGCGCGACCGCCAGATGACCCAGGTCTGACTTGCAGAAATGCATCATTGCTACTGGTGCACAGCAACCCATGCCGATTCGCCCTGCCGCTGGATCCAACCTCGACGAGTGGCGCCTCGCGCTCCAAGACACACAAGATGACATCAGGGAGGCCCAAAGCATTCTCATCGTTGGTGGAGGATCAGTGGGCATCGAAGTCGCCGGGGTGCGTATCTGCTTGCTCTCTCAATCATTACAATCAGCTAATCTGGCAGGAAATTCACGACATGTACCCCAAGAAGAAGATCACCATCGTCCACTGGGACACTGGCCTCTTGCACCCGAGTGACACTGGGGGCAACACCCAACACACCTACGTCGCTCCACGCACGTCCCCCAAGCTCGGCCAGGCGCTCGCGAAGCAGCTCACTGCAAGGGGCGTCGAGATAATCCTCTGCGATCGTGTGGACTTTGAGGCAGCCCAGGCCCCCGGCGAGTGGGGCGGCCGCCCGGGCCTGCTCGGCAAGATGCGCAGCATTCCCCTTGTCAGCGGGCGCACGGTCAACGCAGACTTTGTGTTCAACTCGACCGGCAACCGCCCCAACTCCCATCTCGTTCGTGATGCCGATTCCTCGGCCCTGACGACAAACGGCTACATTTCCATCGACCCATACTTCCGCATCCGTGGCCACCCCGACGGTCCGCTGGCAGAGGACTACTTTGCGCTCGGGGACGTGGCCAACGCACCGAGCTGGAAGACTGGCGTCGCAGCGCAGGAGGAGGGCAGGCAACTCGGTGTAATTCTGGACAACATTATCGCCGGCCGCATGCCTAGGAAGTACAACCCGCCTCGCTGCGTGCAGGAGAGCTGTGTGTTGCTGGGCTCGAACGGCGGTGCTGCCATCATGAAGCTGCCCCTCTTTGGCAACGTGCGGGCGCCGAGCTTCGTCGTCGAGAGCAAGAGCCAGGACTTCTTGGCCGGCAAGAACTTCTTTGCGCGTTTCCAGGGCGCCCAGAAGGTCACTGACCGGGACATACCCCGGCGCAAGGACCGCGGACCGAAGGTGTTCTAGACGTGGACAAGTGGACGCGGACAAGAAAACCAGGACATGCCCTCTACCCGGCGTGACCTGAAGAAGTGCAAGGTGCTCTCTAGGGCTCCCAGTCGTTTGTGGTTCAGTGGTTTCGATTTGGATGGTTCAATATCGTGTGGCTTTAGACGTGTTCATTCAATGTTGTAGACTTTCAATAATACCATGTCAAGATGCTACGAGTTCTGGTTCGCATATACAGTAGCTGCTGCTGCCTCACTGTGGTGTATAATGACTCAGCAGTTGCGGCGATTGCAGATGAGTGACAACCGACCGTGGCTTACAAGTGACTACGCCCCCATCGCTAGGCTTCGTCCTCCGCTCTGTGGGACCTACATCACGAGCCGTTTGCAAGCCATCTTGCAGATTTTAGGCATCTACACTGCTATGTATGCTTAGTGTGCTCGTCAACAAAGTCCATGCACGGTTCCACGTTCCTGCTCCAGCCCTCATCGCCTGGTTCCTGTGATGCGTCAGCAGCGGCGCGTGCACACCCGTCCCACTCCCGATCCGACTCCGGCACCACTCCCACTCAACGCACCATGAACGCAAAGTCGTGCACGTGCCCCTTGTCCTTGTCATAGGCCTCCCCAACCGCCACTCCCAGACCGCGCAGCTTTTCAGCAAGCTGCAAGCTCTGCTGCAGGCGGACAATATCGTCTCCCGTCCCGTGCATGTTGAATGTGGCTGGAAAAGACTTTGCGGAGTCGAGTAGGTGGAACGGCGAGTTGGCCCGCACGAAATCCATAAACTCCTCGTCGCTGCCGAACTGCTCCCGGCGGTAGATGACGTCCATCAACAACCTATGCTTGGCCACATACGAGTAGATGTCAATGCGGCGAAACTGCTCCTCGCTCGGCTCCCAATCTGGCAAGCCGAAGCACTCCCTCGCCTCCTGTAGCGAAACCTCGGGCGGCATCTCGCTAGCCCATGGGTTCTGCACTGATGCCATGGTCGGGTCCGGATCCCGCAGGGCACGTTCGATCTCCTCCTCGGTCGAGACAAAGTACGGATCCACGGCTAGCGATCGCGCCTTGTCGTGGTGGTAGTAGTCGGCCGTGTCGATCAGCCCATACACATTGACGAACGCTTTCGGGGGCGGGTCAGAGCGCAGAGCAGTGAATGCCGCAAGGGTTGCACCACTGCTCGCGCCGCCCACAACCCAGCGCCTCGGATCCACACCAGCAATGGCAGGCAGTCGTTCCTGACACCATGCTGCTGCCGAAACACAGTCCTCAACCATGTCGAGCAGCGACGCCTCAGGCTGGAGCCTGTATCCCACTGACACGACAGCATAGCCCCGATCAGCAAACGCGCGGCTGACCCACGGTGTGGGAGCCGACCACTTGCCGCACGTGTACCCTCCTGCCACTGTTCAGCGGGACCACGACCGACAATCTGATGGTCACGTACCGCCGTGTATCCACAACAGCCATGGGGTCGGACCAGTGGCCTGGGCTTTGAGTGCGGGCCACACTCTCAGCGGGAGCTTGACTCCCTGCACCGTCTTGAAGATGTGGTCTGTGAACCCCGGGGGGCAGCGGGGTAGCGGCATGGTTCAAGAGATTGTAGTCGGACGGACGAGGGGAAGGCTGCGGATGTCGACCTCCCTCAGTGCGGGGTAGATCATTGACTGCGCGACACTTCGGCTAATAGATACCGGCCGCTCGGCAACTCGATAAACCTCATTGGCGCCACTGGCGGCGGCGCGGTGGGTGTGGAATGGACTGGGCAGTAATCATGAAGCCCGTTTTTCAGATACGACTTAATTTATCTAGATACGAATTACCAAGTACATTTTTACATAGATACAACTTAATTGTAATGCGATCCTAATCTCTCAGGTACCCAGATGGTCACAATTACAAGCCGTGCTAATGCATATAAGCGGAGTCAAAATCAGAATCAGCAGCCCGTGGCAGCTGAGGTTAACCACCATAGTATAGATCAGTAACACCGCTGATGGGCTTTTCAGCAGAACGGAATGTATATGCACGATATAATTGACATGTACTGATGCTTTAGTGTATATAGCATCCCTGGTGCAGATTGTAGTCGAGCAGATGCAATATTGAGCTTTGCAGGTGAATTTGTTTGTTTGGTGTTGGTCTATTAAGGAGGACTAATGACGCTCCGGTAGAGGGATTACATGTGTTTCTAATCGGGTCCTGATTTCTAAGTATAAAGTAGTATCTATGTAGAATTGTCCTTGATAACTAGTATCCAGATAAATTAAGTCGTATCTGAAAAACGGGCTTCAGTAATCATGCTCTCCTTTTCTTGCAGAAGCAGCGTGGTGGGAGTGCTGAAGTATCGCAGGTGATGCAATGGCTGCCGATGAACATCGCTCTCGGATGGTTGTCAATCTGAGGTTGGTCGCCATAAGGCATCTTGCCTGGCTTAAAATGTCGACTGATGGGCAAGCGGTAATCCGCGAGCAGGGGACGCGAATATGTCACCCAATGGTGATAGTGGCCGACTGCCGCGGTGCGATAGTCTCGAACGGATTGTTTGTATGGGCTGGGTAGACTAGACACGACGTCCACGCGAACGTACAAGAACGTGAAGCACTGACAGGAAGGAGGTAATGCACCCTTCCGACATGCTTGGGCCTTAGGCACTGACATTGACATTAACGGATAGAGGCTGCGCGCCAGGTTGTTGCCCGGCCTTGCTGATTGATCATGCGCAGATGTTCGGTGTCCATCTGTGAAGTCGGCGCAATGCGCGGCGATCTTCGGCATCCTCACTCCGCGCTCTACAGTACGGTGGCACTGGCGACGCGCTTCGTGCTCAACACTTCAACACTACGCCCTCATCCATAAGCGGGGCCTATAGTCTAAGGAAATTCTAGAATTTGATGATAATTGGTAGGGTCCAATCCTAACAATTAACCCCGCTCAGAGGACATTTTACGCTATGGCCCTTTGCATGCGCCTCCAATCCAGCCCAAGCGCATGTATGCGTGCGTCAAGCTCGCCAGGACCGCCAGACACGCCCCGCATGCAGGGCTGATGCGCATGGTTCCGATGGAAAGCTCTGCCGCTTGCCCACGGATTTGACCGAGAGCTCGGCTGGACGGGCTTTTATTGTGTCACCACATTTCCAACTGCTCTCTCACCTACTTAAACTTTCCATCTGTCAGCATGGACGCGATATAGTTATCCATGTCATCCCCACACTCTTGACTCGCATTTACCCACATCTATGACCATGGCAGCCCCAGATACAAAGTACGAGTGCTCGGCCACCTCACCTGGCGACGAGACCGTGCAAGAATTGGTGGGACGTACCACTAGCCGCCGCTCAGGAGATGGATTAACGAGCATTATGCGATCCATGACTCACCGTTCAGAGGCAGTCACTCTCACCGGTGACGAGGCGCGCGAACTGGCAGGTCCCCCGCCCGATGGCGGTCTCCAAGCGTGGCTCTGCGTGCTTGCCTGCTCGCTCGAGCAGTTTTGTGTCTTTGGTTTTAGTGAGTGGACGTTGGCGGCGACATGCTTGTCTGTATGCTAACGGCTACAAGTGACAGCAAACGGCTCGCTACAGGCTTACTACCTTGATCACCAACTTTTGGGCTATTCCAAGTCCACAGTCGCGTGAGTCGTGCCGTACTGCTGCGCTGACAATCAGCTGGTATGGATCCATTCAGACTTTCATCGAGTTTCTCTTTGCCATGTTCGTCGGACGTTACTTCGACATTCACGGTCCACGGCTTCTGGTTTGTGTTAGTATTCTATTCAACGCCGTCGCATTGGTCGGGTTAGCATGTGCGTACCAACATCGTGCAAGAGTTGACCGCAGTCTCTTACGAGTACTACCAGTTCCTTCTCTCCTTCATGCTCTTCTCGCTGTCCGCCGCTCTGGTCTACACCCCTTCCGTTGCCATTATCTCACATTGGTTTCACAGGAAGCGGGGTCTGGCAGTTGGGATCGTAGTTTGTGGTTCGGGCATTGGCGGCATCATATACCCCATCGTCTTCGAGCGCGGATTTAAGTCTTTGGGTGAGTTTCCGAAGCCACGAACAGTACTGTAGTAAGTTGGCCAGCTGACTTTAGGTTACCGCAACACGATGCTCCTGCTTATGGGTATGAACTTCGTGCTGATGCTGCCCGGTGCGTTTTTCATGAAGTCGCGTCTTCCACCCTACCGCCCGCCACCGTGGGCAGACATGAAGCGCCCATGGCATGAGGTCCGTTTCAGCTTCCATGTCGCAGGTGCGATGCTTTACATCATGAAGTGAGTAACGCATTCTCGGATTTCTTCTCAGGACTTACTCTCAGCCTTCTCGCCCCCTACTTTGCCGCCAACGACTACACAGTCGCCAACAACGTGCCGTCCGACTTGACGGGCTACTCGGTCACTTTCCTGATGGTGGGATCGATCGTGGGGCGCATCTTGCTTGGAGCCCTCGCAGATCTGTGTGGCGTGTGGACAGTCTTTGGAACCATTGGATTCGCTTCTGCCGTCATCATGTTTGCATTGTGGTTGCCAACAGTGGGCTTTGGGGCTTCCATCGCAGGTCTGATTCTATACGGTGCCATCTCTGGGGGCTGGTTTGCACTCGCCCCGGCTGCCACAGCAGCCATCTCCCCGGTTCACGAGGCGGGTATGCGCTTTGGCCTTCTCGTATCCTCACTGGCAGTGCCGTCTCTCATTGGCCCTGTGATCACTTCGGCCCTCATCGAGAAGGGTGATGACAGCTTCAAGTGGGCGGCCGTTTGGTGCGGCTGCTGCTTCGTAGTGTCTGGTCTGGTTCTCAATGCCCCTCCGTCTTGGCAATGGTTGCGACACCGGAAGCAGCGGGAAAAGGCGAAGACCAACGCAGACCTTCGGCAGACACCATCCGAAGACAGGTGGCCGACCGCATCGTCGGAAGAACTGGCATCACATTCTCAAGACGAGATGAGAGCGAGAGGATAGCCGTTCACGGATGAACGTGCCTACGAGCGGAGCTACTCCGTGGACCATGATGTCGACTCGATCAGCAGACCGCATCGAGTACGTCGGGAATCATTTAGGTCCCTGCCACGGCCGATGGCCTACCGAGCGCGCAACCAGTACACAATGACACGGTGGGCAGCCGACATGCTACCATACACGGCGACCGCCTCCTTCCTCAGCTGCATACCCATGCCTAATGGGGTACAATGGACCTCTGGACCATGGTTTCAGTGATTCTCCAGATTAGGCGCTCCGGATGAATTGCTCTCTGTGAGAATCGGTGTACGGGAAAGGTCTGCATCTCTATGGTTGCTGATGCCTCCCACTGACATTCCGTGTAGCGCCCAGCCGCGGTCTCATTGCTCTTCCTTGCCTCTCGGGTCCATCGAAGTGGACTACACTAGAATCAACTAAACTAAACTGACGTGCGGTCTACAGTTCTCAGTCGGACTTGCGCTCCGAGTGCGGCGACTTTTTGTGGCCGTCCACGCGATGGCTCGTCCTCGCTTGGCCTTCATGCCAGCGACAGAAGTAGACTAACTGGACATCGCTTACTGCATTTAGAACGGCGTCTTGGCATAGCTTAACCATGCGTTCCTGCCAAGAACGAAAGGGCATGGCCCACCCCACACGTGGGGGTAGCGAAGCCAACGAGAAGCAATTCATCACGAGGACATTTCTGAGTTTCTGGATTCAAGCAAACTCATTGCTGGCAGACTCAGATGATCATCATCAGTGCAGGAAGGACGCAAGAGAATGCATCGCGGCCCTCTATTTCGGCGGTCGTAAAAGTAATACTATTGTAACTATCTAAAGGAGGAGGAAGCCACCGACAACGGCGGGGATGGCAAGAGCGGCGGCGGCAAGACCGTTGCGAGTAGCGTCGCTCTTAGGCGAGCTGCTGGCAGCAGCAGCAGCGGCGCTCTGCGAGGCACCGCTGGCGCTGGAGCTACCCTTGCGGCCACCACGAGGGGGGAACTCGATCTTGCCGCAGATCTTCTCGGCCTCGACAAACCACTTGGGAACGTCGGTGTTGCAGCCAGAAGTGTACAGGCAGTTCTTCACCTGCGTCTGGTAGTTGGCATTGCAGAGGCAAGCGTTGTCCTTCCAGGCGGAGACACCCTCGCAGTTGGCGGCCAGAGTGGCGTTCTTCGAAACAGATTCGGCACACTTGTTGTGGCACTCGCTCCACACGGGCTCGGTGCTGTTGTTCTTACTGCTGTCAGTGACAGTGTGGAGTGGAACTCACGTAGCTGCCTGGGCGTTGGCAGTGGATGCAACGGCGGCGAGGAGCACAACAGCGGAGAACTTCATGGCTGTCTTGGCTGGTTTCGAGGATGTGCGAGGTTGAGTGTGGGGTTTTACGGAAGTGCCAGAAGATTACTTATAGTGATCAACCTTCACCTCTACACGCGCTGCGCGGTAAGGGATGAAGACTGTCGGCCGACTTCTCCAAAAGGCATCAAGTCGCCGTCCGCTCGGCATCCACATATCTGGCCAATGCTATCGGGCACAGCTGCGCCGAAATAACACAATGCACACGTCGTCGGTGACGCAAGGTACGAATCTGGGCTGCCGAGCATGTGAGCAGCATGCGGCTGCAGCAAATTGCTACACATTGTGGATAATAGCGAAACAAGGGTACTCGCGTATCGTGCTGCCAAGCCGAATCTAATCTGATAAAGCGCCCACGCCCAGGCACCGTCGGTAAAATCGGATTCTGTAAATTCCTGACCATCATTTCTTGGCATGCCGGTCCATGCACTGAGCCATGCGTGTGGTGAGCTAGTCCACCTCACGGTCGGTTTCCAAACATGCTAGTTATCAGATTGGCGGGGCAACTCGCAACATCGGCTCCGACGTGCGCTGGAGGCGTCCATGCAACTTACCACCATGACGGTGCCGCAACAAGTGCAACATGAAGCACATGATTCCTCGCCCCAGCGCGGCTGGCTCGGAGCGGCGAGTAGTGTCATTGGCGTCTTTTGTCCAGCTCTGAGACAGTAGTTGACGACCGTTGGGACAGGCCAGCTTCACATCACTGCTTACCAGAATCAGCCTATATGGCAATCGGCCGACCTCTTTGATCCCAAGAAGATCAACGGCCAAGAGGTAGACTCCATTGAATCACCGTCGAGAGGTGCCTCATACGTCCACTAGCGCCCACCCTCGGCCGACTGTCAGCAGTCTGTGAACGTCAAGGACGCTGTACCTACCTTGCAACGCCATATTTAACCTTCCAGCTGACTGGGGATGGCCGTTTCTTTCCAACGCAAGACTGCACCCATTTCCACAATGCTCGCCAACATTGTCAGCCTCGCCCTCATCGCCAGTGTCGCCGCCTCGCCAGTGGAGAGCCTCTCCCAGCGTGCTGACATTAGCAGCCCGGGTATCCTTGGCTTTGCTGTTCGTAACTCTGCCTTGGTATGAACTGACGGCCAGGTTCCCCCTACCCGTGGCTTCGACTATTCGCAGGCTTCCGTAGCACCATGCGGTGGAATCCCGGGCATCGGCAACCACACCTTCTTCGGCCTAGTAGCAGACTTTTACATCAAGGTCGCCAACGATGTCAAGGATGTCAAGCTTTCGTACTCCACCAAGGAGGACATGAGCAACCCGGTTCAGATTGGCAAGATCGACCGCGCGGGCGCTGGCTACATATGTCTGAACGACCCCATCGATTGGATGGAGGAGGGCTTCGGGAAGCAGGACGAGGTCACGCTCCAGCTGGAGTACTACGACCTTCTCACGAGGCAGACTCTGTACAACTGCGCGGACATTCACCTCACCTCTGACCACGCGTACGAGCCCCACATGAACTTCACTTGCTCCAACACCTCCTTCATTCAGGTTGAGCACACTGCTGGCGGTCCTCACGCCTCACCTGTTCACCGCGCACCCGGCCAGAGCGTCTCTCCTCTTGGCTCGGGATTCATCGGTGCTGCTATCATGTTTGTTGTCATGGTGGCTATCGCTGGATTCCTCAAGTGGAAGAACATGCTGTTCTTCTCGCGTCGCAGCCGCGAGCGTGCCAGCACCCTCCACCACTCGTCTCGCCTCAACCACGACCACTGCTCTGCCGACGACGTCTCCCTCCAGAACTCGACCTCTGTGCACAAGCAGCCGCTCTAAGCGTCTGCCAGCGCCGCAAATGCGCGTTAAAACTGCTCGTCGCACCCCCAGAAACATCGCGCCTCTTTAGTAGACGATATATGCAGTGCTCTGAATAATCTTCATCTTTGGACGATCCTCATGTACAATAGCTAAACCCTTCGATATGTCCCTGCTCAACGTCAACAAGGCGGTCACTCCTGCGCATCGTGACAACCTTTACTGGTACCGGAAGTCACGGTCGCCCTCGATAATGCACTCCCCACGGTCGGCTTTGCGGTTCTTGTAGACCATCCACAGGCGAAGCAGACCACCAAACACGATGACACTGACGTTCAAAGCAACAGTCAGCCAAACGCCAGTGGGGTATCCAATCTTGGACTCCTTCTCCTGGAAGGCAACGGATGCTACGATTCCTCCCAGACCACCAGCACCAACGATGAGCGCGCTAGAGTAACCGCGCTTGGACTGTGAGCGGATTGACGCTTGAGCCCAGCCGATGGTGACTGCCACGTTTGCGTTAATGCCCCCGGCTGCGAGGAAGACACCGGCATAGCGCGCCGCAAGCTGCGTTTTCGGCAGTTGTGTGTACATTAGCGTGCCCACAATGGTCTGGCATGCGTTGAAGATCAGCATCCAGACCCGTAGTTGGTACTTGTCGCTGATGTACGCAGTGATGAGGGCCGGGATGAGACTCCAGACATTGGGAGGGGCAACCAGGACTTGTGACATGGCGTTGCTGAAACCCATTGTGCGAAGAATCTGCGGCAGGAAGTACGCTAGCGAGTACGCTCCAACAGTGGTGGCACAGAAGAAGTATGCGAAGAGCCAGATCTTGAGGTCGGACACATACTTGACAAACTTGGCGCCCGTCATGTGGTCGTACTCAGAGTCTTTGCGGTCCCGCTCAATGCGTGTCATGATCATCTGCCTCTCGTCTTCCCTCAAGAAAGTGGCCTTGTCAGGGAAGTCGGAGATGAATGAGACGCCGACTAGGCCGATGACTATGGTGATAATCCCGTAGATGATGAAGATCCATCTGGTCGTTAGCAAGCTGACCGAGAGCTCTGACCTACCGCCAGCCGTGTTTGCCTGCCGTGCCATGCATCTGGGAGATGCCGTAGGAGATGAGCGCCGAGCATCCTGCGATCGCATACGGGATTTGATAGAACAGGGCCATCCGGAAGGCAATCACGTTGCGAGGGTACCAGCACGAGATGAGATAGGTAGCGCCAGGGAAGAGAACACCTTCAAAGCCTCCAAGAAGAGCGCGCAGACCAGCAAGCTGTTGCCAGGTGTTGCAGAAGGCCATACAGAGCATGACAACGCCCCAGGCGATTGTGGCGCCTCCGAGCCACAGACGTGAACCGAATTTGCGTAGGCCAAGCTGCGACTGCCATATGAGCAAGGCTCGGAACAACACTCGCAGACTCACCGGAATTTCTACCGCAATGTAGGGTGGGAAGAATGCCAGGGTGATGAGACTGTACCGTTGGCCAGTGGTGAGTCCAAGGTCCTTGGACATGGCTGAATCGTTGGCAGCACGAGCGAGGGACAGATTGCTGCGGTCCATCTGAGATACAGTGTACATGGCCATCAGGACAGGCAGCAACTGGAATCCGTTCAGTACGGCTTCGACATGACAAAACTCACGCGCCAGTCCACCTTGCGCAATGTCCTCTTCAATGCAACGGCATCAAAGCCTTCGTCCATATGCGTGGCAGTGTAAGACAGCTGGTTCGGCCCAAGCTCCGCATCGTATGGATCTACGTGCTTGACGTCCTCGATGTGGACGTTCGAGGCCAGGTCTTTCTCATCCTCGAAGAAAGTGTCAGGCTGCCTGGGAGACATTGTTGATACAACAGTATCTGTTCGATATCGATCAGTGACAGGAAGCTGGAAGCAGTCAGATATGAGAGTGACCTGTGAGCTCCGTCCTGGGGCCCAGTCCTGCTTTAATAGTGCGACGGTCGTCAACCGCTAGCGAACGTGCTTCCTATGACCTGGACCGCCCCCACCCCCAAGCCGTCCGTACAGTAGTTGTGTTGCTCTGCTCTGCTCAGCGCGGCAAGCGGGCAATAGGTAGTAACCAGTCATGCGGCGATCGCCTATCTTGTCTTAAAACGCGCTTTTCCGGGGTCCACGAAATTCCGACCACTCTCCGTTATTGGGTGCTCGTGCTACACAATTGCGGTACGTCAGAAGATAGGCTGGCCGGTTTACACAGCGAGATCAGCAGGTGGAATGTATGATGGACGGATCCAGACCGAGGGTCGCTGCGCGTTAAGTGTCAGTGATGTGGAGTAGCGGATCTGGAGTCCCCGGTCTGAGCAGTCGATGCACTGGCTAGTGTGTAATCAGCCAGACTCAGGTGATCAATGATTACAGGAAGCCGAATAAGATCTGTCGCCGTGATCTAAATACAGCTCTGGTAAGGGCAATCACATGGGTTGATGCCGAGGTCCGATGCTGGTCGGCCAAGCACGGCGGGCAACCACATTGCGGGATCGCTGTGACTGTTTGTCTCACAGGCCTCGGCCTCGTCTTTCGGCGTCCACTTTATGGTCTTGTGGACTCTCCGAATAACGTCTTCCAATGCTACTCATGAGAGCTGGTGAAGATCTCCCCAACGACCACATGAGGCTTCCGGCATTCTCAGCAGTCCACCGAACAACGAAGTGCGGGGCACTGTCAGTCGGAAAAGCGGATCGAGCCCCGGCAAGAGACGGTAACGGGAAGCACCGCGTCTTACATGTGCCAAGTTGGTCGATGTTTACGTGCGTGCGCGTCAATTGGGGAATGCAGATCATGCTAGTGGTGGCTAAGTATCTGCAAGCGAGTGAATATACGAGGCATGTGGTATACCGTCTATACCCCGCGTGCGCCACACTCTCTCCCCCGCCTTCACAAGGTCGAATGGATCATCGCAGATATCGCGTACGACTTATCGTCCAACCATTTCTTCACTCACAAGTTACCACTCCAGTAAGTAGAGCTGACTGATCACATAGATGCGCGCTCTTGCTCATCAAATGCACAAACAAGTGCAGATGCTCAACTGCATATATACTTCTCGACTTCCGTTGGTGACATCGGCGCCCCCGACATGTCTTTGCGGGGCTACGGCGTCGGCATTGGAGATACCGAGATGCCGAAGTCTCCGCACTCGGCCCACCAGCTTCATACCATCACATCAACGATCTCTGATTCCTCAACATCGCTAAACCGAACTTTTCATCATGGTGGCCGCAGCAGAGACTCGCAAACTGGTTGAGTGGGCTGTGAAGCTGAAGTTCAGCGACCTTCCCCAGCCCACTGTTGAACAGACTAAACGCCTTTATGCGGACTGGGTCTTTTGTGCCATAGCCGGCGCTGGCTACCGCGTCATCAAAGGCCTGACCGACATGGCGGAGGAAGTTGGGGGCGGTGCTGTTGGGAAATGCTCGACCTTTGTGGGCAAGCCGTCCCCCCCGTACTGGGCTGCATACCTCAATGCTGGTGCCGGTCACGTCGTGGAGCAAGATGATCTGCACAACGCTTCCGTGGTTCACCCGGCAACGGTTGTGTTCCCAGCTGCCTGGGCGGTTGCTCAAGCGCGGGGAGCAAGCGGGGCCGACTTCCTGACTGCCAGTGTTGCCGGCTACGAGGTTGCATGCCGTGTAGGCCGACTTCTAGGCCGCGAGCACTACCGTATCTTCCACAGCACAGCAACTGCTGGCACTCTCGGCGCCGCAGCGGCGACGGCCAAGTTGCTCAATCTCGACGCCGACCAGACTATGAACGCACTTGGAAGTGCTGGCACGCAGGCTGCCGGATTGTGGCAGTTCCTTGCAACTGCTGCCGACTCCAAGCAGGTTCACTGCGCTCACGCCGCGGGCACTGGTCTGCAGAGTGCCTACCTGGCTGCAAACGGCGTCACTGGTGCACATGACATCCTACTCGGCCCGCAGGGTCTCTTCGTGGGCACGTCCAAGGGCACGCCCGATCGCAACGTTCTCATTCCGGATGGCCGCTTCGAGGTCGACGCTACGTCCTACAAGTTCCACTCGTCCTGCCGTCACACCCACCCGTCCGCCGACGCCCTGCTGGAGATCCTGACCGAGAACGACCTCTCTGCCGACCAGGTGAAGAGCGTCGAGTGCGGCGTCCACCAGGCAGCCCTCGATGTCCTTGGCCCTGCCGAGGCCGCTCTGTCCGTCCATCAGTCCAAGTTTAGCATGGGCTTTGTCCTTGGCTGCATTGCGACAAAGCGCTCCGCCCAGCTTGCCGACTTCACCGAGGACCGCCTCCAGGACCAAGCCGTGCGCGACTTCCAGAAGAAGGTCCATATGCATCTCGACCCCGAGGTCGATGGCGCCTACCCTGTTGCTTGGACAGCCAAGGTCAAGGTCACGACAACGGACGGCAGGACGTTTGAGAAGCACATGCTTGTCCCCAAGGGAGACCCCGGAAACTGGCTTACGGACCCCGAGTTCCAGGTGAAGTGGGGCAAGCTGATGGCCTACTGCGACAACAAGAATGTGGACGTCGCAGCTCTGACAAAGACTTTGCTGTCTCTGGAGGAACGCGCGAACATGGACGGCTTGATCTGAGCAAGTCGATGCATGGATGTCCCTGTGTTGTAAAGCAAGGATAGCATAAACCTCATGATCCATATGCATATTCATTGAACATCGTCTGATGCGGAGGGACTGGTCGGGCTTATCTCGGCAGCCGCCCGACTCTGCTACATCCGCCGCCCGCTTTGCACAACTCGCAAACGTTCAATTGCCAAGGGAGCAGCGACGGGCCCCTGTCTTACATTGCCTACATTGGGCAGATGCTCCCCGCGGAGGCCCGACCTGCTGCCCTGTCCAGTGGTAGTTGAATGCTGAATAACGGCCAGTCTTGGTGAGAACGGCCGCAGGTGGGCGCCATGTGGTGACGGTCTTACCTCCCCGCTTCTTCCAACAGGAACAACGCTTGCGTCCGGTACCGGACCCCAGGTCCGAGACGTCGTGAACTCTCTGGACGGTAAGCTGCGCGCTGGTACTGATGTCACGGGATCGAACCCATCGACGGGGAGCGAAACATCGCTGCGTGCACATCAAGATAAGCAAACGTATCTTGCCTGTGTTGACTTGGACATACTACTCGTTGTCGCCAGCAAGAAGCAATCTCGACCCCTGCAACAGCAATGCTGAGACTGTTGCTGACAACTTTGGTGGCCGGCGCTCTTGCCGCTCCTACAGTGCAGCTGTCCGCGCGCCAAGATGCTGGCGCAGGAGTGTGTACGATGAACTGGAATGGGACCACCTTGACTGGAGTCGAGCAGGGCGAGTCCTGCCGGTACACAGTGCGCTACGGTACAGCTGAGCGCTGGGGGTACCCGAGTGCTCCTGCTAGCCAAGAGTGAGAGCCTCTCACGTCCATGTTTTGCTGACCTCAAGGGGCATAAACTCTGTCGATCTCCCTCCCATGTGTCCGCAGAGAGACGATGCACCGGTTGCAGAGGGACCTAACAGTGCCAGGCAGGCTGAGGACTGCCTCTATGCCGTCATCCATGCTCCCAAGAACATATCCAAGGCAGCCGATGCCGAGAAGCTGCCTGTATTTGTGTGGTGGGTTTGGTGGTGCTGTTCAAACTGACAGTGCAGGATTCACGGAGGATCGTTCATCTTTGGCAGTGCTTCGGACGCCCGTATGGATGGCACGCAGCTTGCGCCGGAGGGCAATATGATTGTGGTTTTCATTCAATACCGTCTGGGCGCGTTTGGCTTCCTGCCACCCAGCAGTGCGCCCACGAACAACGACCCGAATTATGGTACTAAGGATGCCATCCTTGCCCTTCAGACTGTCCGTGACAACATTGGAGCAGCAGGAGGAGACCCTGCCAAGGTGACTGTCGGTGGACAGAGCGCAGGAGCAGCGTTGACTCGAGGCAAGTCTCACAGACCTTGCTAGCAGCAACTAACCTCCCAGCCTTACTGGGCGCTCCGGCTGCCAAGGGCCTTTTCCGGAGTGCCATAATTCAGTCTGACCCGAGCGTGAGAGACCGTCCACAGACAGGGCTGACAACAGAACTATGGTGCCCAAGTTACTGCGCAGCAGGAGCCGCTGCAGAAGATGTTCTATGGCAATGCTACCGTAGCTAATTGCACCGACTTTGCCTGCTTCCAGAATATCCCGGTAGAGACCATTCTCGACATCCAAGCAGACGTCAACAACAGGGCGCCGGGCAATATCACCGGTGTGCCCTTGGGAATCAGTTAGTCGTGTGGTTGATATCCGCTGATGACAGTCTTCCGCCCTCAGGCCGGGACCGAGACTCTACCTCACGACCCATCCAATTTGCTCATGAACAATCCCTCCGGTCTCGCTGTCGACATCGCCAATGTCCCTATCCTCTTCACTACTGTCAAGAACGAAACAGGCTATAACATTCAAGCGATTTTCGCCAACCCTACGCCCGCCAGCGCTCTGGTGTACGACATCGCAGTCAAAACATTGGTCAACGTCGAGCGCGGACGGGTATTGCTGGAGTCTGGGTTCTACCCGTTGTCCAATACGACCGACGGTCTGCGTGACAGCTTGGAGAAACTTGCAACCGATGCGGCATTCCGATGCCCGAACCGTGAGCTTGCGCGTCGATATGCTGGCGCAGGCGGCAAGGTGTTCGTCGGTGAATTTGAGCAAGGCGTGTCTTACAGTTCCACAACCGAAGGCTACTGCGGACTAGAAGGCGTAGTCTGTCATTCTGTGAGTGACCGCTTGACATCAACCTGACCCGAAAGGATGACCTGTTCCTCACCTTCAGCACGGTACCCGAGACGAACATCACGACTGCTGTTCAAGGATTGGAGTCACAAGTGCGCGCCAGCTGGATCTCCTTCATCACCAACGGCACGCCTGCAACGGGTGATATCGAGTGGGCAACATGGACTGCCAATTCGAACGACACCGATGTCAAGGCGATCGGAGGCGGGGATGTGTCCCTCTGCCCCCCTAACTTCTGGGGTGACAAGGTCAAGTGGGACTTCCAACTATACAGTAACACCTCTACCGACTCTGCGCCGGGCGGCGCGTCTCCCTCGAACGGCGCGTCTCCCTCGAACGGCGCATCTCCTACGACCGGGAACAACGCGACACCGTCGTCGCCGTCGTCGCCTGGCACTCAGCCAGGGTCGGGCGCGACCTCTCTATCCATCAGCGCCTTGCTCTCAGCTGCGTGCCTCGGAATGGCGTTGATGTTCTAGTTTTGAAGAAACGCAGGAGGGGACATGCAGGCAGCTCGCAATGCCCACCTTGCTGACCTGGCATGCACACCTTGCTGACAGAACCGCGCATTCTCTGATGAAGATTCACCTTGCTGACGGAACCGCGCATTCTCTGATCAAAGTTTACCTTGCTGACGGAACCGCGCATTCTCTGATCAAGATACGTGCAATAACAGCAACAAGGTCCATAAAATTACTTCTGACTATTTGACTGGATCGACTACGACTGTGGTCTCCAAGTAAACATCTCTTGACGACCCCCCAGGCGAACTCATCACCACCACCAGTTGTTGCGGTAGACGTGGGAGTGGTGGTTGTGGTAGTCGACGTGGACATCACAGTGGCAGTAGTACCGGTTGTGGGGACCGCCACACTGAGCGCGAGAGTACGACCTGCGAGCGCAGCGGACGAAGCAAGGGTCGCCTCCGTAGCAAGGGCCATCGTGGTGTGCCCAGCGCTCCCACCAGGGACGGAAGAGCCATGAGAAGAAGAGGCGCTTCTCCATGTCGCGCTTGGTCTCGCCCTCGCTCTCAGCCGGAGCCTCCTGCTTGCCAGGAACGCAGGAGATGTCGCCGGAACCATTGACGGTGCAGGTGGCGTCCTGCTCGGGGATGTAGACGGCGCCGCCGTCCGACTCGCCGTTGGGGACAGCATTAGCCACAACGGCTAGGGCAGCCATGGTTGCGACGAAGGAAAGCTTCATTGTTGGTCGTGATGTGTAAGTCGATGTGGTGTTTAAGGTGATGAAGAGACTGTGGAGGATGTCGCAACTCTCAAGGTTTATATACCTTGCAGAATGTCTCGTCCGCGCATCATGTTGGGCTATCTCTGACGCTGTTGGCTACCCCATGTCACCTTGCGATCGCTTGAACATTGTCTGCTCTCTGACTACTGATGCGGCTGGACGGACTGACGCAACCTCGGAACCCTTGGGAAACCGATGTGGACCTACTTAGCGAGAGGAGAATGCCCGCCATCATCCTTCGATGGTCATGGGACAGCGGGAGCGACATAATGCTGTAAGATGCCATACATGCATCTGGAATGCATGCGAGCAATGAGCTCGAAAGGGCCAACGACGAAGGTCGATGGTGGCATATGCGACTGCGGATAAGATTGCTTCAATCTCGCATCGTTCCTGGCCACTCGGCAGGTTTCTACAGTGGTGCAGCATGTGCTTGGCTTTGTCTGCAGGCGCAGGTCAACGTCGGACGCTGGATGCTGGTGGGGACGACATGAGCCACGAGCTTCCCGTTGCTCCATGCTGGCATGTGGTAGTAACGAGTTGAAATGCCGTCTTGTGAAACGACGATCTTGACCGACGGCGTTTCCGCTGATTCGAGCACCGACGGCAAGAATGCGAGAGCAAAAAGCGAGTGTATGCCATCGCAAGAGAAGTAGCCATCCGCAGTGGATGAGGGCATGACATTGTAACAGTATTATCTCAGGACACTACATTCTGAAGCAGGCACAGAATCGGGAAGCTTGACGGATGTCGGGCCGCGGAATGATGTAACAGGTTGCTCTTCCTGCCGCTTCATGCCCAAAATCAACATCGCGGATCCGTGTACGATACCATGAGCGGGAGGGAGGATGCCGACACTGTAGTCATCGGGTTAAAGGAAAGTTCCACCTTGATCTCAGTGACGCCGGTCGGAGATGTTTGGAGTATGGTTACGACCGAGGTTCTCAACCTGGAACTTCAAACACAGGGTTGACTTTACGTTAAGGACACCTTCAGCGAGTCTGACAGGAGTGGTGGGGAAGTGCAGAGGGTCCAGAAGCGACAGGGGACGCCGAGGACATCCCAACATGCTCTATAGGCTGACTCCAAGCCCCACAATAGTCGACAGACTCTGTCAACGACTTAACGTCATGAGAAGCAACCGAGCCATATATCGTTATAGACTGTGTTCTGAGACGTTGGAGTCGCTGCGGCTTGCCACATGAAGCTAGCTGATAGCCTGGCGGAAATATCGACACGGGAGGCGGATATCAGCTCCAGATCGATGCGAGTAGAGCTTCAGATAAACTCCAAGATTAGTACAGTTCAGAAACACGGTGATCTAGACCTATCAAGGCACGAGAGATCGAGTAGGCAGGATCAGGCGGTTGGCAGTACATGAGGTAGAGTTGTGCACGGGACGTCATGAGCGGCGATTAGGCTGTTCTGCCTCATCCCGTTGACTGTGTCACTCTGTCATCACTGCCTGTTGATGTGAGAAGGTTATCTACATTGGTCTGGATTCTCGAGCTGGGCGGGTACAAAGTGGATATCCAGTCAATGAGGAACGCGGGATCGAGGTGCAAGCGGTCATCTGCATGTTGAAGCTGTGAAGCGAGTGGTCGAGGAGCGCACGTTTGATCAGCTTGTCTTGCGACGCATGCTCCCTCATCCATGCAGCATACGAATGTAGCGATACATTCCCGCTCCCAACGTCTACTGATGGCACGGGTAATGTAACAAGTCTGGCGCAAGTCTGGCATTCGACGTGCGGGGTAACGGACATGCTTGGCAATGCCACAGGCGGTACAGCGCCGCTGCTATGGGGATGTAGCCGATCCACACAATGGAGGGAAGGCTGGGCAACGGGCAAGATCTCGAACGCATCACAGCACATGGAGTGAGTGTTACTCGCCCTTCCGCCCTTTCGTTACCTCGATGCCTGTCTGCGCTCACTACAAGCACTCATGCCCCACATGCAACATGACTACGATACGATAGACGACGGGGACGCCAAAAGTCGGGGTCCCCAGTGGGTAAACCATCCACCCCACATGATGATACTGGGGGTGGAGGCAACTCCCGACTCGGATCGGTTCAGGTACGCGACTCGCTCGCCCACCATCGGAACGATGGCTTGCCCGCCCACATCGTCAGGTGACAGATGTGCTCGGAGGGTTGCCATGCTACGTCCGCCTTTTTAGCCGTGTTACCGTAGGGGAACGACGTAGCATTTGGCAAGCTTCCGCGTGCTGCCCAGAACCCACAAGTCGCCAGCGTGTTGGCCTTCAGAGCGTCTGAATCGAGAGGTCGAGAGGTCAAGAATAGTATCAACGATGAGTAGCGGCAATGCGGTGTTTTAAGTCAGATGTTAAAGCGATGAACGCCGAGCCCAGCACGCGTCGGCAAGCAGGAGCTTCATTGTGTTCGCACGGATGCGCATGGCGGTGGCGTTCGCTTCGCCTTACATGCTGCCTGCTCTCCATTGGACTACATGCATCCACCCGAGAGGACGGGTTCCTGGTAACCGGAGGTCACAGGCTGCGGTGCTCGCAGAGTGATCCGACACTATAAGTCGCCGGCACGCTCTACCTTGTCGACGTATCTGTGTGAATCTCGACATTGACATAACCCCCAATCGATAACAGTCATGGTCACTGAAACAATGAAGGCAGCACGATACCACGGCCGGGGAGACATCCGCATCGAGCAGGTCCCGGTCCAGCCTCTCGAGCCAGGCA
The DNA here is from genome assembly GCA_001600275.1 of Cutaneotrichosporon curvatum. Lineage (NCBI taxonomy): Eukaryota > Fungi > Basidiomycota > Tremellomycetes > Trichosporonales > Trichosporonaceae > Cutaneotrichosporon > Cutaneotrichosporon curvatum. The sequence goes on along the minus strand of BCJH01000034.1, from coordinate 112,705 downwards.
CAGTTGCTATCAATGTGGCATGGTGCGGCATCTGCGGGAGCGATCTGCACGAGTTCGTCGACGGTCCGATCTTCTGTCCAGCGGTGGGCCACCCTCATCCCATCAGTGGGGAGGAGATCCCTATCACGATGGGTCACGAGTTCTCGGGCACCATCTCTGCCTTGGGCGAGGGTGTCACGGATCTGACAGTGGGTGAGAATGTCGTCGTCGAGCCCTACATTGTCCACGATGACGTTGATACCGGCCCCGACCAGAACTACCACCTCTCCAAGGACATGAACTTTATCGGTCTTGGCGGACGGGGAGGCGGTCTGTCGGAACGTATCGTGGTCAAGCGCCGCTGGGTACACCCCATCGGCGACATCCCTCTCGATCAGGCCGCACTCCTGGAGCCACTCTCGGTGGCTCACCACGCAGTGGCGCGCAGCAAGGCCACGGCAGGGCAGGTCGCTCTGGTCGGCGGCGCTGGCCCCATCGGTCTTCTTACGGCAGCTGTGCTGAAAGCCATCGGAGTCACCGTGATCATGTCTGAGCTTTCGGGCGCGCGCAAGGCAAAAGCGACCGACACGGGAGTCGCCGACCATGTGCTGGACCCCAAGGAGGTTGATGTCGTCGAATCCGTGCGCAAGCTCACCAACGGGCAAGGCGCAGACATTGCATTCGAGTGCACTAGCGTCAACGTTGTTCTCGACACCCTTATCGATGCCGTGAGGCCGCGCGGCGTCATCGTCAATGTCGCCATCTGGGGCTACAAGCCCACGATCGACATGAACAAGCTGGTCCTGAAGGAGATCGACCTCCGCGGCACGATCGCCTATCAAAACGACCATGCGGCTACCATCAAGCTTGTGCGCGAGGGAAAGATCGACCTCGCGCCGTTTATCACGTCTCGAATCAGCCTCGACGATTTGGTGGAAGGTGGCATCAAGCAGCTCGTCGAGAACAATGAGCACCATGTGAAGATCATCGTGCAGCCGAGGTAGAGCAGTTTTGCATATAGCATAGAAGAAGAATGTGATGCATGCGTCCTGACATGATATGACTTGACACGCTGAGCAGTGTGCGGAGTGAGGGCAGGCTGGCTTATGCCATTGCCTCTAGCCACGAGGGCAGACCACCTTGGTGTCGGCCGCTTACGGCCGCTGCGATGCAATCCGCCGTACTGCCGAAGTGTGCGCCTTTCCCCACCCCACCAGGCCCGTAATGTGCGTATTTGGCTGAGTCTGTCATGATGTTCCGAGCGGACCCCGGGACGATCGGCTCCCTTATCATGCACCAACAAGTGTCTGTCAGGATTTGGGCGCCAAAGTTCCGCAATGACGCCAGATAGCCCGCTTCCTCGGCCAACCGTTCAACGTGGCGGCCACATGTGAGAACGACCGGCGCGGTTGCTATGCGTTCAGCACTCAGCGTAGCCAGATGAGCCACCTCTTCGAGCGCAAGGTGCGGATTGCCGAAGGCAACGAGGCCGACGCTATCGTCGACGGCGGTGTTCAACTCGCCCCAGGCTTGTTGCAGATCGGTCACAGATATGTTCACCTCTCGCCGAATGCGCGAATCCTCGACGGACTCTGGAGTCACGCCGGCAATGTGAAACATGGGCGAGGCGGACGTCGTAGCGAAGGCGGCTCCAAAGGCCTTCACATCTGCTGTGGTGGGATGCAAGCCTTCAAGCCCGCTAACGAGCGGCACCTCTGCCCCGACGCGTGACCCGAGCGTGTATCCCAGCACTGGCCAGTATGACGAGTCGGCATCTTGGATGAGCGGCGCAGTGACCCGGACTGTAGGTTGCCTGTCCTCATCCTTGTGGCACCCTGCCAGAGGTGCGCGGCCCGTGATGGCCACGAGAACGTCCAGCATGTCGGGATACTTGATCGTCCGCGCGCCGAGAACGCTATTAGCAAACACCACGGCATTGGACTCCCCCCAGCCGACGTGTTGTCCGATGATAGGCGCTGAGGGAAGGAGGTATGGAGCACATGTTGGATCGCCTTGCGGTCCCATAGTCTTGTACGCGGCGAACAATGCCAAAGCTGGTCCAGCTTCTGATGCAGGTACACCTGACTCTAGCCATCTCCGTTCGTCAACGCTGATGGCATTCAATGTTGTCGGGACGGCGAATTTGGCGCCAAGGTCTGCGAAATGCTGAGCGAATGCCAACGTTGCTGGCCCAACATAGATACACGCGTCGATGTGAGCACTGGTGATGTCCACAAGAGAGCTGGCGCCATACATCTTGGCCATGTCGATGATCAACTTCATGGCAAGCTGAGGCGCCGGACCTTCGTCGCCGGCCAGCATTGCCTCGTCTTCCATGCTGAGAACGACTGCCTCATTGGCGGCCGGTTGAAGCGGAATCGCCAATGAGTGCTTCGCGCGCACATTGAGCACTGATGCGATATGCGCTGTCCCTCCTTTGGCTTTGGCGAGGTGCGGGTACTTCCGACCAGCAACGACGACAGGAATCGAGACGTTGAATATGGCTGCACCGACGAGCACCCCGAGCGCGAGGATGGGGTCAGGCTCTGCCAGAACGATACCCGCGGGGCCATGGCCGGCTACTATGCACTCCAACAGCCCCAGAGAGCCGGAGCAAGAACCTCGGCCACCTGGGAGGGCGAGAACCTTGCCAGATAGACTTTGGCCATGTAGCGGATGATGCACGTCGATCACGACACCAGTAGAGGCATCGACGCCTCCCCAGAATGACAGAGGGGTGTCGGTGTACAACAGAGGTCCTGTCGCCTCTCCGCCGATGAGGATATGCGGTGCTACTTTGAGACGTGTGTCGGAGTAGACGCCCGCTTTGGAGGAGCATGCTTCTGCGCTGTCCTCAATATTGTCGTTATCGGTGCAGCCCCCATTTTCAGACGTCAGGCCGACCACTCGGTGTGCTCACTGCATGTGCCCGAACATGTCATGACTTTCTCAAAGCGATGGAGACACTGTTTACAACATGATAACAGTGCTTGACCATTGTGGGCTACAGTGGACGGCCGAACAATAGAGAGAGTGTGACAAAAGGGTAGGAGTCTGGTCGGCAGTCGGTCGGCCGATCTCGGTCAACTAACCGCGGGACCTGAGACAGCCGCAATCACAGCTAGCCCAGCTACTGATGTGGTCACACGTGATTGTGTACGGTGCATCATGCGGATTCTGAGGTCGATGCATGAATCGTTTCACGTATACACAAAGACCTTGAGGTCGGTGGTTTCATGTGTGAACTCATGTGCACTGCGATCTCAAGTTTGCATATGTACCACGGATGGAGCTGTCGCGCCGCGGCCGGCCGATCTTCTTGAGAGGTGTGACTGGTGCCAATGGGAGTCCGCAAGGTGAGCTCACGCCTCCATGACGGTAGGTAAATATGGTCGGTTGGGATGTCACACTCATTAAGACACTGAGGGAGTGCCGGACTTGGGCAGTGATCACGACGGCCTTCCGTTAGCTGGTGAGACGACTCATTCGCCACGTCTTCACGAGCCCATCACTACCTAGCGTGGACCCTGCCACAACGAGACCAAGATTCAGGAGCAGGTCCAGTCTGACGTTAGAGCTCTGCAACCACACTGCTTCCAATGCATGCATGGTCGTTCATCTCTACTGCCTTTACTCGATCTGGACAACTTCCGTACGGACAGTCTTCACCACAGTGTCCTTCGCTACCTTGGCTTCGGCGTACTCCTTGGCGTGGCGGAGGGCCAGAAGCTCTCCGTACGCCCACATGATCATGATAGCCGCACCTGGCCCGACGACAGCGGCACCTGCGAGCAGTTCGATGCCGTAAACTACCTTCCCACCTGTGCTCGCACGGGAGCGACGCGCAAGCGCCAGAAGCACCTTGCTGCCTGCTGCCAGGGTGACGAGGACAAAGTCAATGACCAGCAGGCGATGACCAGCGCCCGACAGGCCGTCGTGCGATCTGATGGCGAAGATGTCCAGAAACGACGCACTGTGTGTGCGCAAGTTCATCGCCAGGGTGTAGTGGGACTTCAACGAGACGGCGATGCCCAGCGCTGCGATCAGCACGATGCCCCGCTGAGGCGCGGTGTGCGAATAGCTCCGGCGCAGGAGGGGCGGAAGGACGATGTTGATGACCAGCATGTAGAGAGGAAAGACCTGCCACGCACTCTGCGCGTCGTACTTGAACTCCGGGGGCGCCACCTTCATAGCAATGGAGGGAAGGAGGAAACCGACGATTGTCGAGACCAGAGTCGTGTATAGGAAAGACGAGCGGGGCACGTTTGCGTTATATTGCACACTGTGCTTGTACGTGTCACGCACTGCTTTCTGGGCCTTCTCAGGCATGAAGAAGACATCATCGCCAAGGTCAATCTTGTGGTGGTGCCTCCGCCAGTGCTTCGGCGTTGACCAGCTCACCAGCGCATAGTAGGCTGGAAGAGCAATGCCCGCAGTGACGATCTGACCGACCGCGAGAGCAACAGTTGACAGCTGGGCAAAGCCAAGACGCATGCCAAAACCTTCCACATTCCCGTGGGCGTCCTTCGACGCAGAGCGACGACTACTGGGGCGGAAGCCTTCGTATGTCGTGACCAGCACAGCAGCGATAAACACACCCCCGAAGTAGTCCAAGAATGCTTCGCCTCCTGGTGATGACGCGATAGAGAGGAAGAGCGTGTTGAGCGAGCAGAACGTGTCGTTCACCCATGAGGCGACGGGGTAGCTCTTGACCCAAGGCTGCTCAAGACATATCGGCGAGTTGAGCACAGAGGGCGCATACGAGCGGAGTGCTCGTACTGGGAGTCAGCGGCCGTGCGCCCAGCAAGAAGGAAAGGGCTAACTGGGGACGTATATGGCGGCCGCGCCCACAGCGGTTAGGGCTGTGAAGTATCTTGCTGACATTATAGATGGGTGAAGTGGTGTCTGAGATCCGTACGATGTGTGGACGCGAACTCGACCACCGTGTATGTACGTTGTGTGCAGTGTTCGGGTCGATTCTGGGGCACCCGACGGAGGGGCCGCATGATGACGTTGACAGCGGCGATCAGCGGTGGTGTGAGTGGCCGGTGGGAGACCAATAGAAAGCGATGTATTCAAATAACACATCCTTTTAGGATCCCCTATGCGGCTCCTAATGACCGTGGCCTGGATGCAAATGGGCCATCGACACCTAGCGGAACGCGGAGCTGAGGACAAACTCTCGAGCATGATATACATTTGCGAAAGGTCTGCGTCTACGGACGTACGCGCACAATCTCTTCACTCGCTCGATATTGATCGTGTGTATGTCGCAGGACACCCATTGCATCATCCACTACCTGGCAGCGTTCAACTTGCGGAAGGGGGTGAGCCGGACCCGTCACTTCAATCATCCAACTGAGAGACTCTGGGAAAGAAGGTCGGGCCGGTAAGCCCCTCAACACCGTGTTCCATCAACCCTTCACCCAGCAGGACACAAATAGCGACATTTGTCCAAAAGACATCGCCTCGGTGTGCAAAGTCTCTAGTTAACACGCCACAGCAGAGCAGGGCGGCCGCTAGAAGCTTCAAGCTGTCTGCAGTTTGAGTCAGCACCCGTTTGCCTCGCTTTACGCACCATTCAGTTCAGCTAATGGAGTGATCCTCGTCAATGGCTTCACGACATGATCCGCAAGAATGCGCATGAGAGCTTTGCCCACTATGTCGGCGTGGGCCGTAGCCTGACCATAGGGAGTAAAGTCAAGGACAATCGTCTGTTTGTCTTCGCTCTCCGCTATCTGGATTATGCCCGCATCCCGGAGGTCGACGTCGAACATGTCGGCATAGAAGTACGGCCAAAAGCTGTCATTGTACAGCGGCTTGGCAAAGTCGATCCACGGCGAGTGGTATCCGAAGGTATCGTAGTCGATGGTGACCGTTCGCCCGACAGAGCTGTCATCGCCACCTTTCTGCTGGGGACCTGCTACGAGTATATTTCCCAAATGCAGGTCACCGTGTCCAAGGGCAGTCATGTGTGGTCGCTTGGAGAGCCCTTCAAATCGCTGGCGTGCGGTCCCCAGCAGAGTGCCAAGCGACGGATAAGAGCGACCGTTGACTGTCAGCAGTCGTTCGAATGCATTCGAGACCGACAGGCGATGGCTGCAGCCACGCATCGTAATGCCTGCAGGATGCAATTCCCGGAGACGCTGCAAGCCATCAAGTTCCAAGCGATGGGCAAAGAATCTGTCAATCGGTGGAGACGCTGAACTGCCGGGGATGCTGTAGGCGACTGTAGCTGCATAAGTTCGCCACATATCCTCGGCGCGTTGGAATGCGACGTTGACCACGATGGACGCAAGACGGTGAGGTGCAGTAGACAGCGTCGCCGGTGGTCCTGCAAAACCTTCCTCCGCCAGCCAGGATGATATCTCGTGGAGACGCAGTTGAGCTACGGGAACCAAATCCAGCCGGGGGTAGAAGATTACGCCTGCGCTTGGGTCGTACGCAAGAGGGACCTGAAAGCGGTTGCGCATTGCGTATGGCGTTCCCAGTAGGAGCCGCAGGCCTTCTATCTCGTCATGCCCAGCGGGGTTTCGCTTCCAGAAGACTTGCTCGCCCCAGAGAGACGACTTGCCGGCCACAGAGGTGCTGCAAAAGGTGCTTAACACCTGCGTATCCGAATCCAGGACTTGAGCGCCAGGAAGGTGGGACAGGTGCTCCAGAATGAGCTGATGGTCTGGACGTTCATAAGGAAAGGTGTTCTTGTATCCACGATCGATGTGCTGATAGCCACGGCGGGGTTGGGCTTGACTTTCCCCGTGGCTACCTTGCATGGCTACCAGGTCATCCAGGGTCGATCTCGCCCACGATTTGATCGACTGGGCAAATGCCGGGCTGAAGCGAGGCCATCGCTGCCACAACATGCAGAGGTCGTCGGGAAGCTTGCACGCACCCGGTTGCAGGCGCAATAGTTTGAGGAGCACTTTCAAGGCCACGACGTACGAGTCGGCGTGCCGATTGCTGGGGTCGAAAATGGGCACCAGACGTTGGTCCCCAACGATAACGCTGCCGGAGGTAAGCAGATCGGCGATGATGCCAAATCCTGGATATGTGGTTGTTGTGATCACATCTTGGTCTTCGAAGAGGAAATAAGCCACACCATCCTTTGTTTCAAATGATGTCGAGGGGAACAGTCCCCATCTCTCCAGCGAGCTTCTTGGGCCAGTGTAAGCTCTCTTGTCTTTGAGGGATAAAATCAAGATTGTTTGCGGCGCCGCAAAGTCGGTAGCCAAGCACTCCGCGGATAAGACCTTGACACTCTTCTTTCTCCCGGCGGTGTTGGTGCCGGCCAGGCGAATAGCATCAAATGGAAGTCCCCGCGACAGCGCGTCGCTCATCATCGCCGCATGGTTTGGATGAGGTTTGACAAGGCAGATCGACAGCAACAAGGGCAAGTCCCTCGCCAACTTGAGGAGGTGGGCACGAGTACGGACCATGAGAAGGCAGTCGAGATCCGAAGTCGCGCGAATGACCTCACTGTAGACTGAGCTGCCACCAACAACCGCGGCCACGATGAAGGGCTTAAACTGCGTATTGCCCGTCTCCAGGTTGAAGACAGCCATGACTGTATGCGTCCGACGTGATTCAGTTCTCTACGGTGGTTGAACGTGTCAGGTTCTGTCCCATGACTTATAAGTTGCAGTCGGTCAACGGTTTCTTGGCACCGCCGTTCGATTGCGAAGCTCGGAATCATGTAAGAACTCATCTGCCTCATCCTCTGGTTCTTGTGCCACGCTAATAACGCACAACTAGCGGAAGACCCATCAACTCCAGATAGAATCAGTCTTGCATCAGGTGTTGACTTTTTCAACCATACTAATGGTTTATTCTTAGGTATAGATGCTTCAAAGATTGATGACAGCACGAGCTCCATTGCAACGTCGCCCTTCGGCAAGCTACGCAGTGCACAACACGCTCTCCTCGCCATTTACTCGCTTTCTTCGGCCTGTCCTCGCATTCTCCTCCTGTGTCCGCTCAAACTCTTGGTTACACAATCAAGCGGCAGCCGGGGCCGAGGCAGCTTTTGTTTGCGGACCTGCACACAATGTGGAATAAGCAGACTGCATGGCCGCAGCAGGTACAGCAATAATAAAGTCACTGAAAGTCGGATCACTGGAAAGCGAACAGGTCCCGGGAAGCTGAAGAATAACACCACAGTGACGAAAGTGCTACCGAGCGCGAACCTTTGGTTACACGGACGCTCTCTGTGTGTAGTGTCTTTGCAAGTACACAAAGGACGCGCCAAAGTGCGAGCGAGTATGTTATAGATACTGGAGCAACGGGGCACGTGCGCTATGCCAAGCTCGCAAACATAGTGATGGCGAGCCTACAACGCAGACGGGCGCTCATACCTGCGCTTAATGATGTTCATCACTTACACAACCTTCGCCAGTAGCTTATAAGAGCCGTTGCGAGTCGGAGTCTGTCAATCGGTCCTACTTTTGCTCAGCTCACAGAATGCCGAACGACACGAACTCGTATCCCCGCCTCACTGTGTCGTTGTCCGGCGCAGACGGGATGGGGAAGAACACCTTGCTCAGCATGTTTCCTCGCAACTGGCCGTTCCTCCATGCTGGTGGTATCGAAGAATACAGCGAGGACGTGAGGGCGATGATCCGTGACCAGACGTGGTTTGGGACCGGCTCCGATCCCCTGCTTCGCGAGGGTGCCTGCGACGACGAGACATTCGTGCTCAACCTTGCAAGGGCCTGCCACGAGCGGATCGCGGTGGCGGACAAGATGGCGGGCCGTGGCAGTGACAGCATCTCTGTTCTGGGCAGAAACAGACAGAGGGCGGTGCCTGGTTTGTCCCTGGACTGCTCTGGACAGATGTTCAAGGCCGTAAGCATTGCGAGGGTGATGACTCTGGGTGGCCTGGCTCTCGAAGACGCTGTGGCCAAGGTCGACTCTATTCTTGCAGCAGCTGGAACCTCATTCCCCACTGAGACTTTTGCGATACTTATAAGATTGAAAGGATCGCTGGAGGAACGCGCCACCTACACTCTTCTCCAAAGGGGCGAGCCGTCGGAGACCTACCGCATATACCAGCACGCTCTCCAAGAGGTCCTCCAATACCAGGAAAGTCAGGCGGTCTACACTGCGGTCGTCGACAAGTCGGCAGCTGAGCCGTACATTGCGACTCTCTACAGAGTCACCGAGTGCCTCCAGCGCACTACCCGTGCCAGGTACCACTGGCAACCGCTGCTTGCCAACATACAGCTCGCTGTTGCGTACGGTGGCCTATCCGAATGTGGCAAGTCGTCCATGTGCGTTGCAACCGTCCGACACCGAGGAGACAGCGCCTTCCGCGTGAAGATCTCCTACCTCTGCGATCTCGTCTCGGCACGGCTTGGAAAGAACATGTACGATCTGCCTACCAATGTGCGAGCGCTTGAACTAGTCCACGAGCTAGACCTGTTTGTGCGCTGGCACCGCTGGCTCACGGTTGTGACTCTGGATAGCTTGCACGACTATGACTTGACCATCCGGTTGGCCCAGCTCATCGGCAGCCTTCCGCCAGGATGGTCTTCCTCTGCGTCGCCTTGGCAGTCGGCGGCCCAAACGGTCTCACTCTACATGAACACAAAGCTACTCGTAGTGTACATTGATACACCTTTGCACCTGCGTATAAGCCGTACGGAGGCTTCCGGGGCTCACTTCGATCCTTCCAAGGACGACGTGAAGATGTCCCGCGGCACACACAAGATCGAAGAGATTGCAGATCTGGTGGTGAAGAACGACGGCACGTTTCAGAGCATGTTCGACACCGTGTGGGCAAGGGCAGAACATTATCTGTAGTCATCCTATGATGTAAGTGGTCCGTTATCTCGTGGTTGGCGAGATGCACGATCCGCCTTTCAACATCCTCCTCTGCCTGAAGGTCTTTGGACGGCATGTATTGTCTTCCTCCCCTTTCTCCTAGCAAGTTCCGCGCATAGAGCGGGTTATCTCTTGAGAGGAGTAGGATTGATAGGTGGTTGGACAGTAGACACCCCACGCCGATGTATACTCTCTGATATCAAGTGGCACCGTGGAGGACCCCTGAGGCGTGAAGCTGCCGGACATGTTGCAGGGTATCGCGAAGTATGAGAGTTGAAGAACTTCAATGGGGAAGTATGCTGGGTATTGTGTCTTCCATCCTCACACCCAACTCGTATCGCTCACACTCAACTCATATCGTGAACAGGCCACCCTGGCACCTTCCTTCGGCACCACTCTACAGGAGAGTTGTTCACAGCGCTATGTATAGACCAAACCAAGAGATTGACGTCATACGATTTCCGTGGGAGTGATGGTGGCAGTCACCAGGTTACCAACGTATGTACGTACCCACGATACACGACTCGTCTCTCCACACCTCCTTCACTTCTGGAAAGCACCAACCTACCCACCTCTCACGCACCCCAAACCACCACCACCATGTCCGCAGACAACTACCGCCAAGTCGCCGACTCAGCCGCCGCCGCAGCAGAGGGCATCGACGTAGCCACGACGACGGGCGCCCCCGCCCCCGCGCCCGCTGCGTCCGACTTCGTCGCCCAGCGAGAGGAGGACAAGGCCGACGGAGCACGCCAGCGCGAGGCAGCCCACTACGGGATCCAGACCGGCAAGGTCCTCGACGACCCGAGGGACGTGGATGCCGCCGCGGGGCAGCAGGCCGCCGGTGCCGCGCTCGGTGCGAAGGTGAACACTGTGTCTGGTCGCGCGCCGCCAGCTCCGGAGGCGGGGCAGGGAGTCGCCGAGGCGCGTCGTGGCGACGAGGTGGAGGATGCGGAGCGCGTTGGTGCTGGTATCAAGCTGGGCAAGGTTGTTGACCCGTAGGCTGGATTTGGATGTCACAGGCAGTATGTATGTGGGACCGAAGTTGGGAAACACTTGCATCTACCTTGAATGGTCCTGCTCGCGCTGTCCACTGGTGTTCGTGTTGCTGACCATTGTTGTGCGTGTGCGCTGAAACAGCACTATCCGAGTATGAGTTACTGACGTGCCCTGCGAGAGCTATGAGACGACGCGCTCGAGCATCCAGCGCAGCTGAAGAGCGGGGCATCGGTACCCATGATGTGCCACGGTTGACCTGGAATCATTTCCTTGAGCATTACCCACTGAGATATATCCCTGGCGAGAGGAGGGCAATACTTTCCCAACGCGCAACACCGATAACAATGGCATCGTCCCGTTGTTGGGCCTCACCACATCTGAAGGAGTACAGTCTCCCGCTCCGCATGACGATGCCTTTCAAACTTCACCCAGCAACCACCACCATCCCCATCGCAATCACCACGCCTCCAATCGTGAAAACATACATCGTGCGTTTCGTAGCTGACATAAGATTACAAGCCGCCCAGCTAGCTCCAAGGAGACGACGCGAGCAGAGAGTACTGCCCTTCATACTAAACCACAAGCGCAAGCACGACCGCACCGAGCACAACCACGACCGCGGGCGCATGGCGCATCCGCATCGCCCCGCTGTTGGCGAACGGGTCATCCCCCTTGACGAGGACGTACAGATCGCCCGTGCTGTCCGAGGTCATCCACAGGCGCCCCTGGGCGTCCCATGCCATCCCGGTCGGGCGGAAGCAGTTATCCGGGCACTTGGAGATATCCTTGTTGCTCAGGATGGAGCGCACGGCACTGGTTGAGGAGCGATTGGCGGTCGGCTGGCCGTTGGCAAAGTCAACCGCGCCGATCTGGTATCCTACTTTCTCGTCGCTGTTCCCTGATGTCAGCGAGTTCGGGTGGTTCGGGTTCAGTAAGTAACTCACAGCTGCCGTGGAAGGTGATGTACGCTGTTGTTCCGTTGCTGTCAAACACAATGTCCAGGGGCGCAGTGTGGGCCTGGAACGCGAGGCGGGGGACCTCAAAGTCCTGGTTGCACTGCGCGTCGGTTGGAGCTGTGGTCGAGTTGGTGATGTTTGCGTCGAGGGCGATCTGGTCGCCAGTGGTGAGGCCGTCGAGGTCGGGGACGCCGTCGGGCTTCCAGAGCGCAACGCACGAGGGGTACCCGTAATTGCCGCGGTCGTTTGCGTCGCTGACCTTGCCATGGTAGTTTAGCTCCTCGGCCGGGTTGTTCTGGTGGATGTCGACGCCGCGGCGGTGGAGGTTGTCAACGCTGTTCTCGACGGACCACAGCCCGCCGTCTGGGTGCTCGGCGATGCCGACGCTGTTGCGCAGACCCCAGCCGAGGCGGCGGCCGTCCGTCGCCCAGTTGTAAGGGAAAGTGACGTTCGCGCCGGTGAGGGGAAACTGGCGAATCTGGGAGCGGCCCGTGGTCTCGTTCTTGGCCTGCAGGTCGATGTTGCCGGCGCTACCTGCTGAGACAATGATGCTCGATCCGTCGCGGGAGACCAGGAGAGTGCGCGAGAAGTGCCCGCCGTCGTCGTGGCCCATGCCGGTGATGAGGGTGGTGCGCTCGCCGAGCCCGGGGGCGTTCGTGTTGGCGCTGAGGTTGAGGTTGGTATATGGCCAGCTGTAGACATTGTCGAGCGTGCTGGCGTATACTGTGCTGTTGTGGAATGCAAGGCCGTGAGAGAGCTGCCGGGTTAGTTATATTAGCATGCCCGGGGGCTCACCTCTGTGTCGCCGTCAAGGATTTCCGTCTCAGTGAAGTCGAGGCATGATCCGCCATGATCACGAAAGGTGTAGCGGCAGAGACCCTTCTTTTGGTCGAGGATCAGGAGGCGACCGTCGTCGTCAAAGGCGAGGCTACGGGGTGTGTCAAAGCCCACACTGATGATTCTGGAGGACCACCCGTCAGCAGCCACGGGTGGGGGGTACCTGGTCTGGGGTTTTATGACTGGGCAGTCTGCCGCGCGCGCCGAGGTGGCTGCCATGACGGCGAGCAGGAGGCTTTGAACGAGCATCGGGAGTTTTTGGGGGGGGGGCTAGCGAAGCTGAATGAAGTTGAATGAAGTTGAATGAAGTTGAATGAAGTTGATTGAAGTGGGTGACTTTGGTGATGGAGGACCAGTAAGTTCCAATGCGAGGTGAGCGAGGGGCCGTGTGTTGCTGCTCAAGACAATGCAATACCTTCAAGTCGACGACACAGGACGTGCGTGTTATATATGTCAAAGACGCACTCGGACTTGACTACTTGGCCACTTGTCAGCGCTCTGTCCAACCCGTTTCGTCCTGGTCGATGCCGAACAGTGCCTCAATGCTATGCCGATGGCTTCTCGGCTTTCGGTGCGTCGTTCGAATCGAGTAGAGCAAGCAAGCAGGCAAGCAAGGCGACGGGAGTGGGAGTGAGAGTGGTAGCGGTGGATTGAGGTGCGACTCTTGTTGCTAGCACCGAGTAAGTAGCAGTGCGGCACTGCTGATAATGTCCCAACGGTCCGCGCGGCTCGTGCCGCCACTAGCATGATAAGTCTTGGCCTACGTCACATGAGTTTGAACTAAATGGCTTGGTTACGGATTAGTGCCTGGTATTGGAGTTGCTAGTATGGTTGGATTAACAAACGACATGTTCGGAATTCGGGGCTGGGCAAATCGGCGTGCTGATCGTCGTTGATCATGGGCCAGAGCGGGATGGGCTTGGGCCGGATGAGCACGTTGAGCGGGGTGAGCGGGGTGAACGGAATGTCAAAGCGGTGTGCGTTTGCAGGTATTGCGGATGGTCAAGTAGCCGAGGAGAGAGAATAACTGCGGAGTACGGGTATGACGGGTGCTTGGTGATGCAGTGATGAGAAGTGTAGAGAAAGGAGGCGGTCTAGTTGTGTCAGCTGGCCGCGGGAGACAAGATGGTAGTCATAGTGGGTCTTTGTGTGTGCCGAGTTGTGTGTGTGGGGGCGGTGTGGGGCTGTGTATGCATACATACACTTGGCTGGATCAGCGTGATCGGCTGTGCTTGGCGTGTATCTCGGCATTCACTGCTCATACAAGAGCGTCGAGTGTGTGTGCGTACGCTCTTCGATGTATCGATGTGTGTGCTCTTTGTTTGTTGGCCTGCTAGTCTGCAGTCAGCATACAGGATATGCAGGAATTGCGGACATGCGTGATATACGCGAGCACTGCGTGAGTGCATGTGGTTGTTGTATGCGTGTCACATTGGGAGTAACGATGTGCATAGTGTGTGTATATCGATTAGGCGGCTCGAAAGCTTCTATAATCGTACCTACTAATAGTGACTGACCAACTGGCCAACCAACTCGATATCATTACGACTCCCATATTGCGACCACATCTGCAGCCTTCCGTGACGTCTAGTAATTTCTATTAATATAACCCCTGGTGCATCGAATACAAGTGCATATGCTCCCGCCGACTATTACGACTACAATAGCCCCTTGTCGACGGACACCGCCGCTTCCATCCGGCGAAACTTCGGCAGGTTCGTCTTAAGTCATATCGAAGCACACAAATGGGAGGACCAGATACACCCAGGACTCCCCCCCACGCGACGCGACCCTCGATTTGAGCCGCCGGACGGGCCGTCTCAGGGACAGGGTGCCGGAAATTACAGGGTCCTTGAGCTTCGAGACCGCGAAAGACCTCTGCTCGCTGAACGTTCTCTCTGCTCTCCTTCCCTTCTTCGACTTCCACACCCAACTCTCCCACCTCCTTCTGCTCGTGCTCTTGGCCGCCGCTGACTCTCGAGTATTTTTAGCGCCATGCGGATCCGTTCCGGTGCCAAGGGTACCCGCGAGAACGGGGGTCGTCTTGGCGGGAGCATATTTTAAATCCTCTGACGTTGTGCCCCGCGACTTGGCGCGTGCTACGGTACACCTACGGCGGAGAGCGGGTTTTAGGCCAGGTCGGATCGGGTTGTTGCTGGTGTGGCTGCCGCGACTTAGCTGAGCGCGATCCCCGAGGACGAGAAGAGGAGGTTGGCGTAGGGGACGATCGCGTGTAAGGACCCCCAAACGTCGCAGAATTGTCCCAAAGTGTTACAAACACGCCGCGACCCGAGAGCGCGAGAGTGATGGTATATTATTGTTCTGCCGGTGTGCTGCTGCTCTTGTACCGGGGTTGAAGGGTTGTGTGTGTTTATGTGTGTGGACGTGACCCCGGTTTCTCCTCTGCTAGAAGCCCTAGTCCTTAGTGGAAGTCCAGCAGAAAGGTCCAGAAGGGAAGACTGGATCCCTTCCGACTGACCGAGTAGACCCTTCCATCCTTCTCCCCCCTTGCTCCTCCCGCGCTCTTGGGTTACCCAAAATACTCTGCGCCCTCTTAGCCTCCTTAGCCCCCTTTCCTCCCCCTTGCTTCCCCTTGGACCCACCCTTCCTTTGCTCAAACACCACACGCCTTTGACCGAGTTGCAGTGGTGCTGACTACTGCTTTGCTTGCTGTGCCCGCTTCCTCCCTCTCTTTCTCTCTCTATCCATCAAGCAACCTCACAACACTCACTCTCAACCCACTCTCCTTTTTTCTTCCTGTTCGACATCCTCATCCTCTGTTCGACACACCCCACACTCGTTGCATCGCGGTCACATCTTCAACACCTCGACACAGTCCTTTCGCATCGACAACAAACAACCACACAACACTCGTTCCCGACAGGCGACACACCGCCTCTCTCCTCAACAACAACACTCGTCCACCCCCTCCCCCCCCGCATCCTATCCCACCATGCTCGCCCTCGGCTCGCTCCTCCTCTTCTCCCTGTCTACGTTCTCGTTCGCGGACGCAGCACACGGCGCACCACGCCACGCTGGGCGCCACGGCTCGCTCCGCCGGCACAACCGCGTCTCCTCGCGTGCTGCCGCTGCCAACGACAGCAGCAAGCGCTCCCTCGAGGTCCGCGGCCTGCCTGCCAATGTCCCGGAGACAAAGGCAACATGGTACTCGCTGCGCCCCGAGGAGGGAGGCTACTTTGTCCACTGCGACGGCACCCTTAGCCCCGACCCCAACTCGTACTTTGTCGCCATGAACACCCAGATGTTTGACATGTCCCAGTGCGGCCAGTGGATCACCATCACTGCCGACGGCAAGACCACCCAGGCGCAGATCCTCGACTCGTGCCCCACCTGCCCTACCTACGGCCAGCTCGACATGTCCGAGGGTCTCATGCGCTTCTTCGACCCCAACGTCGGCACCGGAAACGAGAAGGGTGTTATCTCCATCTCGTGGTCGTACGGCGGCGGCGGCGGTGGTGACAACAACAACAACAACAACAACAACAACAACAACAAGGAGGAGGACAAGAACCCCGAGTCTACCTCGACCACTCCCGAGTGGACCCCCGAGCCTACCCCCGAGTGGACCCCCGAGCCCTCGACCTCGACCACCCCGTCACCAACCCCCGAGTGGACTCCCGAGCCCTCGACCTCGTCGTCGACCTGGACCTCCGAGTCGTCGTCGTCCGCACCGCCCTCGTCCTCGTCCGCGGAGCCCTCGACCACCTCGGCACCTGTCTCGTCCTCTCTCAACGCCACCTCCACAGTGGCCAACTCGACAGCGCCGATCTACCACATCACCGCGCTCCTCAACCTTACCACCAGCCTCAACGGCACTGCCACTGCCCCTCTCTCGGCACAGGCGACCGTCTCCTCCAACGCAACAGTGCTCAACGCCTCCCTCTCGGACGTCACAGTCCAGACCGGCAACAGCACCGAGATGGCAACAGGCAACATCGCCAACCTCCAGGGACTCGTGGCCACCCTCGGCCGTCTCCTCATCACCGCCGCGTCGTCATAAGCGCCCGGTTCTCCTCATATACTTACTCTACGAACACTCCTATATCTTTCTCCCCCAATCCCCGGACTCACCCCGGCTGGACTCTGGTTTTGTGCTATTTCTTCATTTTGTCTGCCCCCACCCCTCGAGGGAGGGGCTTTGGGCGCCTGGTGCGCAAGTCGTGTCCCTATACCTCTACCTCCGTCTATAGTATGTAGTGTTCGTATCGGTTCGTGTTGGGTCTGCCGTCGCCATGGGCAACTGGCAGCTCGCGCGCGATGCAGGGCATGACGCGACGACTCGTGGATTCCAGTACTTTGACGGGCGTAGTGAGCAGACAAGTGTCTAGCACGAGGAGTGACGTAGCAGTGAACGAACTTCCAGCTCACTAACTGGGGGAAAGGAGCGACACGATTCCAGCTTACTGACTAGCATAGCGAGCAACACGACAACAGCACACTAACTAGTGTAGCGAGGAAACAGGACTCCAGCACACTGACTGGCGCAGAAAGCAAACATTCCAGAACACCGGCTGACTGTCATAGCGAGCACCCCAATTCCAGCACACTGAGTGGCATGGCGCGCAAACAAGATTCCAGCACACTAACAAGCGCAGCAAGCAAACCTCAGCACATCGCACACGGATTGCCGTAGCAGTACCACGATTCCAGCACACAGGCTGACTGACATAGCAACCTCCCCAATTCCAGCACGTCGAGTGGTATAGCGTGCAAACAAGAAGCCAGCGCACTGACTGGCGTAGCAAGCAAACATCCCTGCACATCGCACACGGACTGACGTAGCAGCACCACGATTCCAGCACACAACTTCTCTGACGTAGCAGAAGCGCAAACAAGCACCCGTAAGCGACCGGGATGGGTGCCGTAGCGTGCCACTCTCGCGTTCGCGTTTGCCTCGCCCTAGACCGGCCGGGCGTGCGTGTGCCGTGCATGCCGTGTGGTGTTTATGCATGTAGTCCTTCGCGAGCCCTTATATCAAAAACACGTCATTCTTTGTACGTCGGTATGAGGTTGATGAATACAAGCTAAAGTGCCACGTACGGGGTCAAAATCTTCGATCTAATCACCACTGGAGGGCAATGCCGCGTCATTCTAACTTGACCCCAGCCTGTAGTGATACCATATCGCTGCGGGAGGGACTCGCCACGTCATTATTGAGCAAGATGCGAGCCGGGACAGCGAAAGCTGAAACGAACGGCGGATACCGACCGACCGGCATCGATCCCTGCAACCAACCCCTCCGGCCCGCACGGCGGCATCGGCGGACACTACGGCATCCACTCTGTCTGTCCACCGCCGGAAGCCTTCCGATCGCTGCGGGGCCAGCTGCGGTGCCTGCCTGCGATCGACCATCGAAGCAGCGATCATGGCGGGGKGTGCGGGKGCTACAGGAGGDGATAGGCGATAGGGGRGGGDAGGGGACAGGAATAGCATCCGATGCTGCTTCATTCTACTATGCGGGTACGGAGGGTGGATAGTAACCGCCATGATGCGGATTGTGCGGGGGTGTTGGTTGTGTGTGGTGGAGGGGGAGGGACGGTTATCCTCCACTGCTCCATTGCCGATGGTTGACAGTGGCGATTTCTTGATGCTGTGATTGTGGTCAGTGCGCGGTGCGTGCTGGCTTTGGAAGGTGTAGCTTGACTTGCAGGTGCACTGAAGAGCGTGGTATCGGCCTGTGGTGGTCCTTTAGCCTTCGTCGGGGCTTATGATGTCTTGGTCGTGTTGGTGCGCTGGGCGTGTGCGCAACCGGTATCACGGCGACTATGGAAGTCGCTGTTGGCATCGTTGTCGACTTATAGTACAGCAGGACAGAGAGGCAGATCGTAGAGACAGCATGATCCAAGCACTCGGACGACTATTAACTGCTGGGAGCGTGCGGGCTGGCTACGACTTAATTGCTGATCGCTGAGGTGTCAGCGGCACGGGGGGTCTGCAAGACGATTGACAACGTCTTTCTGCCCAGATAGCAGTCTGCGTTCTGCCCAGGCGTGTCTGACATGCGATGATCGGCGTCAGAGCCTCGCGTGTGTCCTCCTGCGCTATGCGTGAGAAAGAATGCAAGCGATAGAGGCTCAGCATAAGCTGCGACTGCTAAAAGACATCGTGACTCTGTCCCATGGCTGCGGCTGTGCCAAGAAGCTATTGTCAGTACGGTGGCATAGTGGCACTCACCTTCTTCATCAGCTCCTGGTCAGTCATCGAGCCGAGGCAGACTTGCTGCGGAGTCTGGGAGGATGGTTGGGCTTAGCCATCAGGAAGCACCATACCTTGACCTCACCTCTGTTTTGACCGAGGCGCGAGTCTTCCCGACCAGACAATCTTTGGCTTGGTACCTACAGTATCACTGGACGCGGAGGCGACGTCCATCGTCCATCATCTCTCGTTGACACCTTCTCCTTAGTAACGACGGTTCCTTGAAACTCTGTGGCTGTTCGATTCCAGTTCAATCCCAACACTCGTTCGACGACGAAAATCATGCCACGCACGGCAGGTGGATGGGATGTCTATGCGGTCTGAGCCACAGCGACGTGTGAGTCGCTAGACCGGACTCGGCGACTGTCAGACCATGGAATGTTCAACAATGCGACGTGCGGGCTGCTGCTCGGTACGTCAGGTTTTACGAGCTTTCCGTGGTGTTACAAGGTGTTTTCTGTAACGCAGAACATAATGAGAGGCATCCAAAGGTTACTCTGCTTGAACGTTGTTATGGTACAGATGGAACAATGGTCCAGTCATTGTCGGCTGTGTTGATGCCAGGCCATAAATGCTCGTCGTGTCAGGTCAGGACATCGCAACCACAGACGTCCAGCAGCACACCGTCTGGCAGGCAAGATGGAACCGATGAGTGAGTAAGCGGTCGATGGGCTCAAGCAGGAGCTCGATTCCCGACTCTGCACAGTAAAACCCAACCCCTTCACTGGGTGCAGATATCAATGCTTGCTGAGTATGGGGATCAGCATCACAGCAGGTGAGATACAACAGCGTCAAAGTCAATTAGAACCCGCGGAACGATACGCGCCAGCCGGGCGATTCTCGCATCCTCACCATGTAAAGTCCCCCAGTTGCCGTTCCGTTATTGCTGCATATGCTCAGAAAGTCTGCAGCTTATCTCTGCACACACTCCTGAATTTTGCTGCGTCCTCAATAACGGAAAGTGAGCAGAAAGAGCGATGCCAGAATTTACGGACCGGCAGGTTGCAACCGGTACCCGAGATAGCCTGGTGCGCTTTCCCATTTTTTTTTCAGACTTACACCTCTGCTGTGAGTAGTAAGATCACAATGCTGTTCTTACGGCGGTGTGCATGCACTAAATGTAAGTCTTGATGCTTTTGCGTGAGCTTTCCGGGTGTATGATGAGCCGTAGGGCATATGGAGGGTACCCCTGGGATCAGCTTAACACACGTTGCCGGACGGTGTGCTTTGGCGGTCACTCTCCTACTTCTGTAATCCCAGTCATCTACCACTCAAACTGGCTGCACTTTATTTTTCCTCAACCGCTGTCCATTGTCGAGTGAACCTCGAGTCGGAGACGATGTCGCTTCAGTCGCACGGCGATCGACAAGCGGGAACGCTGTTGAACAACCTGTGCGACGGTAAGCTTCTGATGTGGGAGAGATCCTGCGGTGTAAGCAGTATCAGTCATGGTGACAGGTGTCGCTGTACTTTTCCATGTACACTGTACACGATGTGAGTTTGGTCTCTGGACATCACTGGTTCAACTACTCCTGCGCAAAACCGCCATTCGCCTGTTCTCACCTCGCCTGCGCCCCCTAACCGACCCCCCCCCCCCCCCCTTCCCCTCGCCCGTCGCCTGTCAGAGGAGTCGTCGAGAGCCGCATAGCATGTTCCTGCAGCATTGTCCGAGGCAGCCCTCGCCATGGTTTCTTCGACTTTGTCGATGTACCAGACAGCAGGATGCTCTCGAGCCTCCGCACAGGTTGCAGAAGGCAGACGGCGTGTCGGGACGTACCATACCCTGCATCGTGGTCTGGTGTTGGTTCGCCCTGCATGGTGGTCTGGTGTCGGGAGACCGGCTCAGAGTTGCGCTGTACACTTGTCTGCGTGCTTAGTGAACTGGTCAGTCAATAGGGGTAATGTTCATCGTACCATTACCAGTCCAACGAGCAAGTTGTCATTAGGACGATAATTGCGGCTGTGATAATTCAGCTCAGGTCTCTCACTCCCTGATGAAGACATGATGAAAACATGATGAAAAAGGTCGGCAACCGACACCTGTTAGCAGTGTTATGTGAATTCTTGCGAATCCTTCGTTACTGGAGTCATCGAGCTCACTGGAACGATCTCTGTCAGCAACAGGGACAGCAACAACATAGTAATTGTCAGCTCCTGCAGCGATCCCCTGCCAGGCTGCCAGTGCCATGAAAAGACTAGACAGTAGTACGGGAAAGGGGGATGGCGGTGTCGGTCCGTCGCACTTTCCATCCACGACACTCAACATGTTGTGTGTCACCCCCACCCCCAGCTTCCATCGGCAGCAGCAGACAGAGGCATGAGCTGAAGATTGCCAGCAGTCCCGTGGTGCTCAACAACGTCCAGCTTACATCGCGACGTACTCCTACCTCTGCAGAGAGATGAGATGAGTACAACAGCAGTGAAGAACGAACGACTGTGGCACTTCGCAGGAAACCCCCAACACCCCCTCTCTACTGGAGGCACTTGGACCTCTTCAGAAGCGGTACACAACGTCATTGCCCAGTGAACAGCCACCAGGAGCAGGAACCACCACCTCCCGTGGCACCAACCGCCACACCGGCAAAGCAGCCGAGAGCATTCCCACCCGGAAAAGCGGGGCAGGCGGCAGGGAATCGCAGAAGACCAACTAGCTCAGCGACGGATCTGGCTAGTCTCCCGACGGGCGGCCGTGGGCGGTAGCATGGGCTCACAGTGGGATGGGGCTAGGGCTGAACTTTGTCTGAGAGGGGCGAAGCAACGGGCACAGCCTGGTTCACACCGTATGGTGGACGGGCATTACGCCCTTGTCTCCTACGCAACGACTGTCGCTTGGTAAAATGCATGCAGAGAGCTGAGAATGCAGGTAATGGGCACGAGGATGAGAAGACCAATGGGCACACGACGATGATCAGCCACATACAGTAGCTGGGAGTTGTTCGCTTACCGGCATTTCTGAATGGGTATCCACTAGTCACCATCGCAAGCGAGCCACTGTCACCTGCGTACCTGTAAGGTCAGTCGTGTTCACATGGCATAGGGGTAGTAACGTTGCAAGGCGAGGCTCTTTGATGGCCCGGTGACCGGGCTCGTGCCACCAACGTGCTCCCCGGTGCTACGCCTTGCCTCGCCTACCCCATCGCCACAGCCACAGCCACAACAACGACGACTACACAACCAACATCTGCCAGCCCGCGACCACGCATGCATTCTCAGTACCAAAATTCCCAAAAGCCACACATGCCTCGTATGTTTTGGTCACGCTGAGAGACAGATGAGCCCCGCGTGTCTCGCATGTCGCATGTTGCGCCGCCATGTCTCGCATGTTGAGACTTCCGGCCGCTCTCACGGTTGGATGTCTCTACGTGCTGGGGACAAGTTGTTGACACTGCAACAGACGAACGAGCATTGCAGTATTCCAAGAAATCTGCTGGTCAGAGACAGCCGCCGTGGGGTGAGGAACCGGCAGTCCCTTCGGAAGAGTGAGACATCCGTTTGTTCTGCATTTCTCTTTTACGGCAGGCAGCTGTGAAAGTTGCTGCTCAGATGACATCCTCATCGTCGTTTGGCGATAATAAGGACGTCCACCTGCTCACCAAAGTGGCATGATTTGCGCTGGTGGCACGGATCGCAAGTGCCTCTCGTGAACTCTCGTGAAGATGCCACTACTCGTACCTCCCGTCGCCTCGCGATGCCGCGGGATTGTGTGTGCACCAAGTCTGGGAGAGATTTGGGACGACCTCCGCGAGGCGCGACGTCATCTGCGGCATGTCTTACCCAGACTAGTTGGGGAGGGAAGGCTGGCGAGTCTGGGCGGCTCGGCAGTCGGCTGGGCAATTTGGAGTTGGATCAGATGGCCTCATGCAGTACAGCACTCGCGGGGCGCTCGGATAGAGGCTGGACTGGTCGATGGGGTTGGAAGTTATGTGGACGACGTTGCAGACGAAAAGGGTAGAGCGGGCTGGGCTGGGCTGGGCCTGCTGGTTGCGATCATGGTCACGGGTGGGCGCGGGCTTGTTTGGATCGCGGGTCTAGGAGATTTACGGGAGGGAACTTTGTGGAGTGGGAAGCTTGGACTGTTTGGGATGTTTGGTTGGAACGTTGTCGGGGTCTCCCGAGTGTCTCCTGTTGTGAAGGATAATGCCCCTCACCGGTCGAAAAGGATGCAAGGTCAGGCAGAGACCAAGTTGAAGTGCCCAAAACCCTCCGCTCGCTGGGTAAAGTCCCCTGCTCGCTATCGTCAGTGAGAAATGTCAGTAAAATGCAGTCAAATGCAGCAAAGGAAGTGATGAAAACAATCGTCCATTTAGTTCGCAGTACTATAGTAGTATTACGTTTAAAATTCTTCACTACGAACTCTTATAAAATGCACCGATGCGCTTAGGCAGCGAAGGCGAAGCGGCGGCGGAGAGCAGCGGCGGCGGGGGTGCCGGAGCGCTTCTGCTGGCCCTGGTCACCACCCTGGTCACCGCCCTTGTCGCCACCGGAGTTGCTGGCAGCCGAGTCGATCTCGTCGAC
Source organism: Cutaneotrichosporon curvatum (assembly GCA_001600275.1). Classification (NCBI taxonomy): domain Eukaryota; kingdom Fungi; phylum Basidiomycota; class Tremellomycetes; order Trichosporonales; family Trichosporonaceae; genus Cutaneotrichosporon; species Cutaneotrichosporon curvatum. The sequence goes on along the minus strand of BCJH01000034.1, from coordinate 89,384 downwards.
ACCAAGGCCGGCCCAGCAGGTCTCAGAGAAGAGAGCGAAGATTCCAACACCGTCACACTTGCTGGCGTCGCTGGCCGAGCAGATCTGGAAGAGGAGGTCAAGAGCGGGGGGGATGTTGGGGAGACCGCAGTCCTTGAGGAGGCAGGTGACGGCCTTGAGGGGGAACTTGAGCGAGCAGATGCACTTGGTGTCGAAGAGACCAGTGCAGGTGCCGTTGAGAGAGTTGATGACGCAAGTCTGGCCGCACGAGTCGAGCTTGGAAAGGTCGGGGATGTTCATGTCGGGGCAGAGCGAGCGGGCAAGGTCAAGGGCGGGGAGGGCGTCAAGGGCAGGGCACGAGCCGAGGAGCGAACCGGTAACAGCGTCGATGAACTTCTCCGTGCAGATGCAGCCAGTGTCGGTGGGACCGGCGCAGCCCTCGGAAGTCAGGGAGTTGAGGAGAGCCTGGAGAGCGCATGCAGAGAGCTTGGAGATGTCGGGGAAAGCACCACCGCCGCCGCCGCCACCGCCACCGCCGGACGAAGCAGAGGGAGCGGGGGGAGCAGAGGACGAGGGGGAGCCGCCGGAGCCGCCGCCAGAGCCGCCGCCGGAGCCACCACCGCCGCCACCGGACGAGGGAGTGGGAGGGGCAGCAGACGAGGCACCGCCGGAGCCACCGCCAGAGCCGCCGTCACCACCGCCGGAGCCACCGCCGGAGCCACCACCACCGCCGCCGCCCGACGAGGGAGCGGGGCCGGGGCAGGCAGGGTCAGCCGAGGGAGCGGGGGCAGCGTCCGAGGGAGCGGGAGCGGCGTCCGAGGGAGCGGGGGCAGCGTCCGAAGGAGCGGGGGCAGCGTCCGAAGGAGCAGGGGCAGCGTCCGAGGGAGCAGGGGCGGCACTGCCGCCACCGTCACCACCACCAGCGCCGGAGCCGGGAGGGGGGAGAGTGCCACCGCCGGGAAGCTCGCTGGCGGTGGGGGCACCGGGGACCTCGTTACCAGTCCTGCCACAGACCGAGTTGGCAAGAGGGATGAACTGCTGGAGGACGGGCGCGCACTGGAAGCAGGGCAGGATGTCGTCGTACTGGGGGCAGAGCTTGGTGCAGTCCTGGGGGTTGTTGGCAATGAGGGCGTCCTGGCATGCGAAGAGAGGAGTTGCGTAGGGGAGACAGGTCTGGACACACTCAGGAGGAATCTGAGAGATCTCGATCTTGTCGAAGGCGCGGACGCTGGTAGCGGCCAGCGCAAAGAGGAGGGCAGCGTACTTCATTGTGTACAGCTGTGAAGAAAGACGGACTTGTTGAGGAGAGAAAGAATGTGTTGGAGAAGAAAGAGTCCCTCGCGTCGGCTTGAGAGGCGTCGAGTTGAAGAGATGAGAAGACGAGGATGAAGACAATGTTCTCGAAGACGACCTCTCTTAAGTATACCTTCGAGGGCCCGCTCGATCTGGAATAACAGCAACAAGCCTTCCTACTCCCCCGGCTGTTCCATTCCCCGCCATCCCCGCCATCGTCGTCCACCTCCTCCTCCTCCTCCTGCTCCTACGTCCCCCATGATGCCCCAGTGTTTACGGCCGTGGTGCTGCCGTGTGGCTTAGTCTCTCTTGGCTGTTGCAACCCGTAATGACCGGTAAGGAGACGTTGTCCGGGTTGCCGCGGGACACTATCCCACTTGAGCCTTGTTGTTCGCTTAGTGGCTAGTTAGCAGCTGGTCATGTCTCTCCCTCTCCTTCTGTGTGGGGTTTGTGCCGCGCGATGGACGCGCGGTGGAGCAGGAGCTGCGAGCGAGCGTGTGTGGTTGTGTTGTTGTTGCACGTCCCGGGCTCACCACCCCAGTCGATGGGTTGCATGCGACTTGTTTCTCGTTTGGAACTCTGATCGCCAGAGCGGCTTAGTGTACATTAGTGAGATCGCAAGGCAGGACAGCCACAGATGGAGGTCTGTCGCTGGTATGTCGCTGCTGCTGTTTCCGGCTAGCGGAACATCAAACTCTAGATCCTCCTCGTCAAGAGTACGCTCACACGAGTTGGGGGCTCATGCTCGGCTGAGGCCCCGCACAGCCACCCCCGCCTTTCAAGGCATGTGGCCTAGGACATGGCATCCCCCGTGTTTGTCGGCTGCGATCGCCCATTTCTCGATTTCCCGGGCGCGAACTACGGTGCGGTCGTTTAACGTGATGGCAGGATAGCTGCTTTGCGCGCGCACACGTCCTCCCTGTGCGGCATGGAATACCGGCAACCCATCCTTTTCGAAACGAGTGAGGCGGCAGACATTCCCCCTTCGTCCCCACCTCCAGTTCCCCCCCAGATCCGAGGCGAGAGCAATCAAAGCAATCCAGCGACTGAAGCGAGTGAGCTAGGAACCCTGGTCGTGCCTTGCCCGATTCCGAAATAGTTGTGTCAGTTCTGGTTCTTCGCTCTGCTCTCAGCGCATCCTTCTCCCAGTCCTGAAGTCGTCCGGCACATGGCCCGTCCACCGGCTTCTGGAAGGACTGGGCGCGCTTGGAACATGTCTCAAACGAGCCGGACCCCTCACAGGGTCCGAGGATGTCGGCGCGTTAGTAGCATCAGCTGATCGTGCCGGACACTGGAAGGGCCGCGGCGGTCATCGAGCCTTGCCCTCGTCCTCTCGCCATAGCCCGTAGCCCCGTAGCCCCCGTCCAGATGCGCAGCAGCCAGAAGTATGTCATGGCGTAAATAGAACCATCAACACGCGCGCGCGCGGGCGCGTGCCGCTGAGCGCGACTGTTCGAGAACGCCACAATCTCGTACGCAGACCGGGAGAGCACCATCTTGTAACACACGGGGTACAGTGTAATGTTCCCCGGTCTTTCCGGTGCTCTGAATGGAGACTAGTGCGCGTCCGCCGCCGCTTGGTAGTTGAACCTCTGTGCCTCTCGTCCTCTGAGGTAACCAGTCCTACAGAACCCGGAAACGGACCAACATACGTAGTGTAGCAAATGCAATCTGGCAAGTAATCCCAATGCCCTGCGCTGGTTTGGGACTCGACCCAAACTGCTAATATAGATCGCGCTTGTGTGGCTGAATGGGACCGCGACGCCGAGCGAGTGACTGATTGAAACGAGTAAACGACCCTCATCGTCGACTCCTTGCTTTGCCAGTCATGTGACCGCTCTTGGCGGACAGTTCTTGAGGCCCCGCGATTCGAGGGGAGAGGGGGGAAGGACGTTTCGACAAATGGAAGTTTCGACAGATGGATGTTGATAGCCGCGAGGGTCGTCTAGGCGAGCAACAACGTCGCCCGGAATGGTAGCGAGCAGCAAGCAGTGCAGAACTCATGGAACCACCTTTTGCCAAGTGGTAGTGCCGCAAACGTGGTCTGATGCGGCAAATGGCGGGCATGCCTGCTAGTCCGGGCAGCGAGGCGAGACAACTATCTAACTACCCAGTGGGGCAGACATGTGATAGACCCGGCTTGGGTTCCCATGAAGTGCGTCATTGCTCCGGCCGTCGAGGACCAACCGACAACACTTGAGCTGGACCAGTTTTCCGGGGGAGAGGGGGTTGTTTGAGCCGACATAATTGGACATGAGTTGCTAGGGGACTAAGCATGCTAACCCGCTTGTTCGTCCACACGATCTCTCTCTGTATCGCTCACGCTCATGGGCCAGGAGGCGCTATGTTGGCACTGCTCTGCGTGGACATTGGACATTGGACATGGGATATGGACGCAGTAGCCAGCAAGTGCCCCCGCTGCGCGTGGGGTAGATGGGACGTGGGATGGGACGTTCTGCGGCATATGCGGCATCTGCAATGAGGGGCCCGCGGCCGAGTCGGCAGGTTCGCAGGGGAAGATGAGATGGGATAGGATAGGATGGTGTCGCTAGAGGGGATCGCATGGACTCGCATGGACGAGTTGTCAACCCGTCGTCGATCGCCGATCGGACACCAGCTGAGAAGAGCCTGACATGCAGCAAGTGTGCCTGTCTGCCTGACATTGGCTGTTTGCTCCCGCTTGTTTGGTTCATACGCTGGTGTGGTCTCCACTCGATAATCATGTCCCAGTCCGAGCAAGTCTGATCTCTTCGCCGGGTCAGATGAAGATGGGACGGTCACAGCAAGAGCCGCGACAGCCAGCTTGCACAATGAGTACCATTCCTCACCGTCGGCGACGCCCACTGCAGTCGCCCACGCCCACCTACAGATGACGGCCACTGCCGCCGCCCACAGTCGGCTATGCGAACCGGGATTCGGCCTTGTCCGGGGTCCCCGGCGGACAACGCACCTTCATAGCCAGTTCCCCACCTCCAAGTATCGCACTCATCGCCTCGTTCGACATCGACAGCGACGACGACAAAGACGACCCACACGAGTCACTTGCACGCACGCACTCACGCATCATGTCCCCCCAACCCCCAGCTGAAGGCCGCGCCGAGGTGCTCCCCCTGCCCAAGAAGTACTCGGACCTGCCCAACACCCAGATCAGGATCGACAATGTCCCCGCCGACGCACCGGGCGTGACCCCCATCCAGCTGGTCACCCTCTACCGCCCGGGCAAGTACAACGCCTTCACGGGCCACATGATGGAGGACATTGTGCGCGCCTGGAACTTGTTCGACGTCGACGACCGCGTCAAGGCCATTGTCGTCACCGGCGACGGGAAGATGTTCTGTGCAGGCGCAGACCTCGAGGGCAACAAGGCCTTCCAGCGCCGCTCGGGTGGGGACGACAACGACCACCGCGACGGTGGAGGCCGGTGCACGATGGCGATCCACCGGTGCCGCAAGCCGACTATCGGGGCGCTGAATGGTTCCGCAGTGGGCATCGGAATCACGATTACTCTCCCGATGACGATCCGCATCGCCTACAAGGACGCAAAGGTCGGGTTCGTGTTCGCCCGCCGTGGACTGGTGATGGAGGCGGCGTCGTCGTACTTCCTCCCCAAGCTCATCGGCATGTCCAGGACCATGCACCTCATCACCACGGGCGCGACCTACCCGGCCAGCCACAAGCTGTACGAGGGCCTGTTCTCCGAAACCCTCGACAAGCCCGAGCAGGTCCTCCCGCGCGCGATTGAGATTGCGCAGGAGGTTGTGGCAAACACTTCGACTGTGTCGTTTGGCCTGATGCACGACCTGCTGTGGCACCCTGCGTCCTCGGCCGAGGGCCAGCACCTGCTCGACTCGCGCATCCTGTATAGCCTGTACGACACTGCCGACATCAAGGAGGGCGTGTCGGCGTTCCTCGAGAAGCGCCCGGTCAAGTTTACTGGCTCGCTCAGCCAGGCAAGGCCGCCCAACTACCCCTGGTGGTCGCCCGTTGACATCAACCCGCGCACCCAGGGCAAGCTGTAGACGATGTAGAGCGGGAATGCAGGCAGTCGATGTGTGGTCGCGATCGCTCCAGTTGCTGGGATATGGGTATGCTGCGAGATGACATGAGGCACGTTTTACTGAAGTTGTGGCAGCAGCGGACCGCGGTGGGAGGCACGAAACTCGCAAGCCCCGTGTTTACGGGCTGCCTGGCATGTGAGCATGTGGGCAGTGCGCGTGAGGCATGAGGTTGTCACGCGACACGCCGTGACATGTGCACACGATACCTCACGCAGAGGACGACATATGAACTAATCAGGTCGAACTTCGAGACACGAGGAGAACGCAATGAAAATGATAAATAAATGCTCAAAATCCCATTCCGGCCGAGACAACAATACACATTGCATGGGAGGCAGTAGCCCGAACTTTCTTTCTCTCTTTCTATGTTTATTCTATGTACAAGCAAGCTCGTGCTAGCTCCTCAGTGGGCAGGGACGATCTTCGTCTCCTCGTCATTCGGAGAACCCTTTGGCTCGCGGTAGAACACCACGAACCCAATGAGCCAGAGCACGACCCACCCCAGCTGGAAGTAGAACGACGCGTGGATGTTCCCCGGGTTGCTCAAGCCCCCAGGGCTGACAGTCATCAGTCCCGCCTGGATGGAGAAGCCGACCGCCGCGCCGACCTGCAGAGCGACCTGCAGGACTGCACCAGCCACACCCGCCATCTGCGGCGGCACCGAGGTCATCACGGCCACGGAGGTGCCCACAAAGACAGCGAGCATGCCCGCCGAGCCGATGATCATGCCGGGGAAGATGAAGCGCCAGTAGTCCTTGCCGACGAAGTTGTCCGTCTGGGTGAAGAGGACGTACCCGACCATGCCGAAGAGCATGCCAATGATGATGGGGTAGCGCGGGCGCCTGACGAGCACAGGCACGGCCGTGAGGAGGATAGACGCTGCAAAGGCGACGACACCCTCGGGGAGCACGCGCACCGCGGCGAGGATGTCCTTTTCGCCGTGGATTTTGGTGAAGACCTCGACAAAGGCGAGGAAGTTGACCCCCCACCAGGGGTAGATCTGGAGGGCGAAGGGGATGAGGATGGCAAAGTTGGGGATCTCGCGCCAGACGCGGGCGGGGAGGAGGGCGTGATCGTCGTCGAGGCGGGATTCCCAGAAGAAGAAGAAGGGGAAGAGGACGAACGAGAGCAGGAAGGGGACGAGGAAGCCGGCCTTCTTCCAGCCGTAGGAGGCGCCGAGGGTCAGGCCGAGGATGAGGAGGATGATGGCTGCGAGCATGGTGAATGCGCCGACTAGGTCGAGGCGCTTCCACTTTGGCTCGTTGATAGTCGCGGCTTCTCCGGGTGCGTTGGGGACGTAGACGAAGGCCAGGAGGGCGACGGGGACGATGATGATGGCGAGAATGCGGAAGAACCAGCGCCAGGCGATCATCTGCCCGCCGGCAGTGATGAGCTGGACGACACCGGCGACGAGTGTTCCGGTGACGTTGGCGATCGTACCCGACATGGTGAAGATGGTGAAGGCGCGGGCGCGTTCCGCCTCGTCGGTGAAGACGTAGGCGATGAGGCGGAACGAGGCGGGGATGAGGGTCGCGCCTGCGATGCCGGCGAGGGCGCGGAAGATGAAGAAGCTCATCTTCTCGGGAAGGAAGGATGTGATGAGGCTGATGAGGCCGAGGGTGAGGAAGCCCCACGAGAAGACGGGCTTGGCGCTGTAGAGGTCTGACACGCGGCCCCAGAAGAGCAGGAAGGCAGCAAAGGTCGCGGCGTAGGCGGTGATGATCCACGACTGCTGGGTGAAGGAGACGTCGAGGTCCTCGGCGATGGGGGCGGTGAAGATCAGGAAGGCGGCGTAGCACCAGACTAAGGGGTCAGCCGGCTGCGGGGCGAGTTGGAGAGGAGGTACTCACTGTCAATGAAGAGGGAGAGAGAGAACATGGCCAGGAGACCCCACTTGTGGGCCGTGGAGAAGACAGGCACTGCGGTTGCATCGGGTCTGGAGTCGACTTTGGTCGATGCCAAGGAGCCACGCTTGGTGTCTGTGGCTGTTTGTTGCCCAGAGAGCGATGGTGGCGTCAGAGGAGTGGTTGGCTCCTCATTCTCGAGCGCGTCCTTGTCGCTCGCGAGCTTGCTGCCGTCTCCTTGTTCGCATAATGTCGCTGTGCGAGAGAAGACTAAGTCCTCAGCGTTAGCGGCCGGCCGCAGTGCTGCCTCGGTAGAAGGCACATCCGGGAGGATGGTCTGGGTGCGCGAGATCTCCAGTGAAGACGAGGACATGGTGAGCGCGAGTCAGTCTGTGAGCGAGGGCGATGACGACGAAGACCATCTGCATTGGAATCTCTTATACCCCTCTCATGGCCGGTATCACCACCTCACCTCCACACGATACGGCTGACTGTACGACGTCGATGTCGCGATGAATAGAGCCCATTGCCCGACGCGCTGAGCAATACCGGCATCTGGCAAATTCTGCTTCCCCTCGTTGCCTGCCACAGAAGGAATGACCAGCGCGCCTCGGCTTACTATCGCCGTTCCAGCGGAGTGCGAGACAGCTGCAGCGGCTCTGCGGTCGGTTCCTGCGGCTACGGCATGTTGCACAGGGGCGATAAGAACGCAATTTTTTCCATCATAGGTGGCAACAGGGATGCGTCCCGGTGGAGGGAGGGCAAGGGCAAGCCTCCTGCAAGCGGATCCGGTATGCTTGTCTATTGCGAGATCTGTCCTCCACCTCGGCGTCTACACCGTAGATTGCTTGACAACCTCTGCTGTTTCGGAGCCGACTCTTGTAAGCACAGGCAGAGTGTGGAGGAGGCTGGCCAGAGAAAGTGGAGCAACAGCCAGCAGTGGCTGATTCGTTTGGATCTCGTTCCTGCTCGGAGGTTACATGATCCATTCTGTTGATTGTGCTGACTGATACTGACACCGACGGGCTTGCACCATTCATTAGCACGCAGCTTACAAACACTGCTGATTCAACACGCCTCCCACTATTGCCGCCGCACATGGGCGCGCATCTAATGGGTTCTACAGGGGTAGGAAGGCAGAGTCAAGGGGCATGGATGTGATGCATACCGGGTTGTCACCCAAGGTACTCCATCGGTGCGAGGCTCGATCAGGTTGTAGCAGGCTATTTGCAGACTCGGCACCGACGGCTGTAGCTAGCTAGTAGCTTGGGCTTCCGTCGGGGAACAACGATGGCGAAAGATCTATATACCAGCGCCGAAGCTGACAGCTCGCCGAGGTATACGAGAAACAAGAGTAGATGTCGGGCGAGCGCTGGTCTGCACCGTGCACGTCTGTGGCTGATGTCATGCAGCTGCTGAGCAGGAATGTTGTTGACCGATCGGCATTGCTCGTCGCCACATGTCCGTCCTTCGATGCCCCCTGTCGACCCTCCCATCTCCCTGTGGCGCACTGACGATGATGGCCGTGATCAGCCTGCAAGCAACTGGCGTCTGATTAGTCGCAATGACCTCATACAGACAGGACTCGGATTGCCTGAAAGGGAGGGATACTGATACACGGTCCTCAAGCGACCATGCTCACGGCTGGTGGCAGAGATCACTGACATCCATCAGTCGTCGAGTAGACTGAGCACTACCCAGACGCCGAGCTCAGCTCAAGATAGCCAGCATTCTTGCATCTGAAGCTCGTCTACACGCGCGACCGACTCGCTCTTGGCCCGACGCACCGAACTCCGCTAGACTTGCAGACCGCCCAGCAGTCTGGTAACCGTCATGAACCCTGCAGACAGTCACTCCCGGTTGTACTCTACTCCTCGCCAGTCTCGGCGCCCGCATCCCCGTCATCTACACGCACCTTTACCCGGAGTGCAGGCTCATCGAGACCACGACGTCCTCGATGTGTATGCGTGTATGCAATGTCGAACAGACCGAATGCCAGCTGCGGTGCCCGCCGCATCACAACCTAGCAGCAATGCCTGCCGAATAGACATCACATGATTCGCGGGAAACGGTTTTCGGCCAACCGCGACAGTAGCGTCTCGAGCATCAATCAACCGGCTACCTCGCGTAGCCAGGCATCCATCCACCTGGAACCACCATATAGCGCCATGTACAAGATGTCGCGCACGACGTTCTGCTGCATGCACATCCATCTCATCTCACGATGGTAGCCCAGATCCGCACCGTCACCCGCGACGAGGTCGCCAAGGTGAGACCAAGCCCTCGACGCCACCACTGACGTCAGCACAACACCGAGGGCGACCTGTGGGTCATCATCGACACGGTCGTCTACGACCTCTCCAAGTTTGCCCAGTTCCACCCGGGCGGCCTGTCCGTCCTTCTGGACGAGGACGTAGCCGGCAAGGACGCGACCACGGCCTTCTTTGGCCTCCACCGGATCGAGGTCCTCCTCCGCCCACAGCATGAGCGCCTGGTCATCGCCCATATCGCGGACGAGAAGCCGACCGTCCGCCGCCCGCAGCCGGGGGACCTCTCACGCGTGCCGTACGGGGAGCCGACGTGGCTTGTGCCCGAGTTCCAGAACCCGTACTATAACGAGTCGCACCACAAGCTGAGGGAGGCGATGAGGACGTTTGTGGACAAGGAGCTGGTGCCCGAGGCGCAGGAGGGGGAGGTCAGCGGCAAGCCGGCCAGCGCAAGGGTCAAGAAGGCTATGGCGGAGTCGAAGCTAAACCACATGCGGTTGGGGCCCGGGCAGCACTTGCATGGGATGACGCTTATGGGCGGGGTGAAGGGCGAGGACTTTGACTACTTCCAGTGAGTAGAGAGGGAGGGGCAGGGCTGACAGGTAGCGAGCTGGTCGTGCTTATGGAGTACGGAAGGACACGGTCAAAGGGGTACAGCGCCGGCGCATCCGCCAGCATCTCTATTGGACTCCCGCCGGTCAAGAACTTTGGCAAGGAGCCACTGCGCTCCCAGATCCTGCGCGAGGTGCTCGAGGGCGAGAAGATGATCTGCCTGTGTATCACGGAGGCGTTTGCCGGCTCGGACGTGTCGGGTATCAAGACACGCGCAGTGCGCCAGTCCGACGGGAGCTGGCTGCTGAGCGGGACGAAGAAGTGGATCACGGGCGGGATGTACGCCGACTACTTCACCGTCGCGGCCAAGACCTACGGCGGGAAAGCGAAGGACGGGTCGATCACCATGTTTGTTGTACCGCGCACGGAGGGGGTCGCGACAAAGTACATCCCGACGATGTACTCTGCCGCTTCGGGGACGGCGTACGTCACCTTTGACAAGGTGCGCGTCCCGGACGAGAACATGCTCGGCAAGGAGGGTGCGGGGTTGTTCATCGTGCTGTCAAACTTCAACCACGAGCGGTGGACCATTATCGCTGGTACAGCTGGCGGTGCCCGCGCCATCACGCAGGAGTGTATCCTATGGGCGTCGCAGCGGGAGGTGTTTGGCAAGCCGCTGCTGTCTCAGCCCGTCATCCGGCTCAAGCTCGCAAACATGATCGGCAAGGTCGAGGCAATGCAGCACTGGCTCGAGGGCTTGACGCACCAAATGTGCAACATGGACTACGCGACGCAGGCGCGCAAGCTGGCGGGCCCGCTCGCGTTCCTCAAGATGATGGCGACAAAGTGGGCGAACGAGATCATCGACGACGCTGTTCAGATCTTTGGTGGAAGAGCACTCACCAAGACGGGCATGGGACGCTTCATCGAGCGCGCGCACGCGTCCAAGAAGTTCGAGGCCGTCGGCGGTGGTTCTGAGGAGATCATGGGAGATCTGGGTGTGCGACAGCTGTGAGTAGGCTCTGGCCAGGGTGCCGCAGCGCCAATATTGCGAGCACGAGCTAACAACAGTATGCGCGACCTCCCGAAGGACCAGAAGTTGTAGACCACCCAGTCATAGATCAGAAGCATACCCGAATCCGAAGCGCTCATCAACATGCTTAGCCCGTTCGCACATGCTTAGCCTGTTCACAGCTCGCCTAGAATAGACATGAATAGCGTGGCCCGGCGTCGTATCGCATCGTATCCGGTCGTATACCCCGCACTAGACATGCTAAGCCTCGCCCTCGGCATCTCGGCAGGACGCTCGCTTCGGATGTCACCGAGCGCAGAGCAGACGGACATGTGATGATCGCCGAGCGGGCAAGCGCCGAAGTCTCTCTCTCCACCCACCCTTGGGGCCGGTGCTCCGAGTCTTGTGCAGCAGAAAAGCAGACTTAGCCGCGCTCCCCTCCCGTGTACGGACGGCTGAAATGCCATCGATACGACGAGACTTTAGCATGAGAAGAGAACAGCAGCGACGTCGCGCAAAGTGCTTGCTTGCTGCATCTGCTCACTCCTCGTCGTGGAAATGAGCACCCACACTGCCCGCGACAGCGATGCGGGCGACCGCGACCCCAGCCACCCAGAACAACACCACCACCACACCCTCCACCTCCACCACTCGCACCATGACGTCCCACTCCTGGAGGAGCTGGACATCGGCCCGCCGCCAGACGGGGGGCTGACGGCGTGGATGGTCGTCGCGTCGACCATGCTCATGCAGTTTGTCATCGTCGGCTTCAGTGGGTCATCTCGACGTCTCAGCTGACGCCAGTCAACGCAAATGGACAGTTACAAACATACTGGCGGCAGAACCAGCTGTCCGAGTACTCTACGTCGGACGTGTCGTGGCTCGGCTCGATCCTCGTGTTTGTCGAGTTTGCATTCTCGATCATCGCAGGCCGTTTCTATGACATTCACGGGACGCAGCACCTCATCCGCGCGGGCATCGTGCTTGCGTTCGGCGGGGTCATTGGGCTGGCCTGTAAGTTTGGAGAAAACAAGTGGGCACGGGTGGACTGACTCCAGTCTGTAAAGAGTACTACCAGTTCTTCCTTGCGTCGCTGCTGTTCAGCTTCGCCGCGGCGTGCATCTATGCGCCGTCGACGTCCGTCGGCGCGCAGTGGTTCCTCAAGCGCCGCGGGACCGCCATTGCAATCATAACAACAGGCGGCGCAGCCGGTGGTGTAGTGTACCCCATTATGATCCAGCGCCTCCTCCGCATCCTCAGTACGTCCTACAAAGCCCCCTCCTCAGACCCATAGCTCTAACCGCAGGCTACCGCAACGCAATGATCACAATCGCCTGCTTCAACTTTGCCCTCATGCTCCCCGCCGTGGTGTTCATGAACGCCCGCCTGCCGCCCCACAAGCCCCCGCCATGGCGCGCACTCAAGGGCCCCTGGCACCAGTCGCGCTACGTCTTCCTCGTCGTCGGCGCGGCCCTCTACTCCATGAAGTGGGTCGACCTCCTCTCCTCCCCCCGCCCGACTAACAACAGCATCATGTCCCCGTTCTACCACGCAATCGAGTACTCCAGGGGCAACAACCTCGCCCCCGAGCTGATGAACTACTCCATCGCCTTTGCAGGCGCGGGCTCCGTCCTGGGTCGGTTGGGGACCGGCATGCTCGCCGACCTCGTCGGCGTCTGGCGCGTCTTCGGCGCAGTCGGTTTCGTCAGCGCCATCGTCATGTTCGCATTCTGGACCCCGCCGAATATCGGCACAGCACCGACGATCATCGGGCTGGTGTTTATCGGCTTCGCCACGGGCGCGTGGTGGAGTCTCATCGCCAGCGCGACGGCTGCGATCTCGCCCATCCGCGAGACGGGGATGCGCGTGGGCATGCTGATTACGTGTTGTGCGATCCCGACACTGGTCGGGCCGGTGATCTGTGGTGGTGGGTTGTAGCGGTAGAGTTGGCTGACGCAACAGCGCTGATCACTGCGGACTACAATAGGTGGACGGCGGCGGGCGCGTTCTGCGGGGCGATCTTCTTCGTGTCGGGCATTGTGACGCTCATGCCGTGGTTGCGGTGTGGGCGGAGGAAGCGGGCTGAGGCGGAGGTCGAGGCGCCGGCGGCGGAGGAGGTGGCAGCGGTGGAGAGCAAGAAGTAGGCGCGAGCAGATAGGGAGCACATTGTCGACCGTGCTGGAGCGCTGTCGGTACTGGGTACCTCGTCGCCATCTCATCACGTCCTTAGTTGTATCAGCAGTCATAATCGCACACATAGATGCATCATGTTACACGGTCTCGGGGCTCGAACGGCCATCGTTCTTTCCTGTTGGTGTCTCCCGTCGACTCGGGATCAGCATCCTGGGTAGCGGTCACTCCGCTGCGGGCAGCTCTGTGACGCGAAAGTCGATGCTGCTTATGATGTCGGTGCTGCGTGTGGTGCGTGCACATCGATACACAATGGCTGCCCACATGATCCGGTAGCCACAGGCAGCTTGGCGGCAGGCGACTCGGACGTCGAGTGGGGGTGTCCTGCCTCCACTGCTCGATAACACCAGCCTTGTTGTCGCCGCTCATAGTGTCGTCGCTCACAGCCTACTGCCCGAACCCAGCATGCCCCGCAACGAACTCCTCCTCCTCCGACGTGCTCACCCTCCCCAACACCTTATTCCGGTGCGGAAACCGCCCAAACCTCCTCACGATATCCCGATGCCCACTCGCAGCCTTGACCCCTTCCTCCCCGAGACTCGAGAACAGCCTCAACGCCTCGTCCTGGTCCGCGACGCTCTCAGAGTGCATATGCGGCATGTAGAGGAACATCTTCTCGTCGGTGCTCAGACCCGAGTCGAGCCCCTTGGCGACTGCGTTCTTCGACACGGCCAAGGCTTTGGGATCGGTTGCAAAGGCGGCCGGCGTCCCGCGAAAGATGTTGCGCGGAATCTGGTCGTACACTATGACTGCGCCTAGGGCTGATTGTGGGTCTGAGAATGCTTCGGGGGGAGTGCTGGCTGCAATGTCGTTGTAGAGCTGGAGGAATTGGGACTTGCACTGCGAGTCGACTTGGGGCCCGCCTTTGAACCATTTCTCCGGGGTGGCTAGGTCTTTGAACCAGAAGGAGACGACGGACGCGAGCGGGGTGGGGGAGGTGGCTAGCGTGCTCATTGCGCGCGCGAGGGTGGTCATCGAGTGGGGTGGGCGATGAGAAGGCAGTGGCTACAAGAGAGGTATATATCTCGGCGGGCGGGAGCATTCGACTGACTGCCCGCCGGTCATTGATGACCGATCCAGGCGTCTGTCACCCTGTCCGACCATCTAGAGCGACGCAGTATGCACAAGTCACCGCCGCCAGTCCCTCCCCTCCCCCCGCCCCGCTCGTGTAATGTTCCTGCATAGTCCCAACCTCTACGTCAGCCCCAACCCCCCGCCTCAACCCCCCTAGTCCACCAAGTTGTATATCTTCTGAATGTCCCCCAGGACCGTCTTGAAATCAATCTCGAGGTCCTTGAGCAGCCCCGTGCGGAAGTCAAACACCCACCCATGCACGATGGGGTACCTGTTCTCGGCGTACGACGACTGCACCGCCGCAGTCTTTATGACATTGCGGCACTGCTCGACGACGTTGAGCTCGACCAGCCGGTCGTACCGCTTCGACGCGTCCATGCCGTCGAGCTCGGCCTCGTGCAGGCGGTACACGTCGCGGATATTCCGGAGCCACGGGTTGAGGATGCCCAAGTCCTTGGGTGTCATTGCGGCCTGCACCCCGCCGCAGCCGTAGTGCCCGCACACGATGATGTGCTTGACCTTGAGGTGGCGGACGGCGTAGTTGATCACGCTCATGACGTTCAGGTCAATGTTGTTGACGAGGTTGGCAATGTTGCGGTGGATAAAGGCCTCTCCGGGCTCAAGGCCCGTGATCACCTCGGCGGGCATGCGCGAGTCCGAGCACCCAATCCAGAGGTACTCTGGGTTCTGGCCTGTAAGAGTTAGCTACGAGATTACAGATAAGATAGCGCACCAGCGGACAGCTTGGCGAAGAACTCGGGGTCCTTGGCGCGCTGCTGCTCTGCCCAGAGGCGGTTGTTCTCGAACACGCGCGAGTGCGAGTCTTGCGAGTGGGAGGAGGACGAGCACGACCTGTCGCGGGATGCGGCCATCTTGCTAGCTCTAGCTACGGGGGAGGTTGGGAGTGTGGGACGGGTGAGGGAGTGGATGGACCTGGGAGCGAGGATGTGGAAAGAGGACGAGGACGAGGACGCGGGTCGGGCTCGCAGGACGGCGTGGGCGTGGCGAGCGGCCATATAGCGCGGCGGGGTTACTATCGATGTGTGAGACTTGGAGAGCAGACGTTTGGTTTGGGGAATACGACGGCGATGGCGACGAGGAGACCGTGTCGTGCTTGTGGTGGTCCGTGATCGAGATCCGAGTCTGTTGGGGCGGAAAAAATCGTACATGCTCGGCAAAATGGGTGTGGTGACGTCACGTGTTGGGCATGTTTCGGCGTTGGTGACTAACCCCATGAAAGTCGGTGACGAGCGGGGCGAGCGGGGATGGATGCCGTCGCGTCGTGGCGAGCATGTCGCGATTGGTTCGCAAGGCGGTAGAGAAACGGGTGCGGCAGGAGAGTGGTCTGCGCATGCAACGGGTGTTTGGCAGAGACTAGATGTATTGTGCAGACGGAGATCGGAGTTGTACGCAGTCGGAGAGACAGCCCTAGGCACCGGATAAGACGAAGTCTCTCCGACGGTCGGGTCTTATCGCAGATAAGTTCGGACTCGACGAGATCAGCGAGGTGACTGTTGGCCAGTAGTAGGAGGTCACTTACTGTTTGGCTCACCGAGAGACGTCGCTGTGCTGACCAGAATGGCAACTAGGGGTCGGTCGACAGACAGCGGCCATCGTGCTCGACAGTGTCAGTCTCCAGCCACATTACAACAGAGCACTCCCACCTTCGCCCATCGCTCATGAATCACGTCGCGTACATTGTGCCAGAGTACAGTAGTGCCAATACAGTAATGCCAGTGCAATTCTATCCATCTATGACGATCACTCACGCGCCAACCCACCCCGCCCTCCACGCGCACCACCACGTCCACCCCGCTCGTTGCGGTGCGGGCCCGGTCCACTACGCTCGCGCTGCTGCCCACCGCCGTTGCCACCAAACCCACCACGCCCTTGGCCCGGGACCTGCTGGCCTTGACCTTGGCCCTGTCCAAAGCCGCCCGGCCCGCCAAAGCCACGTCCAGCCTGGGCTTGGCCTTGTCCTGGGCCCGGTCCCATACCCGGAGCCTGGCCAAAGCCCTGCCCCGGACGCGGGGGACGTCCACCACGGGCACCGCCCTGCCCCTGCCCGTTTCCTTGGCCCTGGTCACCACCGCGGCCGGGCTTGCCCCCGCGGACAATGTTCAGCCCCTGCACGCCCTTGAGGCCCATCTTGCCGACAGTGCTGGCCTGGAGTGTGGGGGGCGCCCACGCCGCACCGGGGTGGCCGGTGTGCAGCACGTTCTGCGCATAGTCGTTGGCATGGCGGACCAGCTCCTCGGGCGACCACCCGATCTTGCGCTGGCTGCCCTTGTAGTAACCCAGCCAGGCCTGGTACGCCTGCTCCTTGAGCTCCTCGGGCACTTCGGGGAGATACGCGGCGAGCTGCTCGTGCGCGCGGGCGAGGCCGGCACGCTCGAGCGCGGGGTACTGGTGGAGGGTGAAGGTCTTCATCGTCTTGTCGTGGAGGAAGAAGTCTTCAAAGTCCGCAAGGAGGAGGACGCCGTGTCCGCTGGCCCCGGCGCGGGCGGTACGTCCCAGGCGGTGGACGTACTGCTCGCCGTTCATGGGGAGGCCAATCTGCACGACGGCGGTGACGCCCTGCACGTCGATGCCGCGAGCCGTGACGTCCGAGGAGAAGAGGACACCCTCGGGGGCGGCGCGAAACTCGTCGGTCATCTTGGTGCGCTTCGACTGCGAGAGGCGCGAGTGGATCTCCCAGACGGGGAAGTTGTTCGGCAGCGCCTTGAAGATGCTGTAGAAGAGGCCGGCAGCGCGCGCCGTGGGCAGGAAGGCCATGACTGGGGTCAGCACGGAGTGTGAAATGATAGCCTACCCTTGAAGCCGCCGCGGTCAGCCTTGAGGCTCTGCTCGCGGCGGAGGACCTCGACAGTGGCCGCGATAATGTCGCGCTCGGGAACAACAAGCGTCTCCTGGATAACGTGCTCGTGGGCGTTGACGTCCTCGTCCTTGAGGGTGCTGATGAACTCGTGGTCGGCGTTGAGGGCGATGGAGGAGATCTGACATCAGCTGGGGTGGAGATTGTGGCTTACCGAGTGGACCTCGGCAGGGAGGGTGGCCGAAAAGAGGAGGGTCTGGCGGGGCACCTGCGAGCGCTTGGGGAGTGCCTCGAGGATCTTGAGCAGCTCGCGGCGGAAGCCCTGGTCGAGCAGGCGGTCAGCCTCATCGAGGACAAGAGTGGCTGCGGTTAGTAGAGCATAACGACGTCAGCTTACAGAGCCTGGCGAAGCGGGGCTTCATGCCGTTGTTCTCGAGGAGGTCGACGAGACGGCCGGGAGTAGCGACGAGGATGTCCGCACTGGGAGTCAGCTCGAGTCGCTCAACACCGCTACCGCTTATTGGTGAGATTCTTGACGTCCGAGTTGATGTTGGTGCCACCGACGACGCTCTGAACGGTGAACTTGCCGTTGCCGAGCAGCTTCTGGGCCGCCTCGCCAATCTGCTGGGCGAGCTCACGCGTAGGCGAGAGCACGAGTATAGAGGTGTGCGAGAGCGCGGGCACAGGACCGTTAAGCAGGCGCTGGATAGAGGGCACGAGGAAAGCCATCGTCTTGCCCGTTCCAGTCTTGGCCTGGGCGAGGACGTCCTTGTTGGCAATAATAGCCGGGAGCGTCGCAGCTTGGACCTGCCATCAGCAACGCACAACATCACAACCTCACCTCAGTGCAGTTCTCGAACGGGATGTTCTTGAGGAGCTCCTCGCTGAGCCCGGGGAAGTCGCGGAAACGAGTCTCGGTCGTGGCGAGGGCTGCGGTCGTGCTGAACTGCGCCGCGGGGGTCATCTGGCCGGAGGGGAAGCGCGGCGTCTGGTCGCCAGAGGAGGCGGGGGCGACGCCAGACTTGGGCGGGCCGCGGCGGTTCCGGGGGCGGGAGTTGCGCAGCGCGCCGCGCAGAGCGCCAGTAGGAGCCGACATTGTTCGGCGGGGAGAAGAGTGGGGAGGGAGTGATGAGGTAGAGAGCGTTGAGTAGACCGGTGGACCGAACGTGGACCTTTGAGCCTCGAAAAACATCCTCGATCGCGGCGGACGCGTTACGTCATCTTGTTTACACACACACGGTACACACACAAGCTGACACCAACTGACTGCTATAGCTGCTATAGACTTCGGCGTGTCTCCGAGCTGCTGTCGTGCTAGTCATCCGTTGCATCGCCTCCGTCGTCCTGTTGTCGTTGCACTTTCCACACCCAGTTCTCCCAGATGACAGGCCAGGCGCAGCACATCCCCTTCACCGACTCCCGGTGGGAAGCACTGGACAAGAAGCATCCCCTCGAAGGCGAAGCGACAGACACGACGCTGAAGCACACCCTCGTGGGCGGTACGGACTGGTGGCGCACGACAGAGCGGCACTCGACGAACGGCCCCGCGCGGGGGTTCTACCGCGACGCCAAGGACTCCTTTGAGATCTCAGCTGAGATCACGGTGAACCCCGAGGTCCAAGTGAGTCGACTCAACCCGCGCTAGCTGACAGGCAGTAGTAGGTGTCCCCGCCGAGCCACCTTCATGGCACTGCCCTATTCCTGTCGTCCGCGCTGACCCCAGCGACCAAGCCACACTCTTCCTGTACATTTCCCCCACCCGCTGGGTCAAGGCCGGCATCGAGTTTGACAACAACGCGCTCTGGAACGGCGCGGTCGTGTGCAACCCATACTCTGACTGGTGAGTCGCTCTTCCACCAGCTGCGTTGACTCCAGGTCCATCGCGAAGCGCTCCCCGTCCGACTCGAAGCGATACACGATAGCTTACACTGGGAACGAGATTAAGGTCTACCTCGGCGACGACATGATCCGCGAAGTCAAGTGGTTCGGCCCGACTGAGAAGGGCGACGCGAAGGATGGGGAGGAGGGGAGGGTGTTTGTCGGGGTGATGGGGTGCTGTCCGAACGAGGGGGGTGCCAAGGTGGTGTGGGAGAACTTTACCATGCGTGAGGGCGTGCGGTCTGCCTAGCGTGGGGCGAGGGCACGCGCTGCACAGAGCGTAGTTAGTGTGAGATCGTGGCCGCGGGCAAGTTGCCGACCGTAGATTCTGGTCAACAAGTCCTGTACAGCATGATCCATGTCAGAAGTTGTGCAAGCATATCGTAAGCATCTACGCCCCGTTTGTAATGCCCTCTCCATCTTCATCGGGAAACGTACAGCGATCCAGCCCATCCAAGTGGGCATCCACCCTCCGATCTCCCAATTGTTGATGTGATGTGGCACAGTGGCGGCCAACTCCGACCCACCGCGATCCAGCGATAGCGATCTCGGCACATAGGTTACCGACCACCCAGCTCACCCATATAACACTCATCTCGACTTTCCACAACCCACCAACTCTTCAAGTACCACCTGCCCCGCCGCCATGTCCTCCCCCGAGGCCTCCGCGCCCCAGTCTACGCCCCCATCCGCGACGGCCCGCGCGCCGCGCAAGATCGGCACCCAAGACCCAGCCCACGTAATGGACTTCGCCCCCCTCCACCTAGGCCACCCCCCCGCCTCGAAGCGCATCGTAAACATGGTCGACCTGGAAGTCCAAGTCTTCGGGATGGACGAGATCGCAAACAGCACCCTCCCCATCGCCGTTATCGTGCGTCCCCCCTCTTCTTCCTCCCTCCGTCCCGGCTGACACCAGATCCTAGCCCACGGGTTCGCCAACCGCGCGTCGCAGATGGAACCGATGGCTGCGGGGCTCATTGGCGAGGCGGGGAGGCTTGAGCGTACCTCCGGGCGGCGGCGGACGCGCGATGTCCTTGTTGTCACTCTTGTGGGTTCTTTGGAAGAGCGAGCTGACGGCAGGACCAGCGGAACCACGGCGCGCGGCGGCGCGTGAGGGGTACGCCTGTGTTTAATGAGGATCCTATGCGGCTGGTTCATATGGCTACTGCTGTTTGTGCGTTGTCTCTCCTCACCTTCGCTTCCTATCTCGGCATCACTTTCAAACCCCCACCCCTTCATGTCATACCTCCTGCTGGCTTGCTGAGGCCGAGCTCCTGCCAAGACCCGCACGCCTACCGGAGTCCATCATACAGCCTCACCCCAGGCCAGACTGTACCCCACATCATACCTCCCCACCTTCCCCCCCTCGCTGACCCCAGCCGGCGGCCGCCAAGACCACCAACTGATAATAACCCACCTCGCCTCCTACCTCTTCCCCACCTCCTCCCGCACCGTCGTCGAGTACATGTCCGCCGGCGTCTCCCTAGGCGGGCACATAACCTGGCGCCTCCTCCGCGAGGACCCGCGCATCCGCATCGGCGTGCCGATCATCACAATCCCCTCAGAAGCGCAGGGCGCGTCCCTCACCAAACGGGTCACCGCTCTCCCCGTGGCCGAGTCGTACCTCCCCCCTTCCATACAGGCATACTTCTTTGATAAAGATGAAGGGGAGGTGTATAAGGGCAAGAAGGTGCTGAGTATACATGGGGGGGAGGATGCGCTTATTCCTGTGGGGGATTGTTTGGGGGCGTGGGAGGGGATTGAGAGGCAGGCGGAGTGGGAGGGGGAGATGGAGATGTACGTGCAGGAGGGGAGGGGGCATGTTGTTACGCAGGAGATGGTGGGGCGGGCGGGGGAGTGGTTCTGGCGGTGGGGGTTGAGTGAGGCGGCGTGAGGCGGGGTAGGGGTTGGGACGGGGTGATGAGTGAGATGCCAGGGGTTGAGTGGGAGCAGTAAGGCAGACATGATAGAGGTGATCGAATGCCGTTGACGGGCAGAGCGGGGTTATTGGGATGAATGGGTCACTTGGGCAAGAGCCGATTGGGTTGGGCTTGGACAGCGACTTCGTGCTTGGAGGGCTGTCCGAACGCTGACGAGGGCTGAAGACTGCGCAGATGGCTTGTATAAATGACAGATGAGACGCGCGAAGACGGCCAAAGAACCTTGTAAGCTGGACAGGAGAGAACGTCAGTTCTGGACGTGTGAGTAAGTCAGATGTAAGCCGTCAGTCCGTGTGTGGAGATTTCCCCCCGGCCCCACTCACGCACGCGTATGTACAATGCAGTGCATGTTGCTCTTCTTCCTTCCCTACCCACTCACTGCGCCTAGTGCGCCTCAGCACCCGGGATGCTCTCCACAACATCAAGATCAAGCACGGCCTGCTCGATGATCTTGACCGCCTTGCGGATGTCCTCCTCGGAGATAACCAGCGGGGGCGCAAAGCGGATAATGTACTCGTGCGTAGGCTTGCAGAGGATACCCCTGTCCTTGAGGAGGAGACACAGCTCCCACGCCGAGCGGCCCTTCTTGCTCTGCGTCGGGTCGATCACCACACCGTTAAACAGTCCCCGCCCGCGGACGAGCTTGATGAGCGGCGAGTCGATAGCCCTCACACCCTCGCGGAAGATCTCGCCGAGCTTGAGCGAGCGCTCGGCGAGGTTCTCGTTCACGAGCACGTCGAGCGCCGTCATGGCGACGGCACAGCCGAGGGGGTTGCCGCCGTAGGTGGAGCCATGCTCCCCGGGCTTGATGCAGAGCATGACCTCCTTCGAGGAGAGGACACAGGACACGGGGTACATCCCGCCCGAGAGGGCCTTGCCGAGGATGACCATGTCGGGCTTGATGCCGTCCCACTCGTAGCAGAGCATCTTGCCCGTGCGGCAGAGGCCCGTCTGGATCTCGTCACAGATGAGGAGGACGTTGTGCTTCTTGCAGATCTCGGAGATCTTGGCGAGGTATCCGTCGTCGGGGACGAAGATGCCTGCCTCGCCCTGAATCGGCTCGACGAGGAACGCAGCGACCTCGTCGCCGTACTTTTCGAGGGCGGCCTCGAGGTCCTCGGGGTGGTTGTAGCGGATGAGCTTGTCGTCGTAGGTGGGGCCGACGTTGTCGAGGTAGGGGCCAAAGTTCTTGCGCGCCTCGGGGTCGGTGGACATGGAGATGACGCCGATGGTGCGGCCGTGGAAGTTGCCCTCGACGGAGAGAACGCGCGCCTTGCCCTCGGGGATGCCCTTCTTCTCGTAGCCCCACTTGCGCGCGAGCTTGATGGCCGTCTCGACGGCCTCGGCGCCGGTGTTCATGGGGAGCATCATGTCGAACCCGAAGAGCTCGGTGACCTTCTTGGCGAAGGGTCCCAGGCCGGTCGAGTAGAAGGCGCGGGACGAGAGCGTGAGCTTGGACGCCTGGGTGACGAGGGTGTTGACTAAGGTCAGCGACAGCTGGCCGAGGTGGGGGAGTGGGGGAGGGGGCAAGCGCAGGGGGGCAACCTGCTAATGCAGGTCTTGGCTTGTGGGCTAGGCGCAGCACTTACGGATGTCGGGGTGGCAGTGGCCCTGGTTAACAGCACTACTGTCAGCGTGCTCTCGATCTTCCGCCATCTCTAGCAAGGCCACTCACGAGTACGCAGCAAGGAAGTCGAGGTACTCCTTTCCTTCGGGGTCCCAGACGCGCGCGCCCTCTCCGCGGGCAATGCAGCTGGCGGTCAGCAGAGATACCACCTGGAGTCTAGAGTCTATCACCAGTCGACGTACACAGGGAGCGGGTGGTAGTTGTGACTGCTGTCAGCTGGTGTTCTCGACCTCGCAACGCGCGACGCCGTCTACGCGCGCGTGTTCACTACTCACGCAGAGTACTTGGCCTCGAGGTCCATGATGTCCTGGGTGGAGTACTGGGCCTTGCCGGCGGGGGCAGAGGAGGAGGTAGCGACGGGGGCCATGTTGCTGGAGTTGGATAAGATTATGGCAAAAGTGACAGAGTGTGTGAATGGAAGAGTTGCAGTTATGTATATCAAGTGCTGATATCTCCAAGACAAGAGATGCGGAGTACGTCGATGTGGACGAGTGCGGGGCAGCCGAAAGAGAGCGAGCGGTCAAAAGAGACACGGAGTGGCAATCAAGCAACGGATCTCGGCCCCGGTGTCTTTTTAGCCGCGCGCAAGTGTGAGGAAGTGCTAAGCGCGCGCGGATCGCGGTTATTTTCACCGCGTCGAAAGTGGCCATGAA
The DNA here is from genome assembly GCA_001600275.1 of Cutaneotrichosporon curvatum. Taxonomy (NCBI): domain Eukaryota; kingdom Fungi; phylum Basidiomycota; class Tremellomycetes; order Trichosporonales; family Trichosporonaceae; genus Cutaneotrichosporon; species Cutaneotrichosporon curvatum. The sequence goes on along the minus strand of BCJH01000034.1, from coordinate 66,202 downwards.
CGCCGCACGTATGCATGCATGTGTGTACTCTGTTGTGCGTACGCGCTGCTAAGGAGTAGCAAAACATGCATGCATGTTGACTGCTGCATACATGCTGTCAGAGCATTGCAACGTGTAAGCCATGGCTCGTGTATTGCCTTGGCGCGTCCCGTTATCTCGGGCGGAGCTTGGCGCGGGCGGTCGTGCGACATCATCAGTGATCATGCGGGGTATAGCTGGTACAGTCTCTGTTGAAAACTCGCTTTACTCCCATGCATATCATCGACAGCGCGGGGTACGGTACTGGCCTGCTTGCCCGACGACTACAATCTTCTCACAATCTATAGACGGCTTGATACATGTCCGCATCGCCGATATGAACAAGCTCATGCCTTCTGTACATCCGATTTGTGTGTTCTTATTATCCGTTCATCGCTTATCGCGAACGATCAGCGGGGATGGGTTATCAAACAAGATAGAGAATACACGTCATTTTTAGGAGGCTGCCCACGTGAGGGGCGGTCAAAAGAACACGTCATATATCTTTGACACGTGTCCTTATCAACTCTCTGCCCCTAAGATGGTCTTGGCTTCTGTCGTCTACCAGCCGAGAGATTTGCTCCCGCTCGGTGTCTACACCCGGAATCATCATCGCTTGGGACGGCTGACAACGGGACACAGCTCCAGCCAGAACAGAACGTCAGTGTAATCTAGCAACTCGAGACCGCCGAGAGATCTTGACAAAGCTACTGCGCATACTACTACTACTACTTCTTATCAATCCCACACGACCAGAAACGACACTCTCAGCACGCTCCTGCTCACCCCGGCTACAAGGCTGTCACTCTCTTACACGCCACGACACACGACCCAGCTCTGATCGTCACTCCGGCTTGACATCAAACTCCCTCTCCCTCCCCCCCTCCCCCCTCACCCCCAGCGGCGCTCTTGGCGCGCGGGCCAGTCCAGCTCGACATGTATGGCCCAGCGCCTCATGGCCACGGCGTCATTCCCGCAGGAGGGCAGTACCGCGGCTCGCCAGTACACAACGGCGCCGTGTCCGTCGTCCCCTACCAGCAGCCGATGGCACCAGCCGCCGCCGCCGCCGGCGCAGCCTTCCACCACCCCGGGTATCGCCCAGTGCAAGTCCCCCACGGCATGCACTACACCTCCCTCCCGCCACCACAGCAAGCTGTAGCCTACGGCAGCAACGCGCAGGTGCGATCCCCGCCTAGCGGAAGCGCCTATGCCCCGCGGAACAACGGCGCAGCTCGTCCACCACATAAGGGCACACTACCCCCAGGGCAGATGGTACGCGTCGGCCACCACACCGTCCGCGTCGAGAGGTACCTCTCCGAGGGGGGTTATGCGCACGTCTACCTGACCAGCTCGGAGCGGCCCATCTACCCTCCCAAGCGGAGCACGGACACCAAGGGCCGCTGGGGCGAAAAGGGCTTCACGCAGCACTGTCTTAAGCGGATAGCGTTCAGCGAGGAGGGCGTGTGGACGGATGTCAGCAAGGAGATCGAGGTCATGGTGGGTCTACTATTGGGCCGGGACGTTGCTAACAGGTAGAAAGCGCTGCCGGCGTCGCAGCATCTTATTCAATATCTCGACTCGTCCCACCACCGGCTGCCGAATGGCACGTACGAGGTGTTTATCCTGATGGAAGTGTGCTCGGGTGGGTTACGAGAGTGTGCTCAGTGCTGACGTACAGGTGGCGGTATTATTGATCTCCTCAACAAGCGTCTGCGCGACCGCTTGAAGGAGATTGAGATCCTCAACATCTTCACCGATGTCTGCGAGGTAGGTCACCATATCTGTTTCCCGTTAACGACAGGCCGTAGCAGCAATGCACGCACTCGCCCGACCACTACTGCATCGCGACTTGAAGGTGGGCCACGCTCAGCGCCTATCGGCGCTGGCCGCACAAGCTAACCGCAGATCGAGAACGTCCTCTCCCATCCCAACGGCATGCCGCCCACACCACAAAGACCGACACCCCTCGTGTACAAGCTGTGTGACTTTGGATCGACGACCTTCCCGGCCTCGCACCCGCCCTCATCGAAAGCCGAAGCAGACGCCCTCGCCGTCGATCTCAACAAACACACCACGCTGCAGTACCGCAGCCCCGAGATGGTCGAGCCGATGCTCGGCTGGGCGGTCGGTCTCCCGAGCGACGTGTGGGCTCTCGGAGTGCTCCTGTACAAGCTGTGCTACTACACCACCCCGTTCGAGGAGCACGGCACGCTCGCGATCGTCAACGCAAAGTACACGTTCCCGCAGTACCCGGTGTACTCGCCACGGCTCCAGCATCTCATCGGTGAGTTCCTAAACAAGTCCAGTGCTAACCCCAGCGTCAATGCTCGTGGAGCACCCGCTCCGCCGCCCGTCGGTCTTTGACGTGCTCAGGACCGCACACGAAATGAGCGGCACGCGTCCAGAGGTCGACTACCCTTCGTCCATGCCGCGGTCGATGCCCCAGCAGCTCCCGCCGTCGCCGAAAAAGTCCAAGTCAAAGGGCAACATGCTCGACTTTACAGAGACAGGTGCACCCCAGCCCGTGGCAGCGCCGCAGCCAGATATCCCAGATATCCAGCCGCAACGGCGCGGGCGGCCAAATCGCGACTCGACAAAGGCCGCAGCGTCGCCAGCCTCGCAGCCTCCAGGCTCGTCAGGGCCAGAGTCGAGATCAGCACAGGCTTCCAGGCCGAGGCTCAACCTCACAGGAGAGAACAAGGGCCCCAGCCTCAATCTCGGCGGCGCCAACCTGCAGTACTCGTCGACCATCAGCGGCCACGGCAGCCGCAACACGCGGCAGAGCTATGGCCCATCCTCCCGCCCCGCCCCGGGCAAACTCAACATCCCTGCCGAGCGCTCAGGCGGTCGCGCGAGTGACAAGTCGTCCCCATCGCCGCAGAACAGCGTCGACGCCTTTGGTGTACCCAAGCACAGGCAGTCCAGCGGGTCGCGGTCGTCCACGGCCTCGCCAGTTGACGCATTTGGCGTGCCGAAGCCGAGCCGCGGGTTCACGGACACCTTTGGCGCCCCACCGGGCCGGACAACGCCGAGCCCCAGCGCGGGCTTTGGCGACGCCTTTGGTATGCCAGGCAAGGTGCCGTTTGTCAAGTCGCCCCTGTCGACGGGCTTCGGCGACACCTTTGCGCAGAGCTTCAGCGGTGCCAGTGCCAAGGCCGCCGACTCACGGCAGGCGCAGGCTGGGCGCTCAGTCTCGGGCTTCAGCGACACGTTCAGCACCGCCACCTCGCCGACTGAGCCGACGCGCGTAGTATCCGGCTCGCGATCGAAGCAGCCCTCCCCCTCGTCGCCGCGGAAGGCGCGCCAACTCTCAGCCAGCTCGTCAGGCCAGTCGAGCAAGACGGAGCGCCGCTCGTCGTCTGCCGCCTCGACACTCCCCGAGGGGAACATGTCCTTTGAGCAGCGCTACCCCTCGATAGACGAGCTGTCCGGCGACGGCCCCTCCTCGCCCAAGGACTCGGACTCGTCCGACGACAAACCCTCCCCCCCGCCAAAGAGCAGCAGCACGCAGGAGTTCCGCCGCGCCTCGATCGCGACCGCAAACCGCACAGGCGACGGGCGGCCGACATACCGGCAGTCCAACGCCACGCAGCCCCAGCCCCGCTCGACGCATGTGACTGGAACAGCGTTCAAGGGCGAGCTCAAACCCCCACTGCAGAGGAGCGACTCGACCTCCCCGACTGCAGACTACCTCAGCATGCTGGACAACGAGGTGGAGGAGGAGGCGCATCGTGCACAGCCGGAGGACCTGATGGGCGATGACGACGAGTTGAGGGCGCAGCTGGCGCCGTTGCGGCCCACGACGTCGAGTGACTCGCGCGCCAGCGCAGTGTCCCCGGTCCCCCCGCCACCTGCCAAGCAGCAGCAGCCCAAACCGCCCAAGCCTGAGTCTCTGCGCGTACATCCCTCCTCGCCGGACAGGACACCGCGCAAACTCGGCGCCGCGGAACGCGCCACTCTTCCGCCCATCTCCTCGGCCCGCCCGCAGACAAACTTCAACTCGGATAACTGGTCGCCTCTGGAGACGATGCGCAGCGGCGGCGGCGCCACGGAGAGACCTCACTCGCCGACGAGATCTTCCGCCCAGCCCCGAGGAGCCTCGAAGACCTCGGACTCGAGCGACGACGAGCCCGAGCCCCCCGAGAGCGCGACGTGGCGCGGCCCTCCGGCGCAAGATAGGGCGCAGGGGAGGCAGCAGCGCCCGGTGAGCATGTTTGTCCCCTCCAACCCGGGGACCGCGGCGCGGCGGCGGAGCATCACGGACATGGTGAGCAAGTATGAGCGCATGTCCGTCGGCGCGGGGGGCGCGTCGGCGCACGGCGCGCATGGAGGGCAGACCCAGCCCCAGGTCAGGGCCGGGGGGAGGACCGGTGTTGGTGCGGGCACGAATGCGAGTGCAAGTGCGAGTGCGAACACGCAGAACGGACACGCCTCCGCACATGGACAAGGGACGGGGACGGGGAGGGACAAGTCCAAGCCCCCTTCCGTGGCCAAGCCTGCGGCGCTGAGGCATCAGCCTAGCGACTTGAGTGCCGCGGCGGGTGGGGAGGAGCGCCGCGCCGAGCACGACCACCACTCCGAGGTCGAGACATCGCCCAAGCACGGACACGGACACGGGGAGAGGAAGAAACCCTCCGCGCCGGCCAAGCCTGCGGCCTTGAGGCAGAAGGACGCGACCAGTCCGGGGAGGAGCTCGGCGCCGGGCTCGGCGGCTTCAGCGTCGGCTCCAGCGTCCGGTGTGGCCTCGGGTCAGGCCCCGGCCGCGAGCTCAGCTCCAGCCGCTTCGGTTGCTTCAGCCTCACCTCCGTCCGCATCGTCCACGTCCCAGTCTCGGACGGCAGCTTCCTCGGCGCCGAAGGCAGCGCCTGCCTTCCGCTCGGCTGTTGGCGAGAAGCCGCAGGGCAAGCCCCGCTCGCGATCTCGCTCGCGCTCGAGCAGCCCCGAGAAGCAGCAGCCTGTCAACCTCCTTATCCAGAGGTGGAATCGGGGGACCGGGAACTAGAGATCTCGAGCGGCCAGTCGCTGTTATTCGATCGTCATTTGAGGATGGGGATCGTCGAGTGGACGTGGCTCGTTAATATCTCATCTGAGTGAGATCGGGCTGCAGTAAGCCCACGAGGGCGGGATAAGGCCGACGAAGGCGAAGCTAAGGCGAGGTTGAAATTTCAGTGGCAGTCCAGCCCGCCATGGACGGCTGACTCTCGTGCCGTGAGTGGAAGAGCGGAGAAGCAGGCGAGTGAGCATGTGGAAGCGTCAGGCAAGGGCGATAGGAGAAGAGCGGTGGAAGCGTTAGACAAGGGAGATAGGAGAAGAGCGGGTGCTGGGAGACCGAGACGAGGCGTCAGCTACAGAGGCCTAACTACGTTAATATGCATCGAGCTCGTTCTCCCCAGACCGCGAGCTCAGTCAACTGCCACCGCTGGGCACTGTCCCCCCACTTCCCACATAGCCCATAGCCCATAGCCCATAGCCCATGCCGCGAGTTGTGATTGATGTACATTGTTGTCGTACATCCATGCTCGCTAGCATAATACATAGTCGCGCCGCGCCGCCCGCGCGCGGTGGCGCCGACGCTGACCTCGAGATCTAAAGTGCGGTCGGATCGATATCGATTATTACCTCCTTCCAGCGGTCACCCTGCTCCCGCTCAGCAGGCCACCTTCCATCTCACATAACACCTCCCCACCTCCCCACCTCCCCACCTTCTCCTCCCCAGCTCCTCTCCCGTCCATCATCCTCATGGGCTTGGGCTACCGATACCTGACCACTGGCCTAGCCGTCGGACTCCAGCCGTGCAGCTAGCTACTGTATGCCCCTATGCGCGATACTGCCCCTGATCGGGCGGCAGCCAAGGCATATAACTCCAAGCCCCCTGTCCTTGCCTGCCAGTCAGCCAAATTCACTCCATCCCCCCCCACCCCACCCCTCCTTGCTAGTACTTACGAGGTATCCTGCCCCACCCCGCCGCCCATGGGATACACCGGCCCCACGCCCTGCCCGGCCTGCGCCGCCTCCGCGCCGCGGAAGATCTGCCGCCAAAAGTCGGGCGCATTCTGGTCGCCCAGCATGTCAAAGTTCGTAACCGCGTAGTTCAGGTTCTGGAGGTCGCTCGCGTCGAATGCCGCCACGGGGGGCAGGTCTTGTTGTTGGCCGGCGCCGCCGCCGGGCTGGGGTATTTGCGATGTCGAGGCGTGGAGGCTCGTCTGGCTGTGGTTCGGGTGTTGGCCGAGATGCGGCTGGTTGTGGTTCTGGTTCTGAGCCTGACTCGGGTTCGGGTTCTGGTTCTGGACCTGGTTGGCGTTCTGGTTCGCTTGGTTCTGGCTCGCCTGCATGCCCCCGAGGGCTTGTTCGAACTGCGATTCCGGGACCATCTGGCCGCCGGCGCCGATCCCGCCCCAGCCATAGTACATCAGTGGCGGGGTGGCCGCGCGGCTCCCGCCCACGTTGGGGAGCACAGTCTTGCCATAGCTCAGGGGGTCGGTGGGACCCGGCGTGCCCCCGGCAGGGAGGGATGCCGCGGGCTCCATCGCCATCGAGGCGAGCACGGGGATGAACGGCGCGGCGGCTGGTTGCTGGCCCTGCCCCTGCCCCTGCCCGGCCGAGGGGAAGACCGGCTGGACGTCGTGCACCGATGCCTCGGGGTACTCGCCCATGCCCTCGCCCTCGACGTCCTCGTGCGAGCGTTTCGGAGGAGTAACAGCGAAGGGGGGCAGGTCGCCCGTGCCCGTCGACTCGCGGGCCACCTCGGAGATGAGGTCGGTCATCTTCCCGGCCTGGCGGTAGGTCAGCTCCATTTCCTTGAGCGCGGCGATGACGCGGCGCACGTCGTTGCCGCAGCGTTCGCGCTCCTGCGGGCGCTGGCGGACGGCGTAGACGTTCATGAGGAGGACGATGGCGGCGGTGGAGGCCGGGAGCGCAAAGGCAATGGACACGGCCCGGCCGGGGGGTTTCCCGCTCGTGCGGCCGCGGCGGAGGACCGCGTCGAGGATGTTGGAGATGGAGCGCGCGGCGTTGCTGCAGATCGCGAGGCTCGGGAACCCGACGCTTTCTGGGTGCTTGCGGGTTGGAATGAAAGGCCGGTGGATGAGGATCTGGACGTAGTAGTAGTGCGCGTAGAGGATGGCAGAGTGCTCGAAGAGCTGCGCGTCGCCGCGGGTGGGATCCCACCGCAGCGAGTCGGGGACGGTGTCGGCCCAGGCGTTGAGTGCTGAGTCGAGCTCGACGACGATCGCGCGCTGGTCCAGCCCGTGCTCGGGCAGCCGCTGCACCGCGTAGATGGTTCGCAGGGCGGCGCTCAGCACGTGGTCGAGCTTGAGCATCTGTGTGAACGCGAGGATGCTCGGGTCGACGGGGACGTTGCTGGGCTGCCTGAAATCCGTATCAGGATTCCCCGTGTCCCAGAACTCGTCGTTCACCTGTATCGGGTAGTCGGCGTCAAAGTCCGAGTCCTGGATGGCGACGCTGCGCCCGATGGCGGCGCACGACAGCCGGTCGATGTGGTAGAGACACCAGAAGGCGCGGTTGTACAGCGCGCGGTCGACCGAGTCGAGGTGGGTCATAGTATTGCGAATGTGCACGCCGAGTTCTTGAGCCATGCGCAGCGCGCTGCCAGCAACGAGCCAGCCGAGATGCGGCACAGCCGACCCGTTGAGGAAGAGACAGATGAGCACGCTACACTGCAGATCCAGCAGCGTCGGGCCCTGGAGCCACGACCGACCCGTCTGGTGCAGCATGCGGAGGAAGATCCACCCGGCAGAGTACTTGCGTGTCCCGTCGCGGTCGTTGCGGAGGCGCTCGCGGCCCTCGTCGGTCGTGGCGGCGTGGGTCGGCCAGTACACTCGCTCGTCGTCGACATAGCGCGCACCGTTGGCAAACACCATGAGGCAGAGCTTGGCAAAGTCGACATTGGTGCGCCACAGCCCGCTGTCGTACTGCTTCTGGAAGAGGATGCGGTTGAGCAGCGGCATGTGGCCGTTGGTCTCCTCGAAGAAGGATTCGATAAGCTGCGCGGCGAGCGCCTCGTCCGGCCACAGGTTGTAGTCGACAGGCTTGACGCTCTCCACGGCGAGGACCTTTTCCCACTCGGGGACAAGCCAGTACTCTGCACGCTTGACGCTGCTGAGGCGGTCGAAGAATGTCAAATCCGCATCCGAGTATTTGAGCTCGTTGACGATACGGACCAGGTGCGCACTGCTCGCCTTGCCGTGGAAGCGGAACGAGTCGTAGTCGCGCACGTCTAACCGCTTCATAGCGTGTGCTATGCGCTCGTGGTCACGCGCCTCCTCCTCATCCTCCGGCGGGCGGTTGGGATCCTTCTCGAACGGCTGCCACGGCGCGGGGCCAAGCACGCGCGGAGAGGGGGAGGGAGCGCCGCCGACAGTGGGCGGGGTGTTGGATGCGCCAGTGCAGTTCGCGGCATGGGCGTCAGACGTGCTGAGCGGTTTGAGATTCGGATACGGCGGAATGCCAAGACTCCGCATGTGGTCTTGGTATGATTGGAGCTCAAAGTCGTCGCGGTCGGGCATGGGGCCGACGTTGGCAGTGACATCGAAGCCCGGGTGGAGCTGGGTGACGAGGCGTTCCAAGCGGCGGCAGCGCTGTTCAAGAGTATCGATGTACCCCTTTGGCGGTCCGCGGCGCTTGGCCGCCTCGACGTAGGTGCACTCGAGGCCGTACTCCTGGCAGTTTGCGCATTCTACAGTTAGTGCTGCACCACCCCAGTCTGAGTCGACATCGCATCGGAATCCTTGCGAGGTCGTCACCGCCATTCCGACTCACTGCTCGCAGAGTTCGAGTTCATCGGCCCCTCGCACCTGATCTTCTTCCTGTCAATCAGCACTAATCCCCCTCCCCTGTCCTAGCTCCACCCACCTTCGACACACATCACACGCGCGCTGCACCTTGCGACGCTTCGCCTCGGCCTCGGCTGCGAGCTCGCTCGAGCTCGGGGTCCTGGCCGCGGTGGAGGGCTTGCTCTCGTCGCCGGATGCGCCTGACCCGCGCGCCTGGCCGCCCACGCCGAGATGCGACGACATCCGGGGCGGGCGCGGGGATACCTCTGAGTCGGGCGAGGCCATGCGAGGGGTGGGGGGGGTAGGCGTTAGGATTGAGGCTCAGATAGCGAGCGGATGGCGCAGAGTGCCTGGGGAGTTGAGGCGTAGTTGAAGGGTTGTTATCGTAGAGGGAGACGAGTACGATGTGCTCGGGCGAGTCGAGAGTCGGTCACGGTCACGGAGAGACGCCTGGCCTCGTTGTCAAGACGTCGATGATAGAGATAAACGTCGATACCCGACCTGCAGCGGTTGGGAAAAGTCCTAATCTGGGAGCTGACTGCGCAGCGTCGATGGAATAGTCTCGGCGATGGATGGCCGTAAGCGGTGGGCGATGACAAGTCGGCAGAGGGAGATGAGTACAACGCGGTGGGTAGAGAGTCGGATGACACCGATGATATACTAGAAAGTCGGCGACAACAAACTGCGACGGACACGGTCCAACGACGGAGACGATGATGATGATGATGATGAACACTACTCCTCTCGCTTCCGACGCCGACCGCTCCTGTCCGCCGAGATGCCCGCCGCCACTCTGTCACTCTCTCTCACTCTGCTGGCTCGGGGCGGGATCAAATCCGGGAGCCCGAAGCAGCAGCAGTGACTACCATTCTTCTGCTCTTTCTTGCTACACTTTTCCACTCTTTTCCAGGCATTTCCCGTCACATCCCGCCGGTCACAGCCTGGCCTATGCATAGAGTCGGGCATCAGAGCGCATGAGCGCACTAGAGCGGCCATACCAGCTCCACTGCGCTCTCTTCCTTTTCTCCTCCTCTCCTCCTCGTCGTCGTGTTAGTCGCCCAAGGCCATGACCATGGTCATAGCCTGCCATGGCCGATGGCCAAAGAAATCGTAGCTAGCACCTTCGGCTTTCCCGGATGCGGGTGCGGTCGATTCAGGCAAAGGCGTTCTTTGCGTCTTTGGGACATTTCTTCCAATGAATAGGAATAGACTACAGCTCGGGCACCTGGCCGCTGGATAAGCAAGCCATAAAGCCACGCGCGTGCGCGATAGCCCGATAGCCCGGCGGCGAAGTAGACTGTACACCAGAGGCCCGCCGGCGGATAACATCAGACGCGGCCATCTGCGATGCGATGCGATCCGGGAATGGCACGCGGCTCGCGGCACGGCACGCAAGCACTGCACTGCCCTTGCTCGCTCGACTGACCGACTCGCGACTGACCGACTGACAGGCATGACCATGACCGACGCACGCCGCTGAAAATGACGGAATAACCATCCCCCATCCCCCATCTCGACTCTCTCCCGGCAACGATTAGTCATGTCGGCAGCTCGCCGCTGCTCTGCTCTTAGTCTCAGTTCTTAGTCTCTTAGTCATTGATTGCCCTGCCTGCTGTAGCGCGCGCGCATTCGCCGCGCTCAAGCGCGACCATGGCCGTGACCATGACCGCGTCCATTTTCTATTGCTGAAAAGTCAACGTCCCGGCGGCCGTTGAGCTCGGTCGTCCGCAGTAATTCCCTCGTTCGGGGCCGCCGGCATCGTCCATGTGTCTCAGGAGTTTTGTCATGCTGATCACTTGGGACCGCGGCCAAGCCTGCATGCCATGTGCCAGATGTTTACGACGTCTACGATAGCCAGACCAGAGAGCTGGAGCCAGAGCCAGAGCCAGAGCCAGAAGCCAGAGCCAGGCCAGAGCCAGAGCGCCATACCTCCAGTTCCGAGGTCCTGGCGCACAGCGTCCCGACGTTCTGGTTTATAAGTCTATCCATCAAGCCGCGTGCCGATCCCGCCTCTCATTCAACTCTTGACGTAGCGTACTACTCTATTAAACCTACCGCGTGCCCAGAGGATCAGTCAAACCCACCGACGCGGCCAGAGGCCAACTTGGTCAACCTAAAGCAAAGATTCATCCATAGTCGACTCTGGACTCTACTGCAGACCCAGGACCCACTGACACCGATCCCCTCCCCCACGTTCTTGGCCGAGCTGTCACCGCGCGCGGCTGACTCGTTCTGACCCAGACCATGGACGCTGAAGACGGACTGACGCCTTACGCTATCGACTCACGCCGGCGTCCGACTACAGCCCCAGCCCCATCCCGGTCTCACACCATCCCCTTCCAAACACCTCACCCTCACCCCCAACCCCCCCCCCGCCTCGACCATCACGATGTCCCAAGCCCCCCCCCCCCCCCCAACCTCGTCTCAATACCCCCTCCGAGCCCCCTGCTTCTCCTCGCCTACTTCTTCTCGCTCATCCTTCCCGCGGCCTTCTTGGCCTGCAGCGCCGTCAGCGCCGCCCCCACGCCCGACCCGTCCTTTGCCAGCCCGATCGTAATCTTGTCCGCCTCCTCCTTCGGCAGCACAACGTGCAGCGCCTTCTTCACCCGCTCGTCGAATTGCGGGAGATACTGCGCAACACTCCCGTCGACGCCCACGTCGATCACCTTGTCCTCCTTGGAGCGGTTGGGCGCAGTGTACAGCACAACACCAGCAATGGCAGTAGCAGCGAGCAGGCAGGCGCGGTGGGCGACCAGCCCAACAGCCCAGCGCACGACCTCGAGGTCGTGTGGCTTGATGTGCTCGTCCTTGACCTTGAGGATGCGCTTGATCACCTCCCTGACGTCGTCGTCGGTCTTGGCGCCCTCGACGGTGGAGACGAATTCGGCGTCAAAGCCGTAGTGCTCGTTCAGGACTTCGGACGAGAAGCCGGAGAAGAGCTCGCTCGCGTCGATCAGGTGGAGCAGGATGTTGCGCGTGATCTCGCCGAGGTACATGCCGGATACCATCTTCTCAAAGGCCTGTTTGCGGCTGAGGTTAGCGAAGTTAAGCCGGGGGATCAGCGGGAGGCAATGGATGCGGGGTGCCGAGGTGGGGTTGGACATGTTATCGCAGACATGTGGCGGTAACGTTGATGGCCATGGTAGCCGCTTGGCCGTTGTCCAGCGCGAGCTGCAGAGCTGCGCCGCGACGAGAGGCAAATGCGAAGCAGTCACCTGACAGCAGCACAGCCCTGATGCGAGCACGACAACACAGGCCGTAGTAGACAGTCCGCACAGCCGTTGCAGCCAACAGTCCACAGATTCGCCAGCCCAGACCCCAACCCCTGTCCCCCTCATTCCCTCGCTCGCAGCCGCCTTCGGCCGCCTGCTGCTGCTCGCCGACTCACGGATTGATACTCTCCCGGTCCAGCTTGTTGTCAAAGATCGACACCGGCAAACACCTGCGGCGGTTGTCGAATGCCCCCCACTCGGTATTGACGACCATGTACTCGCCGGCCTCGGGCCCGCCCTCCTCGAGCTCCTTGATCTTCTTCTCGCCGAGCTTCTTGATCGTCTTCGTCTTGTCGATGTATGCACCGTTCGTTCCCGTGCCGAAGATGGCGCCGATGAGCGCCGGGCCGTGCTGGTACGAGCGGGAGAGGAGGGTGCCGACGGTCTGGGGTTAGCGGGAGCGGGCGGTGGCTGCTGTCGCGGCCGCGGCCGCGGCTTGTTGGGCGAGACCTAGCAGCGAACGCGACGCAGTACTCAGCACTCACGTCGTTGACAAGGGCGGAGCATTGGACGTGGATGTGCTGCCGGTCCAGGGCGTCCTGGAGGAGCTTGACGACGTCGTGCCCGACCGCGTTTGTCGCGGCGAATCCCTTCGTCCAGGTCAGGAGCTTGCCGGCGTCGATGGCCGTTTGCTCGACGGGGAAGCTGCGGTCAGCGGGTGCAGGCTGGGGAGGGAGTGGGGGGGGAGGTGCAGAGCGGTGCGGGGATGAATTGAAGATGGAACATGGGAGATGGTCCGACGACGACCATCGGCATTCAGTCATCGAGTGAGACACCATCGGCATCGGCACAGCAGCCTCGGCCAGCTTGCTATCGCAAGCTGTCCTCTGCTCGACTCACCTAAAGGTAAATCCCAGATGCAGCGGCTCGCCCTCGCCCGGGGTGATATCACTCCCAATCTCGGTGAGGAACGCATCGACACAGTCGGCAATGAAGTCAAACAGCGCACGCGCCTTGCCGTTCTTGAGCTGCTCCGACACCTTGTACTTCTGCTGCTTCATCTCAAACTTGTGATCTCCCGACAGCTTGACCTCGCACACGCGGAGGTTCGTTCCGCCCAGATCCAGGGCGAGGAAAGTGCTGTCGTCAGCGGGCGGGCGGGGGGAGGTGAAAGGGCATGCACACGAGCACAGTGCGCATGGGGATGGGGCGCCGAGTATGAGCAGCAGCATGAGCAGCAGCATGTGCTGCTGCTCCGGCTCTGCTGTGCATGCTCATGCCGGTTGTAGCTGCAACTTGATCGCCCGGGGTGGACGATTTTCGGGGAGCAGCTACTGCCGGCGGCACCGGCACCGGCACCGTGCCGCGCTTCCCGATGGACGTCCAGCAGGCCTGGCATGCATGCAAAGGTCGAGCGCGAGTGCTCGGCAGCGTGCGGTGCTGTGCAGTGCTCGCTGTGTACTTTCGCATCTGTGCCGGCCGCACGACCACTCACCCAGTCTCTTTTCCGTCGGGCACGCCGGGGACGTAGCTCGGGATCATGGCGACGTCCTCGCCTGTCTGGCCGAGACCCTCTGCCATCTCATCCTGAAAGTTCTTGACAATCTCCTTGAGCTGGTCGTCCGTGAGGAGAAAGTACGGCTCGACGAGCTTGCGGATGTCTGGGTTTGGGAGGGGCGGCATGGCGGTGGTGGAAGGGTGGGAGTGAGATGAGAGAGAGAGACGGGATGCGATGGGATGGGATTGCGTGGGGTTTGTAACCGAGAGTTGAGAGTGCTTGCTCGTGGGCTGGAGGGCTGTGCCGGGTGTGTCTTCGGCGACGATGATGATGGACTGGGATGCAGGGAGCAAAGGAGTTGTGACGATGATGGGTTGGAAGTGTACTACTAGGCAACGGCGGGGAGCAAGAGTCCGGTCGGTTGTTGCTTGAGCTCGCTCGTTGGACGTGTGAGCGATGTGAGAGGGAGAGCGAGGGAGAGAGAGACAGACCTCGGCGACGACGTCACTCCGTCACAGCCGCTCGGTACAGGGTCTTAAGTGGGGGGAACACCGAGGGCGGCTGTCGGGCGGGCGGTGATGATCTGGACCGGAGATGAGAGAAGTAGTCAGCACTCTCTTTGCTCTTTCTGCCGGTCTGCCATGTCCTTTTGTCATTGCTTACTCGGTCTTGGCGAGCGAGAACGCTAGTCACCGCGACGCATCAGTAAGCAAGCACACGCCGGAGCTAAAGAGCTGCGTGTTATGAGACAGAGCGTCTGCGCGATGTGGCTTACGCTCATGATCAAAGGCTACTACCGCCCGTTCAGGCCGTAGTCGCACTCCGACTGCGGTGGATAAGCACGAGGACGAGCGAGCAGCTGGAAGTGCAGCTGAAGGCACTGACTGTTGATTACATGGAAAGATGTCTACAAGTATGGCATTCGGCCTACCTCGCCCTCTCCAGAGCGTGTGAACAGCTCTTACCACCGATGCGTCCTGACCCGCGCTCACGCTCACGCTCGAGCTCGCTCGCACTACGCATACGCCCGCAAGTCCAGCGACAGCGTCTGGCTCGAGTTCTCCACCTGCTCACGATACACCCCCACAAGACTGTCCGCATGCTCATACCTACACTCCGTCAGCCACACCTCTCCTTTCCACACTCACAGAGAACTCTTCAGCGAGATGATCAAAAACTGCACCCGCAGCTCAGCCTGCTCGCGCACATACCGCGCAAGCTTGGACACATTCGTCGGGTCAAGCGCAGCATCCACCTCGTCCAGCACAAAGAACGGCGCGGGGTGGAAGCTGCCGTCAGCCTAACCCACCACACATCACACGTCAGCGACGCGACACCCACCTGTGGATACTGAACAACAGCGCCAGCGCAGCCATGGTCTTCTCACCGCCCGAGAGCTGCTCAATCTCGACAAACCGCTTGCCCGGAGGCATAGTGTTGTACTTCACACCCCCAAGGTACGGCTCCTCGTTGTTCTCCAGGCTGAGGAACGCCATCCCGCCGGTGGGGACGACGCTGTTCTTCGTCAAGTCCTTGTAGATCCGGTCGATGCACCCGCTCATATGCTTGAACGCGCGGTTGAACAGCTCGCACCGCTTCTTCTTGATCGCAAGGAACTCCTCCCGCGCCTTCTTGCTGCTCTGGCGCGCCTCTTCAGCCTCGTCCTCGGCAGTAGCAAGCGCAGCCTGCACGTCCGCGAGCCGGTCCACCGCCCGCATGTTGGGCACGAGCCGCTCCGCATCGGCCTTCATCTTCTCAATCTGGGATTCGAGTTCACGGCCGTGCTCGTCGCTGCTGGTCTCGCGGTCCTCGTCCGCTAGCGGAGAGAAATCCGGCTCGATACCATAGTCCCGTGTCTGCTTCGGCTGCAGCGCGTTCTCCGCCTCGTCCACGTCCATCGCGTCGTCCTGTCCCGCCTCGTCGATGGGCACGTTGTTCAGCGACCCAGAAACAAGCGGGAGATCGATGTCCTCAAGCCGGCACTTGCGGTAGATGACATGCCGGTCGGACGCAGACCGCTCAATCTCGTCGTTCCACCCGGAGATCTCCTTGAGTGCGCGGTCCAGCCGCCGCTGAGCCTTGCGCTGCGCCTCGCGCGTCTCCTCCACTTGCTCGACACACCGCTCGAGCACATTGTTCGCCTTTTCAAGCTTGGCGCGCTGGTGCTCCACCTCGCCCTGCAGCCGGGCGATCTCCTTCTCCACCTCGGCCTTGCGCTCGAGCAGCCTCTCAGCGTTGCGCTTCTCGTTGTTCAAGCTCGACTCGAGGAGCGCAAGCCGCTCCTCCGTGCTCTGCAGCTGGGCCTGCTCGAACTCGATTCTGCGCGTCAGCAACGTTCTACACTCCCGACCCACTGATGCGAGGCACGCGCATTCTGCGCAGTGTACCCCTGCAGCGCCTCGCTCTCCTCCCGCGCAAGCTTAAGCTGCACGCCCTCATACACGCGGATGTTGTCCACATTAATCCGCTTGCAGAACGCGCCGAAGACCTCGTCGTCCGCCGCATCGACAGTAGCCGTCAGCTCAGCGCCGCGGCCCTCCGCCTCCGCGAGCGCAGCAGCGCGCTTCTCCCGCTCCGGAGTCGACTTCTTGATCTCCCCCTCGACAGTCTTGAGCTCCTTCCGCAGCCCGTCGAGGCGCAATCGAGTCGCCCCGAGGTCGTCGTTCGCCATCGACGCCTCGGCCTCCAGCCGCGCCAGGCTCTGCATGAGCGCCTCGTCGTCCTTGGGATTCGGCTTTGTCTTCTTCAACTCCTGCAGGTTGTGGATGTACTTGTCCTTCGACTGCTTCAGGGCTCACGAGTTAGCACTAGCCTCAAACCCACTTACTGTCCACATCGCGGTCGTTGAACTTGTGGCTCGCCTTCTTGCCCGAGGAACCACCGGTGATCAGGCCGCTCTTGTGGATGACGGTACCGTCCAGCGTCACCGCTGCTTTGTCAGCAGATTCCGTCTAACTACCCACCCTTGACGTCCTGCCGCTTCTCGTAGCAGATGTACTTAGCAACGTCCATGTTGTCACAGATCATAGCACTCCCGCACGCGTGCTGCACCGCGCGCTCGAGGGACGCGTCGAACTCGACGCAGTCGATAGCCAAGCGCGCCCCACGCGCGAAATTGCGCAGCTTCTCGGGCACGCTCTTGATCTGGATAGTGTCGAGTGGAATGAACGTCGCCTGCCCCGCACGCTGCTGGCGCATGTACTGCTGTCAGCAGGCCTCTACCTCTCCTCACATCAATACAGCTGATAGCCGTGGACTCCTTGTCGACGATCACGGCGTCCTTGTTCCGCCCGAGCACAATGTCCACCGCGTAGCTGTATTTGCTCGCAGTTGGCTTGATGAGCTCGCTCATGCGCCCGTGAACGCCAGGAATGACACGGCGCAGGCTCGACAGCGTCTCCCGCATCTTGACCTCGCGCTCGGACTCGCGCTTGTCCACACCAGCCTGGAGCAGCTTCTGCAGCGTCTCCTGCAGGCGGTCCTCGAGCTCTGTCTCGCGCAATCTAATCGTCAGCATAATCACATCTCCTACTCACGAAATACGCGTGCGCTCCTCCTGCGCGTGGTCGATCTGCGCCTTGATGCGCTGGCGCTCGTCGTCGAGCTCCTTCACCTTGGCGGAGACTGTCTCCTCGCGGTCGGCGAGACCCTCGACGTCCTGGCTCAGCTTGGCGCGCTTCCGCTCCGCCTGCTGCAGCCGGTCGTCAATGGACACGAGCGCATCACGGAGAACTTTCTGCTCGCGGCGGAGGCTGGCGAGCTGCTGTCGCTCCGTCACGGCGAGGAGATTGGCGTCAGACCGCAGCTTGCGGTACTCGGCCAAGTCCTCGTCCGACAGCGCCTTGCCCGCAGCCTGGCTCTTCTCCAGCTGGCGTTCTGATGTCAGCTGGTGCTGCCTAGATTACTCACGCTTCGCCTTGTCCATCTGCTTCTTGAGCTCAGCCGCGCCAGCCTTCAACGTCGCAAGGCTCTCCGCCTGCCGCGCGTGATCCTTCTCGACACGCTCGTGCAGCGCGGCCGTGTTCTTCACCTTCTTCTCCGAGTGCGTGATCTGCGTCTCGACGGCGAGGAGCTCAGGCTTCTTGTCGTCCACGGCCTTCTCGGCCTTCTTGACTGCCGCCTCGCGCGACTTGACCTTCAGATGGGTAGTGGCGTAGTCCGCGCGCGCGTCCTTGACTTCGGCGTCGCCTTGTTTCTTACGTCAGCGCGACCGTAGCAAAGGACTCACGACAGCGCTCCGCAGGTCCTTCAGCTCCTCAGTGGCCGACTCGACCTGGCGCGTGGACTCGTTGATCTCGTTCGTAAGGTGGTACAGGCGCCACAACAGGTGGCGCTGGACAAGTGCGTCCTGCGAGTCAGTCTCCTACCCCAAAGCGCCACCCACCTTCGCCGCTAGCAGCTTCTCCCACTGCTTGACCTCGGCCGTCTGCTCCTTGAAATGCTTCGCCTCCGTGAGCATGCTGCGCTTCGCCGCCGAGTTGGAGTTGGCAATCTCCGCAGCCTTGCTCTGCGCAAGGTTGGCCGCATCGTACGCCGGCGCGAGCTCTAGCGATCTACCATCAGCCGACACCCCTACTCCACCACTCACCCGCTGATCCGGTCGATCAACCGCGCGAGCGCCTTGCTGTCCTGGCTGGCTACACCCTCGACATCGCCCTGGAACACGAGAAAGTTCTTCGCCTTGACGAGAATGTTGAACTTCTCCAGCTGCTGGTTGTACGCGCTCCATCCCACAGCCTTGCCGTTGAGGTAGTACGTCGACGTGCCGGACATGGAAATAGTACGCCTGAACGTCCACTCTGAGCCCTCCTCATCTTCGTACACAGCCGTGACCGACGCCGTGCGCGCATCATTGCCATTCAGGCTCTCCTCCTGCGTCTCTGGGATAGTCACGTCCAATCCCAGCTCTTGCGCGCCCTCTGCCGCCTTGCGCCCACGGTAGACCAAGTCCCGCAGCTGAGTAGACCGAAGCTGAGCAGACTTGACACCGAGGACAAAGGAGATGGCGTCCATCAGGTTGGACTTGCCCGAGCCGTTGGGTCCGATGATACATGTGAACGGTGCCTCGCCGAAGTCGATGACCTGCTCGCCCCGGTAGGACTTGAAGTTGTTGAGCTCGAGACGCCTGAGCGGCATCCTGGCAATGTGTTGGGAAGCGTATTAGCGTCGCCGCCAATGATAGCAACAGGAGTGTTGTTGTTGTTGTTGTCGGTTCTCGCGCCGCCGTCATTCCATCATGAGCCCTCCCTCGGAGTCGCGTAACCTCGACGCGTCCGGGGTGGTTTATCACTCCGGGCTGGGTTCGACACGTCATTTACTTCCGCTCGGACGACCCGGACCGGCGCACCGAGCTGGGTAGCCTTCGGTATCCGACATTCTCACTCTCGTCGAGTCGTCCGCACCGCCGCTGCAGCTATACAGCTAGCTGAACGCCGCGCTCGTCACGGACATGCTCTCGGCCGCACACCGGCCATAGCCACGCCGAAATACCGCACCCCGACACCTGCTGCAAGGTGCAGCTCTACCCCGGAGACCCGCACGCCAAGCCCCCGCGCCGCCGCGAGTGCGCCTCCTCAACCGAGGTATCTTCCCGAGCCCCGCTCGATATTGATCGACTTCTTGAGACAGCACGCTATATCCAGCGCCTCGGTTAGGATTGTTGCCCCGCCTTTGCTGGACGCTACAATCCACACATCACACTACCCCGGCCAACCACCACCGAACTGACGGCCACCACCTCTCAGCCGCGCACGATGCAGTACTCTCGCGGGGCGTCGTTCGGCGGGCACGAAGACTCGGCGGGGTCGAGCAGGGACGATGACAGGGGGGAGGACAAGCAGCGCCGCGGGGTGATCAACCGCGTGAACCGTGAGTGCCGCGATGGCCACAGCTGACAGCAGGTGCATGTGTGAGCAGGCTGTCACAATGTCCCCGCCTCCCTGCTGACGACAGAACAACTGCCGGCGGATGAAGATGCGATGCGTTGGCGCCGAGGACCCACCATGTAAACGTTGTCGGAATAGCGGGCTTGATTGTGTCATGGAGAAGCCGGGTCGGCCAGCGAACGAGCCAGTGGGCGAGGAGTGAGGGTTGAACGAGAGACTCGCTGACCACAGCCGCATCCGCTCGCTCGAGTCGCAAGTCACCAGCATCCAGGACACACTGACGGAGCTGGTGCAGACGCTGCGCGGGGGTGGGGGAGGGAGCTCGACGTCGAACGGCTCGGGGCAGACGCCGGGCAACATCTCTACAACGCCAGACTTTCCAGGCCTGTCGAACACAACCCAGTCTCCTAGCCAGCACAGCACACCCGCCGCTCTCCGCCCACCACCGCCCCCAAATGCGCTGCAGACGTTGCTGGGGCACGCAGCCTCATCCTCAGATACGATCAACCCGTACGCCACGGCTATGCCCAGCGGGCCGTCGACGAGCTCAGGCGGCTTCCGCCGCCCTGCGCCGCCCATGCCGCGCGCGCAGACATGGCAGCCTCAGCCGTTCGCGCCGCCCAGCAACAACTTGCACATGTCTCTGCCACCATCACGCGCCGGGTCCGAGGGCCCAGACGACTTTGGCAACGAGGAGATAGTCAACCCCCTCGGCGCGATGTCCAACATGGCTGGGCTGGTCGAGGCGGCAGTCGAGCGCGCACGGGAGGAGAAGGAGCTGTCCGGGCCGTCGAAGCGAGCAAGCCACGACGCCGAGCCGCCATCAAAACGCGCGCGCTGGAGCCAGTCATCGAGCGGAAGTGGCCCGGCAGTAGTAGAAGCCCAGCCACTACCGCAGAGCCTCGGGCCGACTAAAACAAAACACCGCGTCAAGCGAACGCACATACACGCCTACCCCGACGCGGTCGACTATGGCATCGTGACCGAGGCGGAGGGGAAGGAGCTCATGGACATATACTACTCCGGCTCGAGCAACTTTATCCCGTGCTACGATCCGTCTTTTGACACATGGGAGTCGCTGAAGATCCGCTCGCCATTCACGATCACGACGCTGCTCATGGTCGGCGCGCGGGTGCGTGACGGCGGCGGGCCGGTCAGCGAGGTGCAACGCCAGTGCAGGGAGCATGCGCAATTGATCGCCAAGAACACGATGTTCAACCCCGTCGCGCGGATTGAAGCCGTCCAGGCGATGGCGACGCTCGCGTCTTTCTCCGAGAGCGGGTGGCTATCTGGGGGGCATGCCGTGCGTATGGCGATTGACATGGGCGTCAACAAGTCGTTTGTCAACCTCCTCCGCGGAGGAATGGGGAAGAACAAGACGCCAGAAGAGCTGGAGGAGGAGCGACCGCTGGTCGTGCATTCGCGGGTGTGGTTTTGCGTAGGTCCGGGAGGCGTCAGTGCTAATTTCAGCTATACCTGATGGAGCACCAGATGGCATATGGCATGGGGCGGCCGGCCATCCTGCGCGAGGACGAGACGATCCACCAGTGCCGGCGGCTGCTGGAGCACCCGCTGTCTATCCCGTCCGACGCGCGTCTCATTTCGACTGTCGAGCTCGTGGCCCTGCGCTCACCACTACACGTCGAGCTCACCGCATCGCCCGACCTCCCAGTCGACCAGAACACCCTGATGCGGCTGAAGCACGCGAATCAGGAGTTCGACAGCTGGGAGCGGTACTGGGACCGCGTGCTTTGTAAGTCTCTTTCGAAGCACCACTGACGCCAGCCGAGCGCTACGCCAAGACGAAGGGGGACTTCTTCCGCGAGTCTCGTGAGTCCGCCTCGAGGTCGTAGCTCACCCCAGTCGTCATCCAACGACAGTACGCCGAACTCTTCGTCAACTCGCAGTTGCTCCGCGGCATTCGCGAACCGTCAGACGTCATCTCGATGCCGGAGGAGAAGCGCGCACTCGCCATCCGCGCGATGCGCAACGCTCAGCACTGTATCGACATCTGCCTCAGGAGCGAGAGCTACCGCCATGCGCTGCGCTACGCCGTGCACTACACCCGTGGGTACCTCTTTCCGTCGTTGCTGACGCCAGACGTATGCGCTGCATTCGCAGCCTCGTTCCTCGTGCGCATCGCGCGCCTCTTCCCACTGGAGCTGAACCTGAAGAAGACGGCCAAGGACGTCGAGGAGCTGGCCAAGGTGCTCTCAGAAGGTGCGTCAAGCCTTCACCCCCATCGCTGACAGCAGTGCCGGCTGGCCGCTACGCTCGCTCACTACGCCTCATCCTCCGCCGCGCACGGCGCGCAAAAGTCATGCCCGCGCCATCGACGCGCGCCTCACCAACCCGCGACCTGCCCATTACCAAGACACCCGTGCCGGCGGTCGAGCTCTCCCCCTCCGCCACTGTACAGTTCATCCCGCCCCCACCAGCCCAATCACCAACCAACCTCCTCCTGAACGCTGCGCAGATATTCGAGGACTCGCCCTCGAGCGCGAACGAGATCTCCGAGTTCGACTTCCTCTTCGCGCAGGAAAACCTCGAGCGCTCGGGGCTCACCATCAACGAGGGCGACCCGCTCCCGCTCTTCCTGGACGGTCACTCGCTCGGCGGGAGCCAGGCGCCAACAGACATGACCGCGTACGTCGGGCTCGAGCAGTTCTTCCTCCCCGCGAGTGTGGACGACCGGCTCAACCCCGGCGCTCAGCCGGACGACCACGGCCTGGGAGATCTATGGTGGTAGCGAGGTGTGCATGTATATCATACTTCTCACAATCGTAGACGCCGCGTCGAGCTCCGGCGCGTAGACCACCTCCGAGACCAGGAGGCACCGGTGGAGGTCGTCCACGCCATGAATTTCCGCTCTCTCACTTGTACACATCTCCACACACCACCACCATGCCATCATGCTGACCCACGACCTCTTCGACGGCGTGCCCCCGCCCTCCGCGGCTCAGCTCCGCACCTGGGCAGAAGAGCACGGCATCGACATACACCCCGGCGTGGCGATCCAGCCCGTCCCCGGCGGCTGGGGGCTCTTCGCGACAACCCCACTTGACATAGGCCAGACGAGTGCGCACCCCTCCCCTCCCCTCCCCGCTGACCACAGTCTGCAAAATCCCCAAGCCCGCCCTCCTCTCGATCCGGAACTGCGCCCTCCCCGTCGAGGTCGACCATTCGAGCGCGAGCGCGATCCTCGGCCTCTCCCTCTGTCTACTGCACGAGCTGCGCCTCGGCCCAGCCTCCAAGTGGTGGGGATATCTCCAGTCGCTCCCTCGGTATATCTCCATTCCACCGTTATGGTCACTAGGCGGGGAGGACGAGCGGACAGCCCTGGAGTGGTTGAAGGGCACCGAGGCGGACCGCGACCTCCTCCGCCGCGAGCGCGAGGGGTTCACCATCGTACGTTTCCCCTCCCGACTCCCGCTGACGCCAGACCGCCCTCCGCGCATACTACGAGGCCCACCCCCTCCCCGCGACTGAGCGATTCCCCTCCCCGTCTTCATTCGGCGCCTTCTTGCACGCGTTCGCCATCGTCTCGACCCGCGCCTTCATCGTCGACATGTACCACCTCGTCGCGCTGACGCCCTTCGCCGACGTCCTGAACCACGCCTCGTCAGACGCACACACCTCGCTCGCGAGCGACGACTTTGTCTGCCACGTGTGTGGGGTGCTCCCCGAGTGCGAGCATGACATGCCGTACCCCGGCCGTCCGCCTGCGCGCCTAGCCCACCTCGACCCGATCGGGCGGGCGCGGCTGGAAACTCAGATGGACACAGTGGACATGTACGTTGAGACGCCGGTGGCCGAGGGGGAGGAGGTGATGAACTCGTACGGCGACGGGGTGGGGGATGCGCGGCTGCTCGTGGAGTGGGGGTTCGTCCCAGACGATGGGGGGGAGGGCGAGGTGTGTACCTTCAGTGTGGGGGCGGGGGTGGGCGAAGAGGAGGAGGAGGTGGTGGTGCAGGTGGAGGAGGATGAGGACGCGCTCCTCTTCAATGGGGAGAAGGCGAGTGTCAACTCCTCGGGGCAGGTGAGCGTGCGGCTGTTTGCTGGTGTGTACGCTGGAAATGAGGAGGATGTCAAGGCTAATGTGCTCGCGCTTGAGGGGGCGTGGCGCGCGCTTCAGGCTGAGAAGGAGGTCAGACTCAGCCCGGTACTGCGGACGACAGCCGAGCGCGTGCGCGACCTGCTCAAGGAGCGCTTGGGGAGCACGCACCGCCCCGAACTGGGCGTCGCGGAGCTGTACGATCTCCGCCTGGCTCTGGATGAGGAGCAGCCGTGCCAGGCGATGGCGCTGACCATCGCGATGGACGAGCGCGCGCTGCTGGGCACCGCGCTCGAGCGATGGGAGTTGCTCCTTGAGCACAAGTGAAATATATACAGTACAAGCGAACTATAGACACAGTAGAAGATGTACAAGCTACAAAGGTTTCCGGATCCATCTACGCGGCTCACCAAACATAGTGCCACCGGTCCGTTTTGGTCAATGTGTCGTGCTTGAGCTCGAAGTGTCTGTACAACGTTTGGTCTGCAGTAGGCTCTATCCAGTAGCCGTTGCACGATACGCAAGTCACCGCGAGGAGCTGGCTAGCCCGCGCCGCCTTCCATGAGCTCAAACACTCTGAGTGAAGCGGACGTCCGCAGCTGAAGAGTCCGAGATGGAAGGTCAACCGACCCTCAGCATTGTCTTCCTCAGTCATCTCCTCATGGCATACGGGGCAGTCGTCCCCCAGCGCCGACATGTGCTTCCCATAGTCCGGATCGCAGCCCTGTCCATCTTTGTCGTCCTTCGACGTGCGCCCAATAGCCTTCATGAAAGCGGAGTGTGCAAAGAACTCGGCGTTGACGGTCGCCGGGAGAGTAGCAGGTGCACCAGCAAAGATATCGTTGAGCTCGGAAGGCAGGAGGGCGCGCTGGTACCAATGAGGGCTGGCGATATCCACTTTGAGGACTTTGAGGAATACGAAGATGATGTGGATGCAGGGTTCTTCCCGCGTAGCAACGGCCCGGTCTTGGCGCTGCGCCCAGTTATATACGTAACAGTCACAGGACGGAACGGCGGCTACGTCAACATTGTAGACGACAGAATCGAGGAAGAAAACGCTGAAGCGCTGATGGCGATGGGGTGCGTCGGCGGCAAAGGGCTCGCGGTGCAAGAGCGTCATGTAATGGGGCTTGGTTGCAACGGGGACGCGTTCCATGACAGCCGCGGGACATGCCTTGCGGTATCTGTACTGTCTCTTCGGTTTGGCTGGATTGCGCTTGGTCTTTGCTGTCTTCTTTGCCGCGACTGCTGCCTCTGTGGCCGCCGTGGTGTTCCTCGCCCTAGCTGACTTGCGCGTTCTCGCGGCACCTGTACCCGTCTTCGCTCCTCCTCCTCCTGCTGTGTCCCCCCGCCTGCCCGGCAAGTCCTGCGCAGGTTCGGCCATGACTGATGTCTATCTCAGAGTCGAAGCAGCGATTACAGCATTGGATGATGTGAGAAGGAAGGTGTCGTCGCAAGATTATTGTTGACACGAGCCATCCAGAACATTGCGCCCAGATGACGGGATCCGGGGACCCCACACCATTCCCCCGGAAGATCCTCGGATATGTTCGGACATCGATATCGCCGCAGAGTGGCACCCTCCCACGTGGCGATTTCGACGCCCGCAAAGATCCCATGGGATCTTTGCTCCCGAGTGTTTTAGCAATTTGAAAACAACGGAAAAGTAGATGTTTTCATCGTATTTTCTGGGGAGAAAACAATGTTGTATAGAAATAAAAAACATGGTTAATTGGCAGTGTTTTTACCATGTTTTTCGCTCGTAAAACTTTTACGTGTAATACCACACACTGTATGGATGCCTTATCAGTCAGTCGGATCATTCTGATCGCCCGTTCAGCCATATCACTACATGCAACTAAGGTCTCGGACCATTTCCTGCTACGCGCTATACGACAAGCCAAGCTGGCCAAGACGCCATCAAATCCGCCAGCCTCGGCTGTTCCTTTCCGCCCCACGCCCTGACTCGAAGTCGTCATGCCGCCAAAGAAGAAGCGGTTTGTACCTCGTAAGTGTCAGGCTGGTCGGGCAACATTCAGCAAACCAGACTCACCGGGTCACTGCGCCTCTCGGCTTCAGCACTCACATCAGCACTCACAACAACGAACACCCGCGCGAGGCCACCACCCAGCGCGCCCAGCTTGCCCTCAGGCAGCAATCAATTGCCTGGCGCGCCTGGAGCAGGCCCTGCTAGCCCTACTGGTCCCTCTAGCCCTGCTCCTCTACCTGAGACGCAGGGAGAGTCACTCACCAAGGAGATATCCTGTATGTGAAAGTACTGTCGCAACAATGCCAGTGCTCCATGCTCCATGCTCCCTCGCTTACCACGAGCAGCGTCTGCGGCAGACCCACCCGGCGTGCGCTCAAGCGTATCCACGAAGTATGTTCAGAGATTGGTCGGCGATGTCGAAGCAAGGTTGGAGTCGAAATTCGAGTCCTACATCAGTGACTTCCGTGCCGAGCTGCGTGAAGAGCTGCGCGCCGAACTCCGTGCTGAGCTGCGTGCTGAGTTTGCATCCCGGTTGCAAAGGATCAGTGAGGAACTGGAGGGGCTCAGGGCCTCCTGCGCCGACACAGTCGACTTTGAGGAAAAGCTTGAAGATGCCCGAGTCACCTTCCAGCAAGTGATTGACGATATCGAGGACCGTATTGATGGGGTGGAAGAGGATGTCAGTAACTTGGGAAGGCCGAAGACTGGAGAGAAGAAAGAAACTGTGCGCTCGTCCGTAGGACCTCAGGTGTGGAGGGCAATGCTCGTGAGCGATAGGACAGCCAGACCATTGCTTACCGCCAGGCTATCCTGAGAAGCGTGCTCCCTCCGCTCTTTGGCTGCCGTGCTTTCAGTAACACGGAGCCGATGCCGGAATGGCCGAAAGAAGACGAAGAGTGGCCGTGCTTCGCAGCAGACAACGACGATGACGCATCGAACGAACATGAGGGTGCCATGATGATCAGATTCGACTGGGACTCCTCCATCAAAGCCGACCGGAATGTGGAGCAGATGGAAAAGGTAGTCCATTGGTTGCTGGACCACAGAGCAGACTGGGAGTGCCACCCGAAGGATCAAGCCCTTGTCGAGCAGGTCACGGCCATACAGTGGATGGCGGCGTTGAACCAACATGTCTCCTCTCTGAAGAAGAAACAGAAGGACCTGCGGGCCTTGGCAGCTGCCCCACCGCCTGCAGAGGCGGAACCTCCGCGCTTGGATGTCGAAGCCCCTCTGGACAACGGCCAGCGAAGCAACCTCCGTAGCAGGAGAGGAACTGTAAGTTGCGGTATCTGCGCTATGGGTGTCTGATGTCAGCTGGCGAAACACGTCAAAGACGTCCGTCCACAGTCGAGATTCTCCTCGGAGAAGTACCGTGTCATCGAGGAGCAGTACTGCCAGATTAACGAGTATGACGACATGGAGGCGAACGGTGAAAGAGTCTTCTATGATGAGGTGTGGATGTCGCAGACGGTGAGTAGACCCTGCGCTATCAGTTTGGTCGTGACTCACGAGTTGCAGCTCAAGGACATGCTGAAGGAGCTGTACGACGCTTATGGCCGCGAACTGTCACAAAGGCAGAAGCCAGCCTCACGCGAGCAGCAGCGTCAGGGGGGGTTAGTGTCCAGCGACGCGCAGTGGGGTTCCGTTGCCAACGCTCCACCTGAGAGGCGACTGCAGCGATGGCAGATGAGCCCAGAGTTCTACGATCAGTTGCCTTACACGAAGAAGCGCAGTATGGTTATTGATACGCTGGAGCCGCTTTCGTACAACGAAGTGCGCCAGACGAGCTGGTATCACCGCTTGACCGGGACAGGGGATGGCTCGATTACCGCCAAGCGACGTCGCCGGGAGCAGTCGCCGCCTGAGCTGGCTCCACAGCTTGCTGGATTGGATGCGGGGGAGTCGCGCTTACGACCTTCAAGCTCTCGAAGTTCACGCAGCGTATCGCCTGTCAAGTCAGCTTCGGTACCCACCCAAAGGAAGCGCCGCATTCAGACGTCTGCTGGTCCTGCGACTAGTCAGCCCTTGGTATTCCTCGACAACAGCAGGCCTCAGGTTGCCGGCAGTGCTGGTCACTTCACGGTGCCTGGGACGTTAGCGGAGGCAATGCGGGATGGTGATGGTGGTGGTGAGGATGAGGATGAAGCTGAGTGAGCAGTGTGAGTATGTGCGAGAGTTGTATACGACCTGGATTTGTTGTGACCATGAGCTTTAGAGTTGAGTATGCGTGATCGTGTAGAGATAGCCAGTGGAGACGATGTGACATCATTTGCTTGTGTACCTCGCATTGTTGCCCTCTCTCAGCAAAGTCGCGAAAAGCGGAGATCAACAGCTGGGCAGGGGAAGCTAGCCGGTTCAACTTCATCCATCCATCGACATATCCTGTCTGGTGGCATCAGCATCGACATCAACGTATACATCGAGGTCTTGGTTGGCCTGATAGTTAGCGCAGCCAGGACCACCACCATGTACCTTGTCGTATGACATCGCCACGTAACGCAAGCCGTCTTCGGTCTCTGTAGGACAGATAGCCACTGGAGCGCGCAAGTCAGCCACTGCAACGACGGTAGGCGGCTGGTCTTCTTCAAGCGCCCGGTGTAGAGTGTAACCGAGCGTGGTGGACCTGCAGTTAGTTCAAGAGCAGTAGGCCGCGTACACATTCGACCATGGCTGTAGCTCTTCCTCACAGCTGGGCAAGAAGCGTACGACTGCAATGTTGATGTCTTGTTCTTCGAGGTCGCCGAATTGCTCAGGTAGGTTGAGACGGATGATGCGTTCCACACGGCAAGCTAGAAAGCCGCCATCAGGAGCACGGCCGATGCACCAATGGTCCCTTGTTGCCTGCTTGAACGCCATGCTCTGCAACCTGACGTCAGTGAGGGCACAGCCTCAGTCGCACCTGAACGACTGGTGTTCAATGGTCCCAAACTCTTCGTGCTTGTCAAGAGGGAGTGGGAGCCCCGAGGCGAACGGTCGATCATAACGCTTGATGGAGAGCTCAGGCAACAGAGCTTTGAGTCGGGAAAAAGTTTGTTGATAGAGGGAATCTCTGCCGTTGCCGTCGCCAAGGCTCACCTTGCGACTGAATCGGTGTGACACGAAAAGCTCCGTCTGTTGCAGCTGCACGTCAGTAGCTTCGGAGCGCAGCGTGCCCTGGGCTTGTCTGCGAGTCAAAGCCATCCTCATCTTGCTGTTGAATTCGAGTTCCACTGGAGACGCATTGGGTGCCGGGTTGCTGAGAATGGCATAGACCAGCTGAGACTTCAGCCATCGCCGCGCAGCTGTGGACACCATCTGCAGGGTGCCCCCTTTGAAGAATCGAGTACTGGCCAGAAGTCCGTTGTTGCGTTCATATGACCAAGTAGAAAAGCCACCAACCGGTCCGTAGAGCTCGATGAAATGCGGTAAGTGCATGACGAGGTGCCAGTTGATACTCAGGGACATTCCCGCACGCATAAGCTCACGGCAGCCTCGAGCGAAGTACTCCACAGCTCCTTCGGCTTCCTCGATGGAGATGGAGCGAGCGAACAGTTGTCGGATGGCTGCTACGATCTTCAGGACAGCTCGATAGACCGTCTCGGCGCGCTTGCGGATCGTGTTCGGCATGTCGTGAAACGCTTTGGCTAGGGCGAGGGGAAGGACGGCTCGGACTCGGTTCCATTCGTCAGCCTTCAAGGAGTCGCCGTTGCCATTGATGACGGACCGAACAACTTTCTGAGGCAGACGACCGACGTGGCTGGGCCAGGTAACGCGTGTGAGGACGCTTTCGAAGGCAGCCAAGCGGTCGACGCCGTCGTCGTCGCCTTCCTGGTCGAAGAGGCCAGATTTCTTGATCAGCCATACCACTAGAGCCTTCGTCACACCTGAGATCGTGAGCTGGTCCCTGCGTAACTCTCACCCAGAGCCAGAGCGTGCATGGCATCTACCGGTGCAAAGGAGGAGTGTTCGAAACCCAAAAGGCGACACGTCTCTGACCACCGAACGTGATGTTGGTTCTCAATAGTCGATCGTTGCCGAGTCGAGCCGGTTCGATGTCGAGCGGCCGCGTCCAGTGTCTCTTGTGAGTCACGGAGGGGCAAGGCTCGAAGATCAGCAGAGGCTTTGGCAGCGCTTACCTTTCCAATCGTATGCGGCATCGGTGTTGATATCATCCTTGCTGATCGTGCAGTGGTTACAAGGACGAGCCGAAGCATGGCTCAGCGACCCTGTCAGCTTGCGCGTCGCCGGGATGTCAGAGCTGGAGTAGGCCAGCTGCACTCGCACAAGCTCAGGTTGTTCGCGCCCAGCAATGTACATGAGGAGGCCGGATTCAAGGCGTTTGATCTCCTTGATCAAGGGTGTGAGGACGCGGTTCATGGCAAGCAGACTCGGCTCATTGGGCCCAGGAATGACCAAAGCAAGTGTAGTAAGCCACGGTTTGAAGAACAACTCCCTCGGAAGGTTAAGGATGGTCACGTAGGCAGCGCCGATGGAGCAATCTTTGACATCCTTGACAGCGAACCAGTCGACATTGACTGCCGCCACAAGACCAAACTCCAATGACACCAGCATCTGAGGCTCGTCGCTGTCGCCCTCAGAGATGTGAGTTGCCCCTACCTGACGACTGCTGGTTGCAGACCGAGACCGCCACATCTGGCCGTCGTGCACACTGTTGAGACGAGCCTCTCGGTCCATAACTCGAGTGACAGGAGGCCGTATGCCGATGGCGTCGTCTGGGCCGGTGCGCCAGTGCTGAAGAGCCTCCACAAAAGCTGCGTCGCGCATGAAGCACTGTAGCGTTGCCGAGAAAGGAGTGTGGGCCAAGACCTTGAAGGGCTGCCGTGTCCTCCCCTCCATGCGATACATAGGCAACGAGCACGGAGTTCCGTCTGCCTTTGTATGCTCCTCATCGCCTAGCGCGTCCAGCTGGCTCACCGGTACCAGATGACAGCAAGCCGCATCGCGGCAGACGGCGTATTGTTGGATGATGATGTCTGCATCCATTCCCAGCTTGCGATAGGCTTCAGCAGGGTCGGTAGAAGTGCCAGCAGGCTCCCTGTCACCATTGGTGCCTCCTCCCGTCTGTGACAGATGTTCGCGGATGATGGCAGAATGGCCCTCCAAGGATTGACTCAGGTTGTGACTTGTCGCTCCGAGAATCGAAGATACCGCTGCAGTGGTGTACGCCATACGATGCATCGCTGGGAGGTCGTGGTGCACGAAGCGTTTGGTGAACGAGGAACGGTGTTCTGGGTCCATGGTAGCAGGGTGTGCGAAGATGTAGTAGGAGTCGTCATCATCTGCAGAGGGGGGCGGTGAGGGTTCCGGAGTGGGCGCTCCAAGACTGAGATTCTCCATGACTTCCAGTTCAGCCATGGGCGGCACGTCGTCGTCTGCGTCTAGGCCACCGTCGTCCTCAAGCAGGTCATGCTGGCTAATGTCCTCTGCCGCATCAGACCCCAGAGACGCTCCCTCAGAGTGGATGGGTGACTGCGGGAGAGTCACAGTCGCCGGGGTCGGCATTGGAGAGCTCGATGATCCGGGTATGTCAATCTCCATAAAGTCCGCTTGCTCTTGCTGCCCAAGTTCCCTAATCTCCCGTTCGCGCCATAGACTGCGTCTAGCCGGTTGAGAGCGTCGGGGTTGGATAGAAGAAGGTTGATGAGGCGGAGAAGATATGATATGGGTCAACCGAGCATCGTCCGAGGCGTGTCTCCTTGCAGCTCGAGGTTCATGGAATGTGAACCCCAAGGGAGTCCTCCGGCAGCCATGAGAAATACAACGGCAGCGCACAAGCTGAGCTCAGTCCCGATGCCAGAAGGAGAGGCATGCAGCCTATGACTTACCTTCCCTCCTACCATCTTGGACTGTATGTGCGGAGCAGTTGGTGAGTTTCACTACACGAATAAAGAATCGTCTCGTAGCAATGTCGATCCAGACAAGACCATAGCGGAAGTGTTCGATGGCCATAGCGAAGGTGAGATCTGCGAACGGCGGCGATGTGGTGATAGCGATGAGCGTAGTAAGGTTGGACTTCTTCACAAGTTCGGTGATGAGCACTCAGAGCCACAAAGCCGCAAAGCACTGTATCCGGCGATATCCGGCTCCAGGCAGGTGCTGGGTATCAGTTGTTTTACGCATCTTATCTGCGGGGAAAACATTGTTTTAACCATGTTGGCTAGATAAAAAACGTTGTTTTTCTCATCAGAAAACAATGCTTTTCCGGTGTTTTACCTGCAGAAAACAAACGGAATCAAATCCTTGTTTTTTGCCAATTTTTCCCCTGTCTACAACAAGCGCGCCCCGCGAAGTGGATCCCAAGAAATGTCGAATGGTCGAGCCGACGCCGAACTCGGACTTCTTTAGCAACATCGCAAACCGTCCATAACAATGAAGGCAGCAGCGCGCATCGCCCCAAGTCTGCGGCAGGTGAGTGGAAGGCGGGGGGGGGGGGGAGCGTGGAGCTGAGCTCGGCGCTCGGAGGAGGACACAGCTGACAACAGGCACTCCGCCCGGTGCCCGCTGCTCGAGTGGCCGGCCCATCTCGCCTCGCGGCCGTGCCCATGCGCTTCGCCTCGAGCTCTGTGGCAACAGACTCGCCAGCATCAGAACAGGCCGAGCAATTTGTCCCGCCCCCGAATGTCATGTTTGAGGACGTCGCCCGGGCGCGCAAGCGCACCGAGGTTGCGTTCGAGGAGCGCGCAAGTGAGTCAACCACGCTCTGGCACGAGCTACACGCTGCCTCTTTACTGCCTGGTGCTGACAGCAGAACCCCTTCACACCGTCCCCGCGGACCCGAACGAGCCGATCATGCACCCGCTCTCGACGCTGGCCTCGGACGACCCCACCGGGCCGATGGCGGACGGCTCGGCCATCCCCCTCCCGCGAGACGTGTTCAACCGCCTCATCCGCAAGGACATCCTCCACCGCAACGTCGTATGGTACCTCTCCCTCCTGCGCCAGGGCTCGCAGTCCACCAAGTCGCGCAGCACCGTCGCTTACTCTGGCCGCAAGCTCCAGCCCCAGAAGGGCACCGGTCGCGCGCGTGTCGGCGACGCCTCGTCCGGTATCAGGCGGGGTGGTGCGCCTATCCACGCACTCAACCCGCGCGACTGGGCGCAGGACCTGCCCCGCAAGATGCGCACGCTGGGCCTCAAGACCGCACTGTCGAGCAAGCTCGCGTCGGGAGCGCTGCGGATCGTGGAGAGCCTCAACGACGCTCCTTGGGAGGGAACAAACGCCGCGGTCCGCTCCCTCGCCGACAGGAAGCAGGGCGAGACCACGCAGCTGCGCTTCGGCCCGATGAAGGACCTGAACATCCTGTTCGTGTACGGCGCGAACAAGCTCCCCGAGGATGTCGAGGCGTTCCACCGCAAGGTGAGGAACATCCCTGGTGTCGAGATGCTCCCGAGCGACGAGGTCGAGGTCTACCACATGCTCAAGTACCGCTGGCTCGTGCTCGAGGAGGACGCGGTGGACGCGTTCAATGCCAGCTCGGAGAACTACGACTCCCCCGCTGCGCTCAATGCCGACCTGGACCGCGCCATCCGTGCCGAGCTGGAGATGGACGGCGTCGGCGGCATCAACGGCGCCGAGCTGGAGAAGATGATGGAGCAGGTGGGCGTTGAGACCGTGGGCGTCCGGGCGTAGATTGCATGCATCCCTCATATCAGATCCCAAGTCAGTCTGTCCTGCAGCAGTTCAAGCTCCGTGCCATGCTGTCCTGCAGCAATTCCAGCTCCATGCCATGCTGTCCTGCAGCGATTCCGATCCTGCGACCATGCTGTCCTGCAACATACCAGCCCATGCCATGCATTATATACTCTAGCTCCGTGGCGCAGCTGTAAACCCTCCAAAAGCCTCGTCCTCGTCCTCATCTACTCTAGAGCTCAGTCGTCGCTCTAACGGCCGCGGCGAGAGTGCCGGCTCGTACTCGTCCTCAACGAGAAGCAGTCCGCCCCGCTCGCCGCGCGAGTCCTTCGTCCCGCCCACGCCCTTGCTCTGCTCCTTGGCGTCTTCGTCCTCGTCGTCGTCCGAGTCACTCGCATCCCCGACCTCCCACATCACCTCATTCTCTCCCCGCTCCGCGTCGCTCTCGCTGCTCTTTCTTGGCGGTGCATTCTGCCCGCCAACAGGGCGCGGGTGCATCCGGATTGCGGGGTCGGTAGTAGCCGTGGAGACGGTGTTGCCTCCCTCCTCTGCGTCGGTTGGCTTAAGCGACAGCATGACCACGCCACCGATGAGCACGCCGATGGAGAGGAAGACTGCGACGAGCACCCATGTCGCGTACTGTCCGACTTCGTTGTAGAAGATCAGTGCGTTGATGAACCCGAAGACAGTGTAGCCGGCGTAGAAGAGCGGCACGACGACGACAGTGTCGGCGCAGCGCAGCGCCTTGTTCAGGCACACGATCTGGAGCACAGCCGTCAAAATGAGGAGAACGAGGGTCATGATCGCGGAGAAGTGCACGAGCTGCGGTCAGCGATGTTCGGGAGGTTCGACTCACCGGGTGCCCGGGGAGCCAGAAGATCTTGACAACCGCTTTGGTGAAGACCAGACATAGACCAGCCAAGCTTCCACCAGCGACGGCCCATCCAATTCCCTCGAGCCATGTCACGCGGGCGTCGTCAGTACGCTGCAGGAAGCGCTCCAGCAGTGCTACGGCAGCAGTCTCCAGCGACTTCCACTTTGCCCATAGCCTGCGCACCTTCTGCAACAGGCCAGTCGACTCGGGAGCAGGCAGGCGGCCGCCCCGGCCGATGACAGGTGACGGCATGGGAGAGAACGAGGCGCGCGAGACAGACACCTTGTCCAGCATGCTGGAGGTGAGGTACGTGCCGCCGATGAAAAGGAGCAGGACGACGAAGTATCCGATCCACGACCCGCGGGACCACAGGGCGTTGAGTCTGCTGTTAGAGTGGAAGGCGCAAAACTCACTCCTCAATAGTCAGACCCTGCTTCAGACCATGGTTGATGCTACTGAAGATGATCATGAGAATAACGCCAAGCACGATGAGCGCGGTCCCCTGAAGGTCGGACGTTGTGACGGCTAGCGGTCAGCTGTGTCCCGTTGCCGGATGCCGGAACTCACGCGTTCCGACGAGCCAGTAGGCAAACATGAAGTTGAAGATGAGCGCCGATGCGCCCAGCGGGGCTACCCAGTCTGGACGGAGATACTTCAGCGCAAGAGGTGAGCCGACTGTTGTTAGCCGCGCGCGTGTGAGTCAGTCCTCCACGTACACGCTTGAGATGCACTAGTTGTCAGCCGAGCTATCGCACGCAGACTCACATATACAGCCCCATGCCGCCGAGCCACAATGGCCGCATGTACTCCTTCTTCCTCTGGCGCTTCGGAATAGCCTGCTGCTGCTGGTGATCCAGCTTGGTGATGTTGAGCCCGAGCGCATTGAGCACAGAAGCCACCAGCACGATAATGAGCCCGAGGAGCGTGTTCTGCCGTCAGCCCGTGTCCGCCTCGAGTGACCCCTCCGCAGCCACCGTCACTAGTGGCCTAGCCCAACACATGCGGGTCACACGACACTACTTACCAGGAAGTAGCTGCCCTCCGGGGCTGCCCCCACTGGGTCGACAATGACCGGCACAGAGCCCGTCGAGTTGTCCACCACAGCCGACGCCGTCTCCAGCACC
This sequence comes from Cutaneotrichosporon curvatum, assembly GCA_001600275.1. NCBI lineage: Eukaryota > Fungi > Basidiomycota > Tremellomycetes > Trichosporonales > Trichosporonaceae > Cutaneotrichosporon > Cutaneotrichosporon curvatum. Next base: position 31,126 of record BCJH01000034.1, on the reverse strand, counting down.
GCCGAGGTGATGCTCGCGATCAAGTCCGTTGTCGGTGTTGGATCGTCCATCCTGTGTTACTGCTGCCGTCGCGATGGATGGAGCAGACGACGGAGATGAAGAGGAGACGAGAGTGACTTTCAACGGACGATGTCAGTGACGCAGCCGCTTTCGGTGGCAAAGCCAGGCACCCTCGCGGTCCACCGTACGGGGCCAGTTTTCAGGCACGCCGAGGGTGGGTCGTTCGTCCATCTCCGCGCATCGGGCTATCGACGTAGTGAGTGAGCGGGCCGTGGAGCATGACAGACGGCGAGCACGCCGATGATGCATGTCGATGGGTGTTTGCTTTCTCTCTGTTTCCATCGCTTATCTTCTGTTGTTTGCGCCGGTCAGGTCTGGTGACGATGCCCCGCCGCCGCAACGAGAAGCCAGAGCCCGAGTCGCCCGAGGGCGGATGGCGCGTCCTGGACGAGAACGACCCGGAAGCGTGGCCGCTGGCCTGTGTTTTCGATCTGGAGTGAGTCTTCAGCTGGATCTGATAGAGGTATACTGACCCCAGCTATACTCTGTGGGACCTCTGGATTGATGTGAGCTGGGTTCTGGAGAGGTCTCTGCCCCAACTGAGGCTGGAAGCAGCTGGCGTGGTGACTAACCCCAGACGCACATCACGCCACCACTGAAGCGCACCGCCGACGAGATCAACAAGCTCCACGACCGGCGGGGCAGCTCGCTCAGCTTCTACCCCGAAGTACCAGGCATCCTCGCCGAGCTAAAGGAGCGGAGGATACACATCGCAGCGGCGTCGCGAACCGGCGCTGTCGACCTGTGAGTCGCCCTCCTGCTCATCCCTCCCACCCCATCTGACGCCAGGGCAAACGACGCGCTGAACCTCCTCCTCATCCCGGGACTAGACGGCAAGCCCGTCCGCGCGAAGACGTACTTCAACACCGTGAGTTGAGAGCTCGCACGCCCCGCTGACTTCAGCTCGAGATCTACCCCGGCTCCAAGCTGCGCCACTTCCGCGAGATCCACCGCACGACTGGCATCCCGTATGAGCAGATGCTGTTCTTTGACGACGAGCACCGCAACTTTGAGGTCGAGAGTGTGGGGGTTACGATGCAGTTCATCACGGACGGGACCAATCGCAGGGCCTTCAATGAGGGGCTGGCGAAGTGGCGCAGGCGGAGGGGGATCAAGGTGCAGAAGGCGGGGTAGAGTGTAGACGTAGCCTAGATGTATCGTATATGCCATGTGAGCAGTAGGTAACTTGGATGGTGGTTGCTGAGGTGAGGCAGCTATCGTCCCGGGAGAGGTGACGAAAGTCACCATAATGCGACGATAAATGCCCAATAACTCCAGCAGAAATTCATAAACGGGGATGCAAGGCTTGAGCTAGCAGTTTGAGCATGTATATGTCTGTGTGCATTTTCTCTACAGTGCTGGTTGCGGTTAGTCGATGCATATAGCGAAGATAGCTGTCCGGTCATCGAATAATGAGTAGCTCCCACCAGGAATATTATGCCACTTTCCAGTGCCAAAATGAAAATATACTTAGTTCATCTCCCAATGCTTCGCTCGACGTGACTGACACTATCATGGCCTTTCTAACATGTGCATGTAGGCCAGAACAATGCCGAGCAGAGGGATTCAACGCACGCCGGCGACACCACGAGGCCTGCATACCTGGTCGCCAACTTCGGCAGACGATGTTCGTGTCGCAGAGATTTCGGTAAAACTTCGGATTAACACCCACCCCACCTACCGGCCAGTCGCCTCCTCGAGCTCCATCCGCGCAGACGTCATACAACTCAGCAGCTCGTTCGCTCGCTACAGTCACTCGCCTGCGGCAACTCGCAGACCATGTGCAACCCCTCACGCTCACATCACGTTTCCCCGCCGACCCGACACGACGAGCATCGGAAACCAAATCAGAATACCCGACTGCCGCAACCAGCTCCCTCGGCACTGTTACCGACAAAGCCCCTCCCCTCCCGAACCTACTTACCCCTCCTGGTGCTGTGCCGTTCCCGCATTCGACGACGGCAATTGACCTCACCCCTCCTGAAGAACCAGGCCTGCGTTCTATTCTGGGGCACGCGTCGCCGGGCCGCCCAGGGCGCGCGAGAACGTCGGATTAACTGATCGTGCAGGCGAGTCTGCCGTTGACCATGAGGACGGGCGCCGAGTGGTCCACGTTCTCGGAATAGATGGTGTGCTCTGGGCATCCCAGCATCCCATGGGGCCCGTGTTTTTCTCGCAGCTGCGCAGCGGGGAAATCATATGCGAGGAGGCAGCCTGACTCTGTGTGGGACTCGAGACTAGACGAGACGAGACGAGACAAGACAAGACTCTGGGGATAGCCACGCCAAGACGACCTGCGTTGTCTCGCACAATGACTGACCTCCAGTTGCCAAGTCTGCTTTGCATTATTACCTCGCTCAGAGTGCCTGATGCAACCGAGCGCTGTCTAACCATTCAACTTTTGCTGATGCTTTGATTCGGATAATGTCAGACAAAGGTTGACCCGCTATCTCTCGCTGCCGCAACCCCAACAACGACGAGCCGGCGGCTGCGACATCGGCAATGGTGCGGCAACCTCTCGAGCCGGCGGCAATGCGCAACGCGTCGAAGAGGTGCATACCGCGGACCACGATCTGGGGCGACGATCTGCTCCACTAACGTAGCGCCTCGAGTGAAATGTCACGTTCGTGTCTAGTCACTATCACTAGTCGCGATAAGGACTCCGTGGGGCAACTCGACTTGGGGCGACGAGGTCGCGGGGGCCGCGAGCTAGCTGCAGCACGCGTCGACCTCGACCGAGGTCCCGCTGAGCCCCAGTGCCCCGCGGACTAGCGTCCTTCAAGCATGGGAAGCGAGATAGCGTTGCCGCAGTCAGGCATCCCAAGATTTGGCAGGTGTGGCAGACTTTTTTTGTCGCCAGTTGAGATCTCAGAAATAATTACAGAGGTGACTGACTCCCACCAACGAGAAGTCGAGACTGAGATACCGCGATTGGGGATCGGGGGAAGCGAGCCGATCACCCTCGCTTGCATCGACAGGCATGCAAACTGAAATTGATCAAATTCCACCCACACCGAGGAACTGGGAGGAGGGCGGGTCACATCTCGGCACAGCGGGTGTGAGACTCGAAGGGAGTCGTCGACGACGAAACGGCACAGACTCCCATGCGCTGCAGAGGGGGCCGGTCGCGCAATCGTGAGCCAAGCACAGAGCAGCACGCAGGATGTTGGGGATGTCGCACATCAGCTCGCTCAAGGTTGGGAAAGACGTTTGGCAACCCTCACAGCCGAGGTCATGTGAGCTGTACGTACTCTCTGTGCGAGCTCGCTTGACACATCTCGCTCGGCTGCAGCTGTCGGTTTGCTCTTATTCGCGTCTTGCGTGCAGCGCAGATCGCCTACAGCCGTCACGATTGACCGACTGGCTGTTCCTCTATACCGCTGTGCCTCTCTCCCCCCTGTCCTGCTGTGCCTCTCTCTCTCCTGGTGTGCCGTACAAGACCTTTGCCCCCGGGTTTCCCGAGGCGGCGGGCTGCTGTGCGGACGACGATGCCGCCGGCAATGAAGAATGACGGTATGGCTAGCGCGTTGCCGGATCAGCTTAGGCTACTCTCCTACTCATGGCCGCCGCTGTTTGGTCACACACTGTCCGCTCTAGCATCCATGCCACGGCCGACGACGAGTGGCTGTGCACTGCGACGCCTTCGGCAAAGGCATCAACCGTATGTCTCTCTGTATGTCTCTTTCGCACAAAAGAGCACACGGCACAGGAGTTGCCGCAAACGAGATGCGAGGGTGCGCAGTCATGGGCCCATGTGATGACTAAGGGAGTGGCAGTTACCGCTCTCTGCAACGCCCCGCTACAGGGAGCGAGCAGGGTTGGCAGAATGGCAACAGTCATTGAGAGGGTTTTTTGCAGCTGCCATGCCGGTTTTGTCGTACAGGAAGGCAGGGAGATCAATGACGCCGCATCATAGGAGATGCAGGAGTGGTACAGGGATGGGGCCTGGCCGTCGAGATCGCATGCGGCAATTGCCTGTATGATCAACCTTGGTACTACTTACTCTCCGCATCGGCTCGTCACCACAGACAGAATGACCGAGCCAAGACAAACAACGCAACCGGAGGGCCAAGTCAAGTCAAAATGTGCGGGCGGGCGGGAGGGGATCTCGTCGCTTCTGTGCGGGCGGGCTCAATGGGAGGGTCTAGATCTCCGCCGAGGCCTGCTGCCCCTTACCACATCCCTCCCTCTCTCATCCATCGGAAACGAATGCGTCTGAACGAACGAGTCACCACGCGCTGCCCGGCCGACGCAAGCGGGGCTGGATTGTAATTGCATTCGAAATAGCTGGCACGACGGTGAAGCAGGATTTGGAAGCACGCCAAGGGATGGAGAGGGACTCCTTGGGGTCGGGATGTGGGGACAGGCGATTATTTGGTATAACTTTGCTTATGTCTTAGGCTGGACGGAAAAACGCACTAGAGCGTACCCAGAAGAGGGAGCGAGCAGTGTGAAGCTCTTGGAACAGAACAGCCAGAAGAGCAGAGCAGAGCAGAGCATAGCACAGCTCAGCAGTGAGAACAGCTGACATGCCGCCGGCTCCCAGCCTCGGTAACTGACTTGATAGTTAGCAGCAAGTACTCATGGACGGCCAGGACACCACGCGCCGCACACTCCAAGCGAGCCGGGGCAAACACGGATTACGGCCCCCCTCGCCTGGAGAACTCGAGCTAAAAAGTTCTACCGTACCAAATAATGGCATTGTTGAGCTTCCCACATCCCAGATTCGCCCGCCGCCGCCGCACCTGCCGAGCCAGGGCAGCCAGCAGCTTTGGTCGATGACGACGAGCCAAATAAAAGAGAAAGAGAGCTCGGGCGTGCCTCTTTCTTTACCAGCCGCAGAGTTTGTAAGCCACGGCCAACTGACGAAGGAAAATTGTCATGTGGTCTCAGGTAGCGATGCAACGAGCGTATCAACGCACGAGCTGTGCGAGGTCTGCGAGCCTGCTTGCGGCGGAACCCCTGCGCCGCTTGCCCAACCTTAGACCAGCGACTCCCCGCCTCACCCCGTGGCCACCCACATGTTCGCATGCGGCGCTCTCCCGGCTCCTGGATTTGTCTTCTTCCTCTCTCCCTCGTGTCACCAGCCATTTGCATCCTCCCATCCCGACCGAGAGACGAGCTAGGCTAGGCAAGGGGCCCGAGGCCAGCTGCATGTAAAATGGGCCTAAGGGTTTCTAGGTCCCAATGCTGGGGCATGCACGATGTCAGGTGAGGGGAGACGAGCAGCAGTGCATGCGGAGGGCAAAGTGATACAGACGAGAGAGCATCCAGAAAGGCCGCCGTGCTCTTGTGCGCGCGCGACGCTCTGGGCAGGTAAGGTGCGACAACAGTCGCATTGGGTCATTTTGCGCTCGCTTGCCACCGAGAAACCACCGCCGCCGCACCGTGCCTCCTCCTCTCCCCTCCCCCGCGCGGGCGAGCATGTTGGCTCCGGATGCGAGCTGCCTTGCTATATCGGGGGTAGATCGAGGAGCACAAGCAAGGCAGCAACACCCGAGACTCTTTGTGAAAGGAGGAGATGGACAGGGGCCCAGGTCCTCGCACCTCGCGTCCCGGATGGGGGTGAATGTGTGACGAGGGCTATTCTCTCTCCCACCCCTATTGCCCAGCCGATTTGGTATTCCATGATGGGCCAAGAGAGAGAGGGAGTGAGAGTGAGAAGAGGAGCGAGAGAGAAGAGAAGAGGTCAAGCGACAACCCCGCTGCCATACTACGGTTCTGGCCGCCGCCTGCACCCACCCGCAGTCCCATATAAACACGCGCGTCAACAAGACCCCGCCCCTCCCATCGCTTTTCTCGAGTCCCCGCTGACCCAAACTTTTCGTGGCCCAGGGAGCCCCAGTTCATCGACTACTACTACTACGGATCGATAGCGAGAAACAGTGAGTTTGTCTGTATATACCTGGGAGTGTGGATGAAAGAGTATCGTGTAGCACGTACTTTACATAAACACTCCCCGGGTCGCTTGTTTGGTCGACGAGTGAGTTGTGGCTGACATCATTGCAGTGGCCAGCAAGCTAGGCCACAAGGCCGAGATGACCATGGAGGAGCGCGAGCGTGCTCAGGCTCTGGAGAACCAGAAGCTCGCCAACCACGGTGTTGGTGGTGAGAAGATCGAGCACGAGCATGCCACGCATCTCGACTCTGTCCACCACACCACCGCCACCGGCGGTGTGCCGGTCGGTGTCGGCGAGAACGTCGACCGTGTCGAGGCTCCCGTCACCTTCAAGGCCTACATGGCTTGTGCTTTCGCCGCCTTTGGTGGTATCTTCTTCGGTTTCGGTGAGTACCCTACGTTGGGGAGCGGCGGCGTGGCTGGCAGTGGCTGACTCGGCGACAGACTCTGGTTACATCTCGGGTGTTATGGCCATGCCGTACTTTATCAGGCACTTTGCTCCCAACCCTACCGACCCCGAGATCCCGGCATGGATGTCGTCTTTGATCACCTCAATTCTCTCTGCTGGTACCTTTATCGGCGCCATCATCGCTGGTGACCTCGCCGACTACTTTGGTCGTCGTACCACCATCATCGCCGGATGTGGTGTCTTCATCGTCGGCATCATCCTCCAGACCGCCTCGACCGAGTACAAGCTCCTCGTTGCCGGCCGTGCCATCGCTGGTGTCGGTGTCGGATTCGTCTCGGCCATCATTATCCTGTACATGTCCGAGATTGCTCCCCGCAAGATCCGTGGTGCCCTCGTCTCCGGCTACCAGTTCTGCATCACCATCGGTCTCCTCCTCGCCTCGTGTGTCTGCTACGGCACCCAGGACCGCACCAACACCGGCTCGTACCGCATCCCCATTGCGCTCCAGTTCCTCTGGGCCCTCATCCTCGCACTTGGTCTCTTCCTCCTCCCCGAGTCGCCGCGTTACTACGTCAAGAAGGGCCGCACCGACCAGGCCGCCCGCGCCCTCTCCCGTATCCGTGGCCAGGCCGCCGACTCGCCCTACATCCGTGATGAGCTTGCCGAGATTGTTGCCAACTACGAGTACGAGCGCTCGCTCCAGCCCTCGACCTCGTACTTTGGCCAGTGGGCTGCCTGCTTCAAGGGTGGTCTCCGTCGCCCCAACTCGCCTCTCCGCCTCACCATTCTCGGCACTTCGATGCAGATGATGCAGCAGTGGACCGGTATCAACTTTATCTTCTACTTTGGAACCGCCTTCTTCAAGCGTCTCGGCACAATCGACAACCCTTTCCTCATCGGTCTCATCACCACCCTCGTCAACGTCTGCTCCACCCCCGTCTCGTTCTACACCATTGAGAAGTTTGGCCGTCGCCCTCTCCTCATCTGGGGTGCCCTCGGCATGCTTATCTGCGAGTTCATCGTCGCCATCATGGGCACCGCCCGCCCCGACGACCTCAACATCGCAAAGGCCCAGATCGCGTTCATCTGTATCTACATCTTCTGGTTCGCGTCGACGTGGGGCCCTGGTGCGTGGGTCGTCATCGGCGAGATCTTCCCCATCCCCATCCGCTCGCGCGGTGTCGCCCTCTCCACCGCCTCCAACTGGCTCTGGAACTGCATCATCGCCGTCATCACCCCGTACATGGTCAACGAGGACAAGGGCAACCTCGGCTCCAAGGTCTTCTTCATCTGGGGCGGTCTCTGCTGCTGCTGCTTCGTCTACGCCTACCTCCTCGTCTGGGAGACCAAGGGTCTCACCCTCGAGCAGGTCGACCAGATGATGGAGGAGTGTGGATCCCCCATGAAGTCTGCCGGCTGGAAGGCCACCCGCACCTTTGCCCGCCACACCGACCACGCCGCCACCGACAAGGCCTACCACGGCGTCGACAACGCCACCGCTCACAACGGCACCACCGCCGTCTAAGCGTGTGGGCGCGGCAGCGGGCGTGCGCGGATGTAGTGTATCGTGTCTATATAGTTTGCGTTAATATTGCAATGACAGGATTGTTGTGCACAAGGTTGGAGCAGACTAGCTCATCCGCGGATCGAGCAGGTTGTTGCTTCAGACTGACTAGTAGTGTGCTGCATCAGCTTTATACCCACTATCTCATGCATTCACAACCACTCCTTTACTTCACTCATGCATGTCACTGCCACTGCCACTGATCGCCCGTTCGGCCGTGCACACCTTCAATGCCCTCGGTGTCTGCCACTGATCGCCCCGCGCCCCTTCCCCCGCCCAGCGCCACCGCCGCCCCGCCATCCCTGCAATCCTGCATCTCTGTGGCGTCAAAGTCCCCTCCCTCGCCACTCGCCACAACAGTCACTGCCATCATCCCTGCTTCGTTCGGTCGACTTCGGCCCACATCGGTCGCAGCACCTCGCAACCTTCGTTAACAGGTGCGAGTTAGAAATTAGAGCTGTGGCACATGCTGGAGCGGTACACATGCACTTTACTCGTTCGCACAACTCCGGCTTCGGTCTCCGACTGTTGTTATTGACAATAAGCCTAGCTAGCTCTTTCGGTCGCGGCGTCGTATTTCTGCCGGTGGCGGCTTGGCCGAAACAACCGTGTCCAACATTAGCACACGGCGCCCGCCGCCTTCTGCCCTCTCCGGCAGCAGCAAGGGCTTCGTGCTTTCTTCTAATTGATTTCTCAAGCAGCAACCGCACCCGCAACCGCAACCGCCCTCGGCAGGCCCGGTTGTGACTGCCGGCTGCCAGGCTGCCGGTAGCCTAACCCCCTCCTCACGCTCGGCACTCCTGCTCAGCACATACATGACAACGGATATGGGCGTCTACGCACGCTCTACACTGCTCCTGCTCCTGCTCTTCCCTGCTCTGCTCTGCTCCTCTTCTCACTCCTCCTCACCCTCTGCATCCTCCTCCTCAGCAGCAGCACTCGCACTCGCGGCTGCGCGGTGCCGTTCGAGCTCTGCCTTTTTCTCGGCCGCGCGCCGCTCCCGCTCCTCCTTGGACGGTCGGATCCAGTTGCCCTTCCCCACACCTGGTTGTCTGCTGTCAGCTAACTCGTGCTACACACTCACCCAGGCTTCTTGGCTGGTTTCTTCTCCTTTGGCTCCTCGACCTTCTTGGGCGGCTTCTTGACCTGCGAGCCGGGGATGGGCTTAATCGTGATTTGGCCGAGGGGGCCGATGGTGTTGTGCGTTGCGTCGAATACGTCGTCAGTCTCGAGGTTTGCACCCGACTCCAGGCGCTCAGCGTAGAACGCGTGGAAGAGGGTGGGTAGTTGGGACTTGTAGTTTGATGCCGAGAGTGGGATGAGGGGAGGAGGTGCGGCGTAGTCTGGGTCCTCGGCTTTTGCGTCTGCATCTGCAGCGTTGGCACGACGCCGCCGGCCGAAGAAGAGCGACTTGGGAACAGAGAGGGAGGAGAGGCCAAACTCCTTGTCGATGCCGAGCTCGCGCAGGCCAAGGAAGTCCTCGCCCAGGTCCTCCGCAAAGTCACCACTGGAAGTTAGCAGCCATCCGTACCAACCAACCCACTGTTGCAACATCTGCCCATCGGCCGCGAGCAGCATGTCGTCCTCGATGACAGGCGCAGCCGTCATCTCCTTGTACGCCTGGCGGACCTTGCGCTGCATCTCGGACACCTTGGCGCTGTCGCGCTCAATGTCGTCCTTTATGTGCGACTCTAGATCTTGCAGCTCTATTTGCCCGTTCTCATGCAGAGCATGGAGAACAATCTCCTGAGAGTCCATTTGATGTGCGAAACCGTCAAGCAAAAGTCGAAACGTTCGTCCTATGTTGCGAATGTAGTCGCCCGCGACGCGAGTGAAGAGATCCAATGGGACATCGTTGGCGCCTGCACATCAGCTCTATCCCTCGCTGGAACCCACCTTCGAACCCAGCATGTGCGAGGAGACTAGCAGTAGCCCGCTTCAAAGAATAAGTAGCCTCCTCCTCCCCAACCTCGCCGCCAGTCTTGAAGCGCTGCTCGGCCTCCTCCCTCGCCTCCTTCCGTTTCCGCTTGCCGCTCTGACGCTCCTCCTCTAGCCGTGCGCGCACAACCTCGACCGGTTCTAATGGCTGTGGTTCTGGATCTGTACCGTCTCCCTCGACATATCGTTGGTATTCCTGGATAGTGTTCATTGTTCTCCGCGCGTCATTGAGCTTGTCCACTGAACGGTGCACGACGCGTTCCAGAGATAGCGGTTTGGAGTGCTCCAGTGCTGGCGGATTTGACTCGTGCGCAGCAGCGTGTCCATTCATCTGCGGGGACGCCGAGCGCGGTCGCGTGATGCGCCGCCGCTTGACGGTCGACGGTCCTTGGACCATGTGGGGCACGCATGGCAGACCAGAGACGTACGCCTCGTCCTTGCCAGTCGCTCCCCACCAGTACCCCTCTAGTTTTGCATCCTCGTCGTCTGCCGACTGTTGGGTCGGGTACCACGCTGGGGGCGCGTTGCCGTAGAGGATGTCGCGGGCCTTGCCTTTGTCGGGGAAGGTGGGGCCCGGGGTGCTGAGCGAGACGGGTTCAAAGTAGGTCATGGTATAGGGCGTTCTTAACAGAGCCGGCGCGAGGTCCATATTGACTTGGAGGTTGGGGCGAAAAGGAGGCGGCTGGAGGTTAGGCTTTGCTGTTGTTGCAGCACTCACGCTGGCGTCTCCATTCGCTTGTCCGTTTGCGCGGCTGGCCCCAGACGCATGCTCGTTACTGGTCGCCCGTCCGTCTCGGCCAGTAGTATTCGCATCTGGGGTCGCCCTCCCATTTGGGTCACCATTCCTAGACGGGTGCCCGGCCTTGCGGGACCCGTCTTCTTCCTCTCCCATCGCATCGTCGCTCTCGCCTGCCGCGTCCTCGTCCTCCTCTCCGGGCGGGGAGGCCGTAGGTTGGCGGGAGACGGCACGCTGAACTTCTGCCGAAGCCCCAGACGCAGCGAGAATAGATGCCAGAGAGTTGTTTGCGAGGTCATCGCGGTCGGCCAAGAACTCGAGGTGGTGGTTGGTCTTCTGTCGCAAGTAGTCTGCAACAGCTCGCAGGGGGTGGTTCTGCCATCAGCACCTTATCAGAAGTCGTGATACTCACCGGAGTCGAGTTGTAGAGCAAGCAGTTCTCCCAGATGAGATCCAGGTCGTGTGCAAACTCCTTCTTGCTCTTGTATTTGTGCGTCTTGACATTCCGGAGCACCGTCGACAAGTCCATAGGCTTCTTCACAACTGCTAGTTAGCTGCGCAAGCACTCGCACTACGCACAGGTAAAGTAGTCTGGAGCATCGCGTTTGGAGACCGGCTTGAGGAACGGCCCGGCTTCAGGCTGCCAAGTCAGCGGACGACCTCCTCCCGCGCGAGCATTGACATACCGAGCTGCGCAACTCGTTGACGACCTTCTCCAAGCTGTCGTAGAATGCATCGGACGACTTGGTCTGTGTTCCAGCAAATCAAGGCAGGCGTTAGTGTTGAGAGAAGTAAGGTGTTGGTTGGGAAAGTGAGCAGAAGACAATGTCAGCGGAGGGGACAATGACCGGGTATTGACGCAACGTACTTTGCCAGCGGAGACGTCAACGAGCAGCTGCTGGAAGTCTGGGTCAGACAGTCGCGGTGCATCGTTTATGCCCTCGAGGTACCCGAGAAGATACTGCATGTTAGCTTCGAGGAGACTGAGCACGGCTGATGGAGAGTCGTCGCCGCGACGTCCCGCGCCAGCCAGATGTGCGGAGGCGCCTGCCTGGCGCGGGGGGGGTTACCGACCTTCATTATAGGCAACAGGCCACCGCTGGAGCGGGGCTGGGCGTGTGATACAGGCCTCCTCCCGCGGCAGTCACGGTGTCTGTGGACAGCCCTTCACTTGGGGGATGCGATGCACGCGTCGCAGCTGGTGGATGGTGCGTGATGGCGGCGTGGTGTCGAGAGCAAGGTTGGTGGTGGTTGTGGAGGAAAAAGAGCGAGAGTGAACCCAAGAGGAATGTCTCGGTGTAATAGATTCGCAGATTAGTATTGATTGCATTTCATTAGGATTTATCGGTATTCCGTCTCTTTGCTTCTAGTCAAGCCGTCAACAACAAACCATCGCCGCCATTCAGTCCAGACAGCCTCTCCGTCGCGATCCGTCGTCCAATTCATTCATCTGCCGTCCTCGTGTTCAGCTCTCACACAGAGCAGAGGGACTCTACTCTGCTTCTTGAGCTCCTCGACTTGCTGGAAGACTGCAAGACCGGCTGCAGCTGCACTCAACCGCCACCTCCACATTTGTTGTTTGACTTGTCAACAACAACCAAGCCCCGATGTCAGACGACGAGTCCGTCGCCTCTGGCGCCTCCGCCGGCCCCTCAACAGCAACCTGGCGTCCCCTGCCGCGCTCGACATACCGCTCAGTAGAGTACCCAGGCCCCATGCAAGACCCGTCGCAGATCCTACGCGTCATAGCGCAGGACGACCTCGACGAGTGCTTCAACGCCCCGATAACGGAGCCGCGGAGTCTCGAGATGCGATACCGGCCGCAGGACCGCTCAGCCGTCCCAGTGAGGGGGACGAGGGTACCCAGCCAGAAGGTGCTTGTCAAGATTGTCAAGCGGAGACGGAAAGCGCGGCAGGGGGAGAACGGGGCAACGGATGAGGGGGTGTTCACTGCTGATATTGTCGGGTCTATCCCTCAGACTGTGCGGTTTAGATGTAAGCGTTGTGGGAGGGTGAAGCTGATGGTAGCGATGGCGGACTACCAGTACACCCCGGCACAGGACAGCCACATCGCGCAGATCACCCAGTCGCTGTTGGATCTGGACTGTAAGTGCTGCTCGAGATTTTGTTGACATCAGACGACGCGATCCTAGACTACGAAGTGCCGCCAATGCACGAGCAGTTCATGGAGCCAGTACCACCTGGAGAAGGGCCATTCCCATACCGCTCGATTATGGAGCTACAGCCGACACCGATGGCGAGCCAGCGCGCGCTCCCGCATATTTTCAAGTGAGTCTACGTTCTGGCCACACTGACGCCAGCTTCAAGATGGGACCGGGGACAGTGCTCGAGGAGGTATGGGACGACGAGGCGCAGGAGCAGAAGGAGCGCTATGTCAACAAGTCGAGGTCTGCTGGCCTGGCAGTACAGGCCATCGCCCATGCCGACGCAGTGCCCAGGGGCCCAGAGCAGTCCGTGAAAGAGCGCATCCCAAAGCTCGACCAGCGGATCTACAAGCGGCTCTTACAGGTACGTATGCTGACCCTCTGTCCCTCTCTTACGCCGCAGCTGTTCGACGAACGCCCCGTATGGCTACGCTATGCGATGCTGGCGCAGTTCGACGAAGCCGACCGCTACGAGATCGAGAAGTGAGTAGCCCCGTTACTTCATCGCTGACGGCAGCAACAAAATGTACATCCCAGCCACATGCTTCACGTACAAAGCCGGCCCATACTGGAAAGTAATGGTCCGCTTCGGCTACGACCCCTGCCGCGACCCCGAGGCGTTCAAGTAAGTACCCCCCACTTCTACCCTAACAAAATCCAGATACCAGCGCGTCTTCGTCTACCTCGACGTCAAGCGCGGGAAGAACAACGTGATCAACACGTCGACCGCCGACGCAGAGGACGACGAGGATCCAAAGCGTAAACCCTTCTGGTGGGAGCACGAGCAGGAGCGCCGCATCGCCGAGGGTCTGCGCCCCCCGCTGGATACCAAGTCAGTTATGGATCGACCACGCTGACAGGCAGGAGGGTGCACATCTTCGACGGGGAGATCCTGCACCAAAACAAGTCAGATTACCAGCTGCTGGATATCTCCGATCCAGAGGTGTCAAAGTATATCTGGGATCCGATGAACCTGTGGGACCAGTGCGATGTGGGTGTGAGGGCGTGGCGTGGCTGACCCCAGCCGCATAGTGGATGGTATCGGCCCCTGCCGTTCGAGTTGATCAAGGCGCTCCTGCGTGTGCGGTATGCGCACTTGCGTGACCATAACGAGCCGGCGCCGAGGTACGAGTACCAGTCTATTCTTGATGCGTATGACCAGGCGGAGGATATCATGGACCACAGGGAGAAGGCGGAGACGTTCACGCGGAGGATCGTGGCTGCCCGGAGGGGGGCGTAGTATGTGCCCAGCATAGCGTCGTGTACATGCAGCTTATTGAGCAACCAGTGAATATCATGATCCGTCGCTAAGTCGCATCGGCCGAAGCCTGCCTCGCTACCTCGCTATTCCCAACCATGACATTAAAATACACTAAGCTCTGGATCCGATGCTATTGCTATTGCTGTTGCTATTGCTATTGCTACCTACTCTACCTTGTCGAGCGACTTGCCCTTGGCGTGGCGCGCCTCGGCCTCTGCGCGGGTCATCTGCGTGCCCAGCAGGTAGTCCCAGTTTGTGAAGAACGGCTGCGCAAAGTTCGCCTTGATGCCGTAGCTCTGGTGGTGGATGTCGTGGTAGTCTGCATTGTTGGCAAAGAACATCTGGCACGGGTCCCACCACAGCCTGTAGCCGCAGTGGTCGTCGACCGTCTTCCAACTGCTGAGGAAGAAGAGCAGGGTCGCTTGCCGCATGGACATGAACGTGATCATCTGGGCGACGCCGGCGCCGAGCGTGTCCAGAAGCAGACCCTCCACTGGGTGGTTGTAGAGCGCGCCAAAGGCAAAGGGGACGTAGAGCCTGTGGTGGTGCGAGTGGAACATGCGGTAGAGGGTGGGGTAGACGTGCATGGTGCGGTGGAGCCAGTACTGCCATGTGTCGATGATGAAGAAGCCGAGGCCGAGCTGGATGGCGGGGATGGCCCACCAGTACGCAAAGTTGACAAGGCGCTGGCCGTACTGCTCAAGGATCGGGGTGCCGGTCGAGGGACCGAGGAGCAGGAAGACAACGTCGGCGACGCGGGGTGCGAGCCAGCGCATACTCCCCATGTGATCCCTGAGCGTCTCGGTTCGGTAGACGACCTCGTCGCTGTCGAGGACGATGAGGCCTGCAATGGTCTGCACGATCTGCTGGGCGATGACGGCGCGGATGACCTGCCACAGGCCGGCGCGGTTGCGCTTCTTCATCTCCTCGCTGTCGTGGATACGTCTTGCCTCAAAGTACGGGAGCTCGAGGACGTCGAGGATGTGGAAGATGGTCGAGAACACCCAATAGACGGCAATGGGCGCGACGAGGCTGAGATGCCGATCGGATATCCACGAAAAGTGCGAGGGCCGCGAGTTGAAGTAGAATGGTGGGTCGAGCTTGGTGGGGGTCATGGCCGCGAGCAGCGACGCGTTGTGCGACTGCGCAAACGACGGCAGCGCGTCGACGAGATGTGATGGGAAGGGGAGCATGGCGGTGGGTTGGGAGTGGCGGCAGATGCAGTCAGACGCGTCCTTATATTATGTTTCTTAAATGAGAGATGCCGGTGCGTGGGCTGGCGGAACGAACGAGTGTCGGTGCGCGAGGTGGGTGGGTCGGGCCGTGGGCTGCTGGCCTAAGGAGGAGTGACGCGAGCCAATGCAAGTGGGGTTTGAATAAGATGGGAAGGCAACAACAGTGCACAGTACCAAAGAGGTCAGAGCACACTTCCAGGGCGATCTGAGCCGTCGCTTGCTTTTGACAGCAGCAAGAAAAAAGGAGGAGACCGACGCGTGCTCGAGTGGAGTAGTTTGGCCTTTGTTTGGTTTGTGACGGGATCGGGCGCCGCCGGCTTCGACAAGGGGGTGGAAGTTTGTTGTCGTGGGTGGAGCTGCGTGGGGAGGGGGCGAAGGGATCCGGTGCGCGATAGAACGAGTGTCAAGATTGATAAGAGCGAAGAGCGAAGAGAGAGTGGAGAGAGAGTAGAGTTGATGAAGAAGAGAGTCGAGTGGCGACGATGAAGTCGAGCGTTGAAGTTGACAAA
The DNA here is from genome assembly GCA_001600275.1 of Cutaneotrichosporon curvatum. Lineage (NCBI taxonomy): Eukaryota > Fungi > Basidiomycota > Tremellomycetes > Trichosporonales > Trichosporonaceae > Cutaneotrichosporon > Cutaneotrichosporon curvatum. The sequence continues at coordinate 15,350 of BCJH01000034.1, read as the reverse complement.
AGAGTGAGAACGATGAGCCCACTCCGAGGCGGAGTCCGAGAGACGAGGGAAAGGGAAGGGTCCACGGCGCCACGGCATGTCCACCAAGGGGACGAAATCCAGGCACGGCCCGGAGGGAAGATTTCTCTCTCAGTCAATCCATCCATACACTCCGTCCATCCTCGTCACACTGCTCCGTTACATCCACCTTATCGGCGACGACGACGACGACAACAAGCAAGCATCATGGGCCGACTACGTAGATCTCGCACCCATCACGCACGCAGGGACGTCCAGCGTGGAGCTCGCACACGCGCCCGCACAAGGGACCTCGACCAGATTCAGCACGACATCGACCACAGCAGGAAGAAGCTCGAGCGCCAGCCGATCGACGAGGACAAGCCTGGTCTCGGACAGCATGTGAGTGGCGAGGGCGAGATGGGGACTCGGGTCTGATTCGGGAGATGGCATGAGGAGGCTCTATGGAGCAGCTCGAGCCGTTCACCATTGCCCAGACAAGCCCTGTCGCCACTGCATCCATGAACCCCGCTGACAGCAGTACTGCATCGAGTGCGCAAAGTACTACGAGACGTCGGCCGCACTCGGCACACACACCAAGAGCAAGGTGCACAGGCGCAGGCTGAAGGAGCTCAAGGAGGGCGCATACACCATCGAGGAGAGCGAGCGCGCCGCCGGCCTGGGTGTCGACAACCGCCAGCGTGGTGTCGAGGAGGTTGTCAGGCGCTTCGAGGGTGCCGCTGTCTCCGGCACGGCAAAGGAGGACGGCGGGTTTGCTCACTCCATTGCTCCCAAGGCATAGGCCAGCTTTGCACACGACCCTCCCCTTATCTACTTTTCCCTCGAGACGCTCGATACCGCATTAGACGCCAGCTGGCGACCACCAAAACCGAGCCAGAGCGACGCAGCGATCGCTCTGCTCGCCGCATACACTGTTTGTAACCCCGCGCCGTGCGCGATGCACTAGACCTGCATGCCTGTACCGCGCGAGTCACCCGAGATGTACTAACGGGGGTGCTGGGGGTTGAGGGAGGTCCAAGTCGTGCGGCGGTCGTCTCACTCGATGGTCTGTTGCCACGGTCCCATTGCTTCAGCCTCCCTCAGAGCCTCCATCGCTGTCAAGTGACACATTAACATGATTACCTATTATACAGATTTGCAAGTACCCTCCGCCCAAGGAGATGTCGACATTGGCGAAGGCCACCACCCGCCCGCTTACCCCCGCAAACAACAACCACTCCCCTCCTGCACCACAACACCCTGCACATTCTTCGTCTCGTTCTTCGCATCCCACACCTGGAAGTTCCTGCAAGCATCAGCTCACCCCCGCTCCTTCGCACTCACAAAGCATCCCCAACACTAGCATTCACAGTCCACTCCCTCACCCCCTCCTCTAGCCCATTCCACTCATACAACCAGCTACTGTCGGGGACGTACCACCCGCCCGTGCCAATTCTGAGGGTGTACGGCTCCTCCCCGCCCCAGAAGGCGATGTCGACAGACTGGCACTGGACAGCGGGCGAGGTGACGGTGATGTTGATGTCGTTGATCGGTCCGCCGGCGCGCGGGGCGATCCACGAGCGCTCGCCGATGACTGTGATGCCGCGGGCTATGTTGGGCGTTGGGGGTTGGGGTGTGGGCGCGGAGAGGGCCGGGAGGGCGGCGGAGAGTACGAGGAGGGGGAGGGAGAGCATCGTGTGGGTGGTGTTGTTGGTTGTGTGTTGTTTGCAGCGATGTTGCCACTGTTTCTTGGCGGATGGTAGTCTTCAGCTGGAGGTGCTTGCGTTTATATGGTTGTCGGTGGGCCGGACTCGTCTTGAGGTCAGTATCTAGTCAGTGTCGATCTTGAGGACTTGCGGACGTCAGCGATGCGAAGAGAGTAAGTAGTAGACGAGATGGTGAAGCCGATCAGCGGCGTCGGCTTCGGCTTCCGCTGCAGCCCACTTCCGCCGGTGAGGTCATGTTTGGCGCTACAGTGCAGGGCCAGTCAGCCGCAGTGAGACACCGGCGTGGTCAACGCAACGTGCATGATCCGCCGAAAGCAGTCGAGATGCGAGATGCGACGTCGATGTCGTGCATGCTGCATCCGACGTCCAGTACGCCGACTGTGGCAGTGATGAGCACACACGCAGATCATAGCCACACTCATCACCTCGCAGCATGGATTACTCGTCATAGCATCGGTGGGTAACGAAGCTTGTTCGCTTCCACCCCAGGCTGAGCTCATCTCCATCTCCATTTCCATCTCCGTCCCTCGTGAAACCAGATCTCGCAAACGGTACCGCACGCATACGGCCGCTCTGACGTCCATAAGCATGTGGCTCATGACTGACCCTGATGCTGACCTCCCACTGCTTGCGAGCTGACAGCAAGCAGCCCACACCTTGGCATTCCAGCGCAGTATCCGGATCCATAACACGCAGTAAGGCTCATACAAAAACGGCCTAGCGGCCAAAAGCGCCATGCATTTGGGTGAACCCTCGCTCGCTGCCCGCAGACCACGCGATGCGGCGCCGGCGGCGGCGTCGTGCGACGCCTCGAATCGAAGCGTATACGTCAGATCCGAGCCCCCGAGCCAGCCCCGGGGGTGAGTGAGCTCCGGTTCCAATAATTTCGAGCCGCCGAAGCGTCTCGAGTCGTGCTCGCTGGATCTTGGACCGCAGCTTGCCTCTCTGTGGGGCCTACAGTCGCTGCCGCAGCCAACCTCTCAGCTACTCAACTCGCACGCCAGAACAGCCCACTTTGTTGACATCGTCCACTCCGTCTCCATTCTCTCAGAGGTTGACATCAAGCGTTACACAAAGGCGCAGGCAGCAAGAAAACGCACTCACTCGGAAAAGCGAGATCCCCGCTGCTCCACTTCCCGGCGGTACTTTTGTTTACTCACATCCCCTCACCTTAAGCCTTTCGCCGCCAAGATGGTGTCCTTCCCCGACGCCGCGAACGAGGCGACGCCAATCCTCTCCGCCGAGCCCAGGACATACACCTACGAGGAGGGGGGCGACGCCGACTCGGGCAGGGAGGTGGAAGTCTGGCGCCCCGGCAAGAGCACCTTCTCCCAGACGGTACGCTGCCGCCATCGCATCGCACCGCAGCGCAACGCTGACCCCAGCTCCTCAACACGCTCGGCGACCTGATCGGCACAGGTCTCCTCGCCACGCCGATAGCCATCGCCCACAGCGGGTGGGTCATCGGCCCGCTCATGCTGGCCGTCATCGCGCTGGTCACGCTGTGGACGCTCAAGATCCTCCTCCGCATCATCGAGCGGGACCGCCGCCTCCGCAACTTTACCGACGTGATCGGGTTCGCCCTCGGCCAGCGCGGCGAGAAGGTCGTGACTGTGCTGTTTGTCGTCGAGGTCGCTGCCTGGATGTAAGTTGAGCCCGCGGAACACAAAGTGGGCGACTTGAGCTGACTGACTCCAGTGTGACACTAGTCATCCTCTTCAGCGACTCGCTCGAGGCCGTGTGGCCGATCTACACCTCCAACCAGTGGAAGATCGTCGGCCTCATCGTCATCATCCCCACGACGTTCATGCCCCTCCGCTACCTCTCGCTCAGCAGTGCCGTCGGCATCTTCAGCACATGGGCGCTGGTCGGCATCCTGATCTACTCTGGTATCGTCACCCCACACGCGCCAGGAAGCATTCGCGAGCCGGCACCGACATCCGTCTGGCCCCCCCACGGGTGGATCAAGCTCGGCACCGTGTTTGGCCTGTTGATCTCTGGGTGAGTGGGGTGGGAGAGGGAGTGGGAGTGAGACAGGCGGCGTCGTGGCGCAGCGCTACACGGGCAGTGATACCACTGCTGAGCCACTGCGCGCGTCGTCTGTCCCTCTCTATTGGCCTTCGCTACGTCCGCTGACAGCAGTTTCGGAGGGTGAGTCACTCACGGACGGAGCATACACGCGCCCAGCTCGCTGCACTCGCTGCGCTCGCTGGCTCGCTCGCTCGCTGGTCGCTAACCCCAGACACGGCCTCATCCCCAACCTCATCCACGACATGCGCAACCCGAAGCAGGCCGACCGCGTCTGCGAGGTGGCCTACGGCCTCGCCGTGATGGTGTACGTCGCAGTCGGCGTCTGCGGCTACCTCATGTACGGCAACGACGTCAGCGACGAAGTCAGCCGCGACCTCGTGCGCACCGGCCCCCCCGTGCTCGCCAAGATTGCAGTCTGGATGGTCGCGCTGAATCCGCTCACCAAGATCGCGCTGGGTATCCGACCGGTACGTCTGTCCGAAACGCCTCCTCTGACCCCAGCTCGCCGACCTCATCTTCACCCACTACGACCTGCACAAGACCGTCCTCGTCCCCCATGGCGCCGCGACGCCGCGGTACGTCACGCGCCCGAGCTCGCCGAGCTCGACCTCGTCGAACGCCTCGATCGAGTACGAGTACGCGGCAGCCTACGACCCGGGGGCGAGCCACTTCTCCGTCGTGGCAGAGGCGCGGCACAACCGCCGCGAGCGGCTCAAGTACGTCCTCCGCCCGGTCATCCGCGTGACTCTCGCGGTGTTGAGCGTGCTCGCCGCGCTGGTGTTCCCCTCGTTTGAGAGCCTCATGTCCCTCCTGGGGGCGGGGCTCGCGTCCATCACGATCATCATCATCCCCGTCTGTGCGCGCGGTGCGATCTGGGGATGGAAGTGGTATGATGTGGCTGTCGTGGCTGTGGCGGGGATTGTGGGGCTGCTCGGGACTATTGCGACGATTCTGGCATGAGGAGGGGGGAGGGGCAGGAGATCTACTATACATAGATGCAGATATATCTACTATCTCTTTTTTTAGGTGGGCGCGACTGGAGTCCGCGCGTGCTGCGCCGAGAAGCATAGCTAGCTAGCTCTATAGTGCGAGCTTGGAGATGTCGGCGGTCTTTGCCCGGCCCTCGAGGATGATCTCGGCGAGGACGAGGCCGACGCCCGGTCCCTGCGTGATGCCCCAGCACGAGAGGCCGCCGCCGACGTACACCCCCTCCATGCCCGGTACTGGGCCGATAAGGGGCCGCCCGCGATCCGGGATGGGGAGGAAGCACGCGGTGGTGGATTCGACGGTCGCGCCGCCGTCAGTGCTGAAGACGGGGGAGATCTCCGCCGCCTGGATGTGGAGCTTGGCGACGGACGACTCGTCAATGTGCACGCCTTCTGCTGTTTCTGGGACCTCGATGTCGCACGATGCGCCGCAGCTGTCGTCAGCGAGGTTGGTTAAAACTCCAAGACAGAGGATGTTAATCTTTTAGGACCAAGCCCCCCTGCCCACTTGCCCACTCACATGACAGTCGTCCCGTCTGGCCGCGGGTACACCTCCGGCTCGCTCATCGCGCCGTCCTTGAGCGTCAGGTCGACGAACAAGCAGTGCGGGGTCGTCGGCTCCTTTGTCCTCAAGAGCAGGGTGTGCGCCATCTGCCCCTCTACAGCGATACTCCTCGCAGCACTAGACGGCAGCATGACCTCGGCCAGCCTCCCCAGCCACGGTCCGGCCGTAAGCACGACAGTATCACAGTCGATGATGCGCTCCCCTCCGTCCTTCAGGTCCACCATGATACTTGTCGGCTCCTTGCCGTCCAGTGCTAGTGCCTTTGCAGTCCCGAGCACAAGCGTGCACCCCGGCTCGCGGAGGAACCGCTCGGCCAAGAACCGCGTCAGCAGGCGGGGGTGCACCTGCGCTGTTGTTGCTGGGGTGCCCAGTGCCGAGTGCTCGACCACACTGCCTGTCGGGAGCCAAGGCACAGGCGCGCGCTTGCCGTTGGGCGGCTGCGTCCCGTCGACGGTGATGGACAGAGTGTCGACAGACCGGTAGCCCCAGTTCTTGGCGCCGCCAAACTGCTCCGCGAGCTTGCGGTGCAGGTCAAAGCTCATTGCCGAGAGGCCTTATGTCAGCCCGCCGAACTCAACCGGTCGATTAATGTGGAGAGTACGACTCACTGGAAGTAGCCGGGCCGTGCCAGTCGCGCGCGAGGAAGCCGCCGGCGTTCCCGCTCGCCGCAGAGGCGACGCCAGTCCCCTCCACGAGCGTGACGGTCGAGCCTGCTGGCCGATGTGGCGAGATAGCAAGGAAGTAGGCCGTGCAGACGCCGACGATCCCGCCTCCGACGACTACGATGTGATTTGCCCGCGTCGGGAGGGGGGCAGTGTTGGATGTCGCAGGGGCGGGAGGGGAGGTGGGAGCTGCGTTGGCTTTCGCATTGGCTGCGCCTGCTGCCATCAGGTTTGTTCGTGTCGGCATAGTGTGGGTTGCGATGCGAGGACGACGATGAATGTAAGACGAATGATAAGACGGTGGAGATGGAGATGGATGGTGGTGGTCCGAGGCAAGAATGGTGAAGAAGTGCGATGCAGACGGAGGTCAGTGCTTCCGTCAGACGCCACAGTCACGGGGTATGCGGGCAAGCAAAGCAAAGCTGCCATGGCCATGGGCAACGGCGACGGAGTGGGGTCAGCGGCGCACTGTTGTCTATACTACTTGCACCAGAACGACTTGTCCACTTCAACGCGCTGCGTCAATGCACGGGAACACAGCTGGTTCTCATGCTTTGCGGTGTGGCCACCGCATCGCTGCGTTGGCCGCCGCGTATGATGCAAGGCCGTCATCCGAGTGGCAAGTGCGGTGCGGTGTCTAGAAGCGGCCGGGCGGCCGGCCGGGCAGCGGTCGGCCCTCGGGGCAATCAATCTCTGTCTGCCCGCGATCATGGCCGCCGCGAGCAGAACAGACAGCTGCTCAGACTTGTCTGCGGGGTCGGCGAGTGTGCAGAAGAGCATGTCCTGTTCTCACGATCACATATAGCTGATGGCCGGTGAGCTATTGTTGGCGCACGGGGCTGCATTGTTCGTGGCGATGGAAGCCACCGCCAATCAGTAGACCCGTCTGCCCACTTGCATGCACGTCAATCACATCGATTTTACATCATCGCTCATGAGCTGCTGTTTGTTTACAACTTGCGCGCGTCGCGGATCAGCAGATCCATGTAGGCCGGGTGTACACTGACGACCGTGACGCCGGTGAGCCCGCTCGCAAGTCTGGCGGCTGTGTCCGAGGCCTTGGACTCGACACCAGCCTCCTCGGTAGCACCAGCCACCGCGTCGACGGTCTCCGGCTCGGCGACGACCTGGGACATGACGAGCATGTCCCCGAGTGTGATAGTAGTGCTGGGCCTCCTACCGCATCGCGCGTTCACCGCGATCCTGGTCCTGCTGGCGCTCCTGCTCCTGCTACTGCTCCTGGTCCTGTTCTCGCCACCGGCAACAGCACATGGCCGCCCGCGCAGGACATCAGGCGAGCCCGCACCGCGACTCTCACCCCCGCTGACTCTTGCCCTCCCTCTCTGGCTTCTGCTCCTGCTCCTGCTCCTGCTCCGCTCCGCCATCCACCCCATGAAGCGGGCGAAGCTCATGCTCCGCCCTTCCCTCCCGCCAGCAGCTTCGCGCACCTCGTCGACTCGCGGCCCAGTCGGCGCGGGCACGGCAGTGATGCACTCGTCGTGGTGCAGGTCCGCGATGGCGAGCATGCCCGCGGCGAGGACGTCGAAGTATCTCTGAACCGTGGAGAGGAGGGGCACAGCCTGTGCGGCGAGTTGTCTGGCGCACGGAGCAGCGTGGCATGGCTTCGTGGCTGCAGATGCCTCGCAGGTGTCCAGCAGTGACAGATGCGGGATCCTCTCGGTCAGAAAGTCGTGCGGAAACCTGTCGAAGAGCGTAGGGTCGGAGATCACGTCGTTGAGGTCGAGGACGGTCAGGCCGGGCGCCGGGGAGGACGGAGGTGCCGCGGTTGGTTGAAAGTATGGGAGCAGGGGTGTTGACGGAGTCGACACGGGGTGGTCGGCGGGTGCGGAGTGTGTGGCGTGTGCGCTGCTGGCCTCGACGTTGTGGCCCTGCTTCTGGCCGGGATCTTGCGTGGTCGGTAGTCGGTGCCCGTTTTGAACAGCTCGCGCTGGCTGTTGCTCAAGGACTGGCTTCGGCGTCGTCTCAGCCTCTGGCTGCTGTGCAGATATCATCTGCCGGCCGTTCAGGTCTTGATACTCGCATCGCGTCTCTTGCTCTCGTTGACATTCCTGCTCGGTTTGGAGTTCCAAGTCCTGCTCCGCCTCGAGGTTGGTCTCGCGGCCGTTGACTCGCTGGGACTCTTGCCCTTGGGTGCCACTGTCATCCACCACTTGCTCGTCAAGCACATCCCTCTGCGCCTGCTCGAGCTCGAACACCAAACCCTGCGACACCGAAGCTTGCACCTCCTCACGAGACGCCCCCTCCGCCAGGTGACTCCGCGCCCGCTCCAATCGATGGTCCAGCCCGTCCTCCACTCGCTCCTCCGTCTCCGGCGCGAGCTCGAGCACAACCAACCCCGCATCAAGCGCCACCACCCGCGTCATCCTCGTCCCAGCAATGACGACGGCGTACCCCCCCTGGCCCTCCTTGACGCACTCCACTGCCGCGAGTATACCCCGCGCAAGGGCGAGTTGTGCCGTGTGCCCCTCGTCCGCCTTCAGAGCAGCGATGAGGGCTAGTTCCAGCTCCTCCTCCCTCCGCCTCTCCTCCTCTCCACCCTCCTCTTCCTCTTCCTCATCCTCACCATCCATGTCCTTGTCCACTTCCTCCCTCCCGCCTCCGTTCGCACCCTCTCCGTCTCCCACCCTCCCTCCTTTCCCCCCGCTCCCATCCCCTCTCCTCCCCACCCGCCTGAACACCTCCCTCCTCTCCGTAAACCCCTGCACAACAACACTAACAAGCACATTCCCATGCCGCCAAGCATCCCGAAGCACGAGGCTCCGGTCCGCTCCATAGCCCCCCCCCCCGCCCCCGCCCCCGCCACCGCCACCACCACCACCGTTCCCCCCATCCTCCCCGAGACTTGCGACATGTATACTCGCGCCCGCCGCGCCGGGCCTTTCAAACTCCCTATCGTTCCAGGGGTGGGTCAGCGCCGCGACCCCATAGTCCAGGTGGAAGGTGTTGTTCTCGCGGAGGGATTGGGCGCGGATCGCGCGCGTGAATGTCTGGTGTGGGGGTGAGGAGGCGGTTGAGAGCGTTTCGGCGGCGGAGAGGATGTGCGCGCCCCAGGTTGTGGGGGGGTAGGTCGTTGTTGAGGTTGGGGAGAGGATGCGGAGTGGCATCGGGAGGGCCGGATGGGAGCGGGTGGAGTGGGGGTTAGGCTGGGATGGGAGTGGGGGTTAAGCTGGGATGGGAGTGGGAGGTTGGTGGGGAGGTGCGGGTGGGGTAGCGTTGGTCGAGGGAGCTGGTAGAGGTGGTGGGAGGTGCGGATGCGTGAAGTCACAGGAAACGCGTCTGGCGATGAGGGGAGGTATTGGGGGTCGATGGTGAGGTATTAGATAGTCGAGCAGTGGCGAAGGGAACGTCGAGATACAGAAGATAAGGAAGACCTCCAGCCCTCAGAAGGAGACCGTCGTCAGCGTGAGAGGTGTCGCCTTCGTCGCACTCTGTCACTCTGTCCTTCCGCAGGCGAAATACAACTAGCGAAGACAGCGAGAATGATTCGTATACAGTTCAGCACGAGGCAGGACAGCGCGAGGTGAGGTCGAGGATAGGAGGTTGTGAGTGAGGATCCCATTCCAGAAGGAGAGGCAAATCCTCCCCATCACTATCAGCAGCATCAGTGTGGTGTCTGCGGACAGAGCGGTGCGAGGTGGATGCGAGTGGGTGCGAGTACATGCCGCAGTTGGTGTTGATACCGACGGGTGTGTGTGTTGTGCCGACGGTGGGCATTGTGACGGCGAGGTGGGTGATGCCAGCTCGATGACGTCGGGGTGAGTATTCCCGGCTCCTGTGTGTCGCGAGGAGCAGGAGTAAGTAAGCCAACTGTTGTATGCGAGGTGTGAATGATGGCAGCTTGAATGACGGGGCTGGGAGAGAGATTTCTGCCTTCAGTGACGGCAAGGAGTGAGAGACCGAGCGCCGGATAACAGCGAGGAGTGAGATCGTGATCGTCGCCGAATGGCGAACCGTGACTCCGCAGCCTGGCTCGATCTGAGGTCATTAATAGGCCATAGCTGTTATCGTCGCATCTGATAACAGGCCGTCAGGGCTTGCTGGTCACGTATTTGAAGAAAGCGAATGGCATATCCCTCATGTTGTGACCTGCCGAGAAGCGATGCCGCGCTCGCTGGCCGCGTTGCTTCTCAGCGACAGGCTACGGTTAGTAGTATGCCAAGTCATGCTCGCCGTCTCGGTCGAAAGGACCATTAGCCCAGCTGTAGTGTCCATTGAAGGTCGCTGATCCTCGCTGCCTGCAAAGTCCGATGCTCCTACCGTCGCGAGTGAGGACCGAGCCCAGCCCAACCCCGACCAATATCGCCAGCATGCATGCATCCAGCTACACCTTCTCATACTGCCGTTAGCCGACCCCACTCTCTCCACTCACAAAGCAAAGATAAGCCTTAGCAGCAAGCACCTCCTCCACCGACGCGAGGCGCACCTCCGTGTCCGAGCAGTAACACCACACCCTCCGGTCCGAGGCCGTCCCCGTCGCCTTCTTCCGCGGCGCCGGGTCGATCGCCAACTGCGCGATGTGTTCGGCGCTCGCATCGCCGGGGGTAGCGAACATACGCTCCGGGTCGACGAGGACGTAGGCGATGTAATGTCCACTCAGCATTGTGCCCAGGTGAACGACGACGGCTGCTGTTAGCTTGCTCGCCAAACATCTCACCGTAGAGACGGTACGGCATCGGCGCCGGGTCGGGACACTTGTCGGGCGACGGCCAGTCCTGGTATGGCGCGCGCGGCCCCGTCGGCGTGTTGACGACCTTGAAGTCGTTTCTGTTTGGGGCCATGAACGGCGCCATGTCCAGCACCTCGGGGAAGGAGACGAAGTCGTCCACCCTGGTGGGTTAGCGCCCTCCTATTCATTGCTACTCACTTCTTCAACGATGAGAAGCTGACGTACATCCCCGCCCCGCCGACCTGCTTAAACCGCTTGATATGGAAGACAAGCACCTCGGGCGCCTTGGCCACGAGATAGCGCTTGAACGCCCGGCGGAGGACGTAGTGCCTATTCCTGCTCTGCGCGCGCGTCAGTGCCGGGCGGAAGAATGCCGGCCGCTTCCCCGCGCCGGGGATGGGGTCGTCATCGAGCTCGCTGTCGCTGCTGGGCTCAGAGAGGCCGTCGCTCTCGCACTCGTCGCGCGCGAGCGAGGCGGTGGAGGTGCTGCTCGTCGAGCTGGCGCTGTCGAGGAGGGGGGCGAATTCCTCCGTCTCCACCCTGTGGATGGATGCCGCGGCGCTCTCAGGCCCGGAGGACTCGCTTGCCAGGCCGGCGTACGGTGCCTCGGAGGACGGGAAGGAGACGCTCCCTCGTGGGCGCTCGACCATCTGCCGCAGCGGGGAGGGCGTGCGTACCAAGCCACGGTTCGTGGCGAAGCGCCCGCGCTTGTCTGTGGACTCTGTGCCGTTCGGCGCTTCGAGGTCGAGCACCTCTATTGACGGGACCTCGGGTTGGGAAGGGAGGCTGGAGCTGGACACGACAGACGAGGACATGGCCCCCACGCCGCGCGACTTGTGCCGGTGGTAGCGCCCGTTCTTGATTTTCCAGCACTTGTGGCATGCAAATGCGTTGTCCCCCTCCAGCACTTCCACCGCCATGAACGACTTGAGGCTGTCGACGAGGCCGTACTCCTGTGACGACGGCTGGGTTGCGTTCGCAGCGTTGAGTCCGATCGTATGTGCCGTCCGCAGCTTGGCGAGAGGGTCCGTCGTCTCAGCCGGCGCGGCTGGCGGCCCATACAGGATGCGCTGGATGTACGCCGCTTGTGCCGGTGTCGGCGCCGCCGCGTGCACGTTGTGCTCGGCGATCTGCTCAGCCACAGTCGGCGGGGACAGCGCAGGCGAGCTAGCTCTTGGCGTCGGCGGCCCAGCGACAGCACCAACGCTAGCCGGAGTACCAGCCGCAGCAGGCGGAGACGACCCGGACCCCGTCCCCGACCCGGCAATACTCTCCACACTCGACGCCGCGCCGTCCGCCTTCTGCCCCTTGCGCCGGAACGAGAACGAGGGCCGCACAGCCTTGCTGAGCTTGGCCGACGCCGAGCGACCAAGCGACACCGCACCGTCACTCTCCGCGTCGCTATCCCGCGCCGTCGGCACAGGCGGGACGGGTATCGGCAGTCCATGCCCCAGCCCGCTCTGCTTCTGGCTCCGATGCCTGTGCTTGCTCTTCTCGCTGTCCGACACCTCTGGCTCGGACATGGTCGCGTCCTTGCCATTCCTGCTCGGCTTGAGCCACGACCTAAACTTGTCCCGTTTCCTCGCCTTGGGTGCGTCGTCCTCATCCCCGCGCATGCTGAGGGATATATCCAAAAAACCCTCGTACGTGTGCGACACGGATTTGCACGTCTCGCAGATGACGATCGACGACAGCAGGCCGCCAAAGAGCACATCCACGAACGGCGTGAGCGTCGGCCGCGGTGGCAGGGGTGGTGGCGGTGGCGCCCGCTCACCCCCGCCCGGACCACCATTGCCCACCCCATTCGCGGCGGACATGCTCCCGACTCGCAACGGGCGATCCTGCGTCACCCGCTTGATCACGTCCTTCTCCTCCATCTGCATCGAGTCGAGGAGGTGCCGGAGAAGCTCGTGGGCGTCCTGCTGCGCAAACTCGTCGTACTGGTCGTACTTGCGCGCCATCTCCTTCAGCAGCGAGCGGAGGGTGTAGCTGTGTCGCGAGGAGGCTTCCATCGCGCCAGACGTGCCGCCCGCGAGATCCTTTGTCGTCCATGCCTTGTGGAGACAGTTGGTGAATGCCCTAGTCACCGGGAGGAGCTCGTACAGCGGCGGCTCCATCGTAGCAGGCAGCAGCGCGGGGATTGTATCTGGCGGGACGGGGCTCGCGGGCAGGATCGAATTGTGCGCGAGGTAGAGCGGGACGGCGGGGTTGTTGCGTAGCAAGGAGATGAGGTCTGGCGTTGCGCAGAGCTGCAAGTTGGTTAGTGACACGGTCGGCCCCGAGCAAGACAAGACGAGCAGCTTACAGCTTGGAAGGTAGAGTTTAGGAAACACGTCATGCCCATGTTGATGATGCCGGCAGGTTTGTGTGGCCGCTCCTTCTCCTCGAGGGACACCGAGGGGCGCGGCGACCGTGCCGGGGAGGGCATCTTGGACTGGGGAGCCGAATGGCTCATGGCGGGG